>PEGC01000053.1:0-268119 GCA_002921095.1 Cladosporium sp. SL-16
TGAGGAAGCCGATGAAGAGCGCGCGTTACCCCGCGGCGCGCGTCACCCCGCGGATTACGTTACTGGAGGAGGAAGCAAGCATGCAAGCAAGCGCGCGGCGAGAACGCAGCCACGAAAGCAGGGGTTCGCAGGAAAGAAGTTCCTGGGCCGGGAAGCTCTGGAGGAGTGCTGTGGTTTGGAGTAGTGGGATGTGAGATGCTTGTGTTGTGCTGCTGAGATGCCGGCATTATACTCTGCTGCTACTGTGTGGGTGAGAACTGGAGGAAGAAGCTCAGAAACGTGTTGTGCTTGCTGTGATTGGTGCGGGCGGCAAGGTGTATCACCATCGATGGGAGAGATGGCGTGTTTCTGGTGAGAGACATGCGATGTGAGCGGTGAGGGTGTGATTGGAGGGTGATATTGGTGATGGGTGGTAGCAAGCTGGCAGCTTCACGCATGAGTTTGTCTCTGGATATTAAAATTGGCTATATACGCGCTTGATTGGAAGGTATGATTGCAGAGTGAGGGCAAGTGGAAAAGCACGCAAGGTGGTGGTCTCTCGTCTCTAGGCTAACTGTGCTAGTACAGTGATAACTCTAGCTGAGGGAAAATCAGGGACGCAAGACGATACAGTAGCGCTCCGCGATCTGGAGTTACAGTCCGTTCGTTAGCGGGTGTTGAAAAGGGCACTTGGCTTGTTCTGAGTCGTTCGCTCGAATTGTGCAGACGCGCTGGAAGCGCATAAAAAGGCGTTGGGCGGTTCAGATTTGTGGAGATGGAGGTTGAGACAATCGAGGCGTGCCCCGTGGGCCGGCGGCGACAAGCTCAAGGCTATGATGTAAGGTGAAGAAAGGGCAAACACGCACTACTGTAAGACGCTGAAGACGTGTTGATTGCTGTTGTAGAGAGAGATGTCGCCTGCTACATGAGGTATGGCGTTGAGCAGGAGTGTGGCGAATAACAATGCCTGTCCTGCCCTTGAGGAGTTTGAGCACATTTTACCTTATTCAAGCTGCAGGCCAGGGACGGTAGAACCAGACGCTCGACTCAAGCGAGCAAGCGATGCACCGATGCATCCCGGCACTGCGGCAGACCAGCGCCGCATGTGAAAGTATAATAGTCTCGCGCAGGGGAGGCGGCAAAAAAGTTGGCCGTCTCTCTCCACGTGCTCTCGCGGAGGTGATGCTCTGGGCGGAAATCACGATCATTGATTGCCAGGCAGCGGGAATGATAGACAAGATGGGACGCTGTGCACTGTGGAGCCTGCATAGTTCGGGTGTGATTGTGTCGCTGCTGGAGAGAGCACATGAGCGTGTCGATGTCGATGGGCCCTCGTATCGCAGCGGAGCAGGCGATGACATGCTCATGCTGCTGGAGCCGGGGCTGCTGCTGCGAGGGCGAACGAGCTATGTAGACGCTACAAAGCTACCTCCGTACCTGTACGTAGACGAGCCGCTGCAGGTCGAGGCAGCCGGAGGTGGCATGATCGGGAAGTCTAAAGGGACGCGCACAATGGCATGAGACGCAGATGGATGTATGGACACATGCGTACACACCGCCGCCGCCGCCGCCGCCGCCAGACGAGCAGACGAGCAGACGACGGGTGATTGGAGGGGGTGGTGGAATGCAACAGGCTCGCGGAGGGCAACGAGGGCACGGCGGTGGTTAGACTGGTTAGATAAGAAGACATGCATGGCAGGATAGCAGGATCAAGAATAGAAGTTTGTGGAATAGCAGGACGGACTAGCAGACGGGCCTAGCAGGGTGAGGGCGTCGGTGGGCGTGTGCAAGTAACGGCGGACTTGGAGCTGGGACCATGTCGACGGCGTGCCCTAGCTGGATATGGGAGAGTGAGAGATGATTAGCGCAACAAGCGGCCTGCAGAGAGATGGTGGCAGAGAGGCAGAGGCAGAGGCAGAGGAGGGCGACGGGAGCAAGAACAAGCCGCCTAGGAACGCCTCACTACTGCAGCAGTGGGCGAGTGAGCGAGCACTCTTCCCTTCCAGTCTGCATCGGTGCATTATTTGCTGCTGTCCATCCATTGCGTGTCCCATTATTCCTCACCACCACCACCACCACCACCACCACCTCCTCATTCTCCTCCCCTTACTGTAATTCTCCGCCACCGCCGCTACCCTCACCTCCCCACCGCCGTTGCTCAATCGCGTCGCCCTGGAGCTTGCCGAGGAGCACGCTCAAGCCAGCCCAGCATTCCCTAAACACCACACTCCCCAGGAGAAAGCAGACAGCCAGCGTCAGGAGCGCTGCTGCACACGCCTGCCCACCATACAACCGTCTTCTCGACACCACCACCACCGCCACTAATACCACTGCTACTACCATCCTCAGCACCACGCCTCTACACCACCGCCGCCAACGTTCGCTGAGCTCACCCGCCCTCCTCGATGTGGTTCTGAGACCCTCCGCTTCTCTGCTTCGGCAGACTACCGCCGTGCTACCTTTCTTCACCCTCGACGGGCTGAGACGCCTGCCGCCCAGGTATGTTGCTACTGCGAGACACTCCTCCCTCTCCACTGCTGTCTCTCTCCCTCTATCTCCTTTCACTCCTCTATTCTCTTCACCCACTGCCCACCGCCCGCCGCATCATGTCTCGAACTGCAGAGCTTAGCCGCGTTCTGGCCCTGCGATAGGGGTCCGCCTTCCCACCCATCAACATTCACCTCACCCGTTCGCCATTGATCCCTCACCACGTTACACATCACGCTCCTGCCTGCCTGTATCTCATCACCGCGTCACCGGACTTCATCACTGACTGCTGGCCGGTCCAGATAATATAGATACTCCCGCTCCGCCAAACCCCTACATTCCATATCCGTCCATTACCACTACTCTCGTTCACTCCGCCACTCCTCTTCGACAGGTTCCATGGCCGAGGTACTGCCACTTCCCATGCAATCTTCCAGCACAATTACGATGCTGCACTCCCGACCTTCCTCCGCCGAAGCATTCCAGGGCCCTCAACAACAATCTCCTCGCCTCGGCCAGGCGCCCAGAAGCATGTACAATGGGTCGAACAACACTGCGTATAAGAGCCAGGCGGCGCCTGTGCAGCCCTATGCATTCCAGGCCACACCCAACTTGAAGCCAGAATCGCGAACAGTCTCTGCATCAAACGGAGCACAAAACCATCTCAGCGTACAGCGCGCTGGCCACTCGCAATCAGCCTCGAGCTCGACTGCCTCTTCTGATGCCTCCTCGGCAAAGGATGATTCAGTGATCGGTACACAGGCTGAAACTTCGATAAACTTTTCATCGAGCCCAGACCTCTCATTGAACTCATACGAGCAGCTCGCAAAACCATCACCAGATCGCTACAGGCGAGCAACGCGGCGAACAAATTCAAACAATTCCGTGCCCAAGGCAGCGTCAAATGGTGCAGTGTCACCCACAACCCCGTTCACAAGCATTCTTTCGCCACCGTCGCCAACTATCGAACGCACGGCTAGTTCTGATGGTTCCTCATTACCCAAGTCTGGGAACACAGAATTGGCGAAGCGATACCGTAGACGCAGCCTGAACACCATTGATACTCACGTCACCGTGCCTAATGGCGATGGTCAAGTGAGTGCGGGTGCACAGCGACCTTCCTCCAGCAATGGTGGCGGCGCAACTTCCACGCCCACATCAATTCGCCCTGTTGGTACCCACGAGCGAACAAGCAGCCGCGACGGACCCGAGACTGCCCCCCACAGGAATAACTCCACCACCTCTGACAGCTCCAGCGTGAAGGGTAACGACGCTCCAGTCACTCAAAAGACTGTCAACGTTCCTCCTAGAGGTGCATCAGACCCCAATAAGCGAATGGCAACCCCATCACCCTTGTCAAGGCAGACAAGTGATACCAGCGCGCCTCCGCCTACAACCACTCCCAACGCACCCAGACACAGATCCTACGCCTCGGTGACCAGAGCTGCTGTAAATCCTCCGCCCAGTGCGGCTGCACAGCACCTTGCAGCGGTGTCGGACAGAGACTTGAACAAGGGCATGAAGTCCCGCCTGAGACGAGCGTTCTCTTTCGGCAGTGCTCAAGAACTCAGAAGGGCGGAGACCGCTGCTCCCACACCTCAACAGGGGCGAGAGCAGCAGTCGCAACGGCCTGAAGAAGAATTGGACCCAGAGCAGCTTGAGATCGCCAGACGACAAGAAGCCGCTGGCATTGGTGCTAACATTTACTCTGGCCAAGGTGGCTTCACTGGTTCCACGGACAACATCTCCATCTCATCAACGGCTTCTTCAGCCTCGATGATGTTGCGCAAGATGGGCAAAGGTGCCAAGAAAAGTGCTCGAAGCATCAAGGGACTCTTCAGACCAAAGTCCGTCATTGGAGTACCCGCTGCTGATGGGCCTGTAAACGCACAGCGTGGCTCTCCTCTGCAGCCCAGCATGGCCCAGGTTTCGATGGTAACAGTCGAGGCAGAAAGGCAAAAGGTGAATGTCAACGCTGAACTGGATGACAAGAGCGGTGGTGCAACCGGCTTCCCTAAGCTGGAGCGCAACTCTGTTGATGCTGCGCAAAGTGCTCAAAATGCTTCTGCAAGGCCATCTGCAGAGGGCTCGGATTCATTCACCAGACGAAGCATTGTCGGCAGCGACAAGGACCGCGCAGAAGTCCTTGCCGCTGTGAAGAAGGGCATTCTCAAGCGTTCCGGCACATCGTCGCCAATCGGCACTCCTGAAATCCGACCCAGCGACGGTGTACCTCAAATTCTCGATAGCCCGGCCTCTTCCATGCCCAGCACACCAAAGGAGGGATCAACCCGCAGCGCATCATTCCGCGACACCACAAACAATGACTACTTCAGTCAGCCTCGTATTGCGTCGATGACAAACACCCGCAGCATGCCCGCGACTCCAACTGGAGGCAAGGGTATTACCTTCTCGCCTCGCATTCAGTTCCACGATGCTTGGAGTGCTTCCGACTACGATCGCCGTGGCGACATCGCGACATGCAACCGTTTGACTCCCATCCTGGCACAGCAGATCAAGGAGGAGCTCAACACGTTCAAGATGGTATGCATATATTTTCCACCTCACACATTTGCACGCGCTAACAATTCTACAGGAGATGGAAGTCCACGAACAGAGCAAGCCTCACACGCACTTCTTCTAATGACACCATACATCACAACTTTACACGCAGACCCCGGAACCACCGTACAATGAGGAAATGAACGACCCTGGAGCATCTCACTCACCCTCTCTTAAAATTTACGCGGAACTTGATTCCAAAATTACTACGCTTCCGACGATGTCTGGAACGCGACACCACGCCACGAAGATCACTAGCGCGCGATCAATTTTTGCACCGAAAGACTTTAGCTCACAGAGCAAAGCAACGTGGAGGCGACACCATTTTTGTTTCTATCGGCCCTCGAAAGCCCTTCCTGTCGTTATTGCTCACAAAACTTTCTTGAATACTTTACTCGTCTTTTCGACACTGGACTAAGCGCTTGCATCTTGGGAAAAACTGTTCTTTGCTTGATTGTGCTCTTTTTGTCCTTTTCTTCTGCTGGTGTTAACTTGGGCACATGGGAACTGGCGCGAAGAGAACCTGGGGGAACCTTTCCGGAGTTTAATTTGGCATATGCTGAACTTCTTTATTCATTGTGATTGATTCGGCGGATTGTCTTGCTCTCTCTTGCTCTCTCTGCTCGCCTCTCTGCTCGTTTTTTTATTGTCTACTCTCGCTTTTTCTCTCTCTGGTTGTTCCCCCAAGATTGTGTGTGTGTGTGAGAGTGGAACAAGAGCTCTATCTCTTTGACTAGAAGGAGATCGATAGTGGTTGGGCTAATGTGATGTTTTTTCGCTGTGCCTCGCGATGTCTTGCTTATTCTCCCAGAGAGTGATGTCCCACGGCCTAGAACTTCCGGCTTGTGTGACCGCGGTGCTGACATCAGGTCATTGTAGCCGATTTTGGGCGTTTCAGTAAGCTTGTTGTGTGTTACCTCTGAAAAAACGCGGCTATCCGAAGCGCAGGTTTCTGTCGAGAGCTACACGAGAAGGTGAAAGCTTCGTCTTATCGTGTCACGTGTGTTCTGATTGCTGCTGACATGGACAGCTTCTCAACGCGAGCTTAGATACCTCATCTACAGGATTAACATCTCTAGGCACATCTGCCGATGTTCGACCTCAACAAAAAAAAACACAAGCGCTGCATCAATCACAATTCGCCTACAGATACCATTTCTACTGCATGCTTACGCGCAGCTCAGGTCCACAGCTAGAAAATAGAACGAGAAAAAAAAGGTACGCGTGTTCATGCATGCATGCAAGCTGCAGCCCAGAATATGCGAGTAAGCAGAGGAGGAGCTTGAGAGTGGAAAGGGCGTTTCAGGTCCTGCCCAACGACGTACGATTGCAGGTACATGACTACATGTATGGGTACAGAATGGGCTGGGCTTGCTGCGGGCTGAGAGAGATGGGAGCTCGCATTTGCTTGTTTGGGAGGAATGGATAGGGCAGTTTTTGTTTGGGTTATTTCCGTGGTGGAGGGTCCGGGGCGTTGGGTGTATGTATATGTACATTTGCGTGTACCAAGTACAGGCAGCTATAGTGGTCTGGATTCGTCTGGAAACGTACCTAGGCAAGGTTGCCACGTAGTCCTCAGCCACATGTTCGACGTCGGATCGACAGTGTTTGGTTCACTTATGCATTTCACTGAAGTGGTGCAGTGCTTAACGATAGGTCACGTGCAGGCTATCGATGCTGTGAACCTCAAGACCTGGAGATGTGGGGTCGGATCTCACGGCTTCTGGGGCCATTCTGCCGGTCGAAGGAAGAAAGTGGCGTTGTCCTTTGTTCGCTTCGCCACTCTCGCCTGAGCATGGCCTGGCCGCGCGGGGTGGAGGAGGGATGACCCCGTGAGGTGGCTTGGTATTAGTCTTGGATGGCGTCAACGATTTGGACGTCAAGTCGAGTAGGGTCTTAGAGGACAGTATTAATTCAAGCAGGCTGATTGTTCCTGTATTTCTCGGAATATACTTCTACTCCAATATCATACGCCAGATCAACAACGAGATTCACATACTTTGGCGTACAGTACAAGGCCTGATCGCATCCCCAAGTTTACTTTGCCACCGCGCTCAAACAACCATGGCAGCTCTACTCGTCCTGGCAGGTGCCATTATTCACGACAAAGTCAAGGAGAAGAAAGAAATGAAGCGCAGAAAGGTACTCGATGACGAGAGGAGACATAGGGAACTCCAAGTCGAAATCAACCGCAAAGAAAAGAGAGCAGGCGTCGAACGGAATTACGATAGCGAAGACGAGAAAGAAGATGAGGCTCTGCCGAGATACGAAGACGTTATCGTCAACGGAGAGGGTAGCAGTAGTAGTGCCAACGGAGGGAGTTCTGGACTACGACATGGCAACGAGCCGCCGCCGGACTACGGGAGACATCACATTGAATCAAGGCCGCAGGATGGAGCCGGGATTCAATCTGGGACGTTGTAATGATGTGTGCGTGCTTTCTGGAGTTGGTCAATCAATCGCCCCGTCAAATCTAACCAAAATATTCTTGATAAAGACCAAACTCGCAAACATCACAGCATAGCAGCCCCGGCCATTTTCTCGACACCCAAATCTGTCTCGCCGGTTGTGTACACACACCGCAACACATCCTCGTTCGATACACATACTCCATCCGAGCATTCGCCGTATAAGTCGCCAGCTTTCACCACCCTACCCAGTTTGATTCATCGCCGCTTGCACGCCGGGTCTCTGCTTCATGCTTCCATACAAGCAACGAATGACTACAGAAGGCCTCAACCTGATCCCGCCACCCTTTCGATACCAACGCCAAACTGCAGAGTGGATGCCCGGCAGCAACGCTATTGCCGTGTCTGTCTTTTCGCACATCCGGGGGACGCAGACGCCCCAGAACCTCGACACGAATGTCATGAGGCAGAGCACTGAAACGGTCGATCTCATCATGCGACGAGATTTCCGGCAGATTATCGACCGCAAATGGAAGAACAGCCATGAGCTCCTTCTGTCTTTTGATAAACGGGAGCTGGTCGAAGTCTGCCTCGCGCTGTGCCCAGACTGTGTCGCTGTTGTTGGGACGGTAGACTTGTCTGCTGATCTTCAGGTAGCGCAGCCAGAGCGCATCAGCCATCCAGTCTGGATCATGTTCGTGGAATCATTGGACCAGTTTTTCTAGGTCGGTTTGGTTGTTTGGCAGGTTCGAAGTGGACCAGTGGGTACATGTAGTCATTTCGGCGGCCTTACGTTGGTGTCGCTTGAGGATTTTAAATTTGCATTAATGCTAGCTGAGAAGCATCTTTATGAGATATTTTTCATGGAAGTGTCGTGTCGCAAGGAGATTTATGCGGCTCGCAAGGGAGGTGCGTTATTCGCCGGTCCACACGGCATGTTGATACGTGCGCTAGACTGCTTGATGTCCGGCTGGTAACTAGAAACTTCTCATGGTTGTCGTTCGGTGATAGCATTACCGTTACCGGTCATACTTCGCATAGTATTCTATTGTTGTGTTACAACTCCCTAATATCTAATTCAGGATCTAAAACCAAATGACTTCATGGGCTGAACAGCAGACGCGATCACCTTGCGCACACTGCTAAATACAGTTACGTTCGTATCTCGCACGGCCACTCAATGTGAGGCACAGTTCACAAGAAGATGCTGGTCCCGTTTTGGCGTCTACTGTACTATGGTGGAAGGTACACCCCCAACCGTGGACATCAAATGCTCCAGCAAATGTAGTCATTGGACACAGGCTCAACTATTCGTGCAAATGTATCAAGCTCGATCTGCACTCCAGGGACACGACATATAGGGACAGGCCCGCACATGGTCGGCCATTGCCTTTCGCTTTGCCTTTCCAGCTACTCTTTTCTGTACCACCTCTGGCAAGTGCCACGGATCTTCACACGGACCACAACACGTTAGTCCTGGCCACCTCTTTGATTGTGTCACAGTCTCAATCCCACAAAACGCACAGCATTCGCTCAACCTGACGACAAGCTCCATCCGCGCGCAACTAGTGTAGATTCGGAGCTCCCGCCACGGAACCCAGTCGTCTTGTCGTCCGAGTGCGATCTGCTGTTTCAGAATGAGCAATTCATGGCCACAGAAAGCGTCCACCAGGTCTCGCCAGGCTTTGGGAATGCCTGCGATTTGGTTGAGAGGATGTGGTGGGCGTCGACGCGGAGGGACGTAATCATACATCCGAGACCATTTCCTACCCTCTGAATCGTGTGCTTCGACTTTTTTCGTCTCTTCGGGAACTGGGAGTGGCTTGAGCAGGAATTCGAGGATGATCAGGCGGATGTCGTGAGGGAGGGAAGTCAGATGGTCTTTGAAATCACGATTCGGAGCCTCGGAAGGGACCACGACGTGTGGCGATGGCTCGCTGTGTGCTGCAGGCAAAGTCCGCCTTTGGAATGGAATTGGGGGTTCGTCGCCATGAGATCTCTGCAGAGTTTGAAGGGCGTGGCGTGCTTGTCTTTCGAGCTTGTCATACCGTAGCCAGAGAGCGTCGCCCAAGAATTCGCGATCAATGGCGTACAGCCATTTGATCAGGCGTGGCAGGTCGTTTGGTGCAATATGTGGAATACCAGAGCCTCGTAGCGGAAGGTTTGTGGATGGTCTCGGTGCATATATTGTAGCCATTTGTCAACCGATGACTGATTTCACTGACCAACAGTAGATTCAGCAGGGCATCAACATTCTACCAATACTTATACTATCTTGCACAAGGTCCACGACAGACTCTCTGTTGCCTGTTTGTCTGCAAGGGAGGTCACGCTATGTCGCAAGGAGCGTGCCAGAGTAAACACGGCACGCAAGTGTACATGCTGCCTTTTGTCACTATTATTGTTGTTATTATCACAATGAAAAGCGGTGTCGGGAAAGGTGTTGTCGATTGGGGAAGAGAACGGTGTCCGAAGGGGCGACGATGATGTCTACTGTTCCTGGCTTGGACCCTCTCTCATCTCTCATCAATGTCGTGCCCCACTCGAAGTCGCTGTGCGATCGGCGGGGTAGAAGGAGAAGACTAACAAAAGTCCTCTTCTCTCGCCCAACCCCCTCCATCTAACATTTCAGTACCACCACAACACCGCCATACCCCCCAAACAACACACATCCTCACTTACATCATGTCTGACCACCAGTACGAGCTCCTCTGCCTGGAGAACCCTCTCCTGGACATCCTTGGTACGAATGGCCCTGTTCCAGCTCCACTACTTGACCATCACTGACGTATGACATTGAACAGGCTTCGGGTATGGAAATCGCGTACTACAGGACAATTCCAAGAAACAGCATCTGACATATCAACAGCGATGAGGAGATGCTCCAGAAGTACGGCCTGAAGGCCAACGACGCCATCCTTGCCGAGGAGAAACACATGGGCATCTTCGACGACCGTGAGTACACCGGGGATGAGTGGACATCTGGCCTGTATTAACACCATCGTAGTCCTCCAGAACCGCAAGGCCATCCTCACTGCTGGTGGTGCCGCCCAAAACACCGCCAGAGGCGCCCAGGTACAATACACAAGCTCCGACCTCGGCAATACATCGCTCTAATTCATTCCTCAGTACATCCTCCCTCCCAAGTCCGTCGTCTACTTCGGCTGCGTTGGAAAGGACAAGTACGCCGACATCCTCGCTGATGCCGCCAAGGAGGCTGGCCTTGAGGTCCGCTACCGTGTCGACGAGACCCAGCCCACTGGCCGTTGCGGTGTCGTTGTCACTGGCCACGACCGCAGCTTGTGCACCGACCTTGCTGCCGCCAACTGCTACAAGCTCGACCACCTCCAGGAGCACTGGGACATTGTCAAGAAGAGCAAGGCATACTTCGTCGGTGGATACCACCTTACTGTCTGCGTGCCCGCCATTTTGGCTTTGGCCGAGGAGGCTGCCAAGGAGAACAAGGTATGATATGCCGAAAGTCAGCAAAACCACAGGTTGAAACAATGCTGACCACAGACAGCCCTTCGCTCTCTCCCTGAACGCACCTTTCATTCCCCAGTTCTTCAAGGAGCAGCTCGACCAGACCGCTCCCTACTGGGATTACATCGTCGGCAACGAGACTGAGGCCGCCTCCTACGCCGAGTCTCACGACCTGAAGACCACCGACATTCCCACCATCGCCAAGCACCTCGCAAACCTTCCCAAGAAGAACGAGCAGCGCAAGCGTATTGCCATCATCACCCAGGGTACCGAGCCCACCGTTGTTGCCGTCCAGGGCGAGGATGAGGTCAAGTCTTTCCCCGTTCACGAGATCAACAAGTCCGAGATCGCCGACACCACCGGTGCCGGTGACGCCTTCGCCGCTGGTTTCTTCGCTGGTGTTGCCAAGGGCGAGTCTCTGGAGCGCTCCGTCGACATGGGCCAGTGGCTTGCCGCTCTGTCCATCCGTGAGGAGGGCCCCAGGTACGTCCAAAAATCCGGATTTCTCACAGATCATGCAGTAGTACTGACCAGCTACACCAGATACCCGTCTCCCAAGCAGACCTACTCCCCTTCCTCTTAGATTGCATCACCAAAGCAACACAGCATAGCACTAAAAGTCCGGGGACACCAACATGAGAATTAGATGAAGTTTGTGCTTCTAGAACCGGCGTTTCAACAACCAATTGCCATGGGGACCAAAAATTTGGAAACTCTTCTCAAGAGGCGAAGAAAAGTAAAGGAAAAGATACCCGAAACGCATCCTCCACGATGTAATGAATTTTAGAATAAGTTTAGACTAGCGTAGCCATAAAACCCCTGCGTTGAACATCATCCGTGTGCCGTTCCCTTTCGAACCTATCTTGTAGATCAGTCGTGTCCCGCCCGCCACAGGGAGGGAGCTCTGGTGGGGCTACACTACACTACACTACCCTGCCGTGGTAGCACGGGTGAGTCGCAGGTGTCGTGCAGCAAGACGTTGCACGAACGATGCAGGAGAGCTGCGCCTGCATGTGAACCCGCCGCCAGCCCCAAAAGAATTTCCCGCGCGTGACACAAGCCACCCGTATAGCTAGCCTAGCTTTCTCACTCATTCATGACAGAAGGTAGAGAAGCTTATCAGCTGAAAGTCGGTGAGGTGGTGAAGGTGGTTGGGTGCCGTGCCTGGTTCTTGTCTGTGTGTCTGCGGAGAATTAAATTGTTGTTGGCGCGGCTCGGCTCAGTGTACCACACATGTATACTGCGGTGCGTAGAGCGGGAGCATGTGTACATGTAAAGTGAGAGCGATATAGATGCAAATCGCCGTGGAACAGCTTGGCTGAGTGGAGTCATGTACAAGATGGGTTATTGATAGATATTTATCAATGTATCGTATGCTATGATCAGTTATTGGCCTCTTTGCTTGTTCCAAGAAAAGGTGTGCTATGTGGCTGATTGTGTTGGTTCCAGAAAGGTATGTTCGCGTCGTCTTTCTCGTCTCTTTCGTCCTATTCGTTGCGAAAAGTGCATTAGAGAGAGAGAAAGAGGAAGAAGGGGAAAGGAGACCAAGAGCGGAACGGTGGAAAAACAAGATGCGAAGACGAAATGAAAGAGCAGAGAGACATTATGATCCGGTAAGGTATCGGACTCGCCCAAAACAGGAATAGAAAATGAAAAAGCAGAAAAAATGACAAAATCAACCAGAAACCCGCCCCCCTTTGCATGCCCGTAGACAATGCAAGACATTTCTTCCAGATAAAACGAAACTCATGCAAGCAAGGAGAGATGTGTGTAAAATGCTTCATCCAGTTGCGCCACGCTCATGTTCCAGTTTTTGCCGCCCGCCCCGATTCGTATGCTTGTATGTGTTACACCGTTACGTCCCTTTCGCACAAGAGGTAGAAATCCTGGGTCTTGGGAAACGCTGCGACGCACGCCTGGCCTGGGAAGGTGTGCGGTCCGGCGCTTGTGGTCTTTGCTACTAGCTAAGCTGTGACACCGTTGGCTGTTGCTCGGTCTTCCCAGGAGTCATTCCACGTCAAGAGCAGATGCTCATCGTTGTCCTCCGACCGCGGAAGAGCTTTGGGGTCGTGAAGCGGTCTCGTCATTTCGGTCGCTCGGTACTTCGAGAAGAGAAAGGCATCGGAGGAGAACTAATTCGATCATTAGTAAAGAAAATGGGAGCGGGTACAAATTACACTCACGATCCATGATGTTCTCTTCTGCGACGCCCATCTGGTAATCTACAAGACCATGCTTCTCAACATCATCACATAACCGCACCAGCTCCCTGGCCAGTTGCTCGAGTTCTTGAGTGCTAATGATCGATTGCGGATCGTGCAAAGCCTGTCCGCTTTGTATCATATCCTGAGTGAGGTCGTGTTGGCGCTGCAGGGTTGCAAGCCAGGCGCGGTTGAATTCGTCCCAAAGTCGGATGCGATCGTCATGCAGTGCTTCATCGTCTCTCGTCAGGCCTGGGAACTGTTAGTTGCTGCGTGTCTTTTCACACGTCCTCACAAGATTTCACTCACCAAGTCCTTCAGCACGGCCGAGCAAATATTGTGATATCCGAATCAACTGATCAGGTGATTCCCGCAGAGTTCCGTTTTGCGCATTTGTGAAGATGGTCCGTATTGACAGTTGGTATTGGTTGAACAGCTGATCAATTGAGTCGGCCTGCTGCTGCGGCTGCGATTGGTGTTGCGGTTGCGCTGCAGCATACTGCGTTTGTTGATTGTATGCCGAGTACGCGGCTGCCGACTGTGCAGGGTCAAGCATCGCATAGGATTGTTGTGTTGAAGAGCCAGGTTGCGCGTATGCAGTTTGGGAATACTGTGAGGGTAGCTGGGGTGCCGCGAGGTCGGTAGCGGGTGCGCTAGTAGGCACAGGATTTCCTGCAAGGTAGTATTGACCTGTTGGTGGCTCCCCAAACTGAGAAGGGAGTGTCTCAGGTGCAGTGCCCGGTCGCGACTGCCGGAAAGTTGGTACTTGGTCATATGCTGCTTGGTTTTGTTGCTGGCCTTGTTGCACGCCATACATGACACCAGTGCCATACTGTTGGTACTGCTGTGTCTGCTGTCGCGGCTCTTGTGGTTGGTATTCTTGTCCATACTGCTGTAGTTGGTTCGAAGGTATGGACGTGCCTGTCGCGTACTGCACACCTTGCGAGAAGTTGTACAGCTGTTGCGCATCGTGACTTGCACGACTGGATGTTTGCGCCGCTGTGGGCGATGATTGCAGATAGTTGCTTTGTCTGAACCGTTCAACAGAACCGGGCGTTGTGTAAGGTCCGGCCGTCTGTGCAGCAGGTTGCTGTGGCTGCTGCGCTGGGTATGAAGTCGGCGCATACGATCGTCGTGATGGGTCATAATGTTCCATCACAGGGTGGAGTGTTCTCCAGCGATCCGGCAGATCCTTGTCGTTGCTCTTCAACTGTGATGCCGGTGACACAGGCGGGGTATCATAGAATACAGCCACGATTGCAGATGCTGGGGGTGTTGAGGGTAGAAGCGTCTGTGTAGAAGTAGCTGGGATTGGTGTGGATGGGTCGTAGATCGTTAGAAAAACAAGTTGATGTATCAAGCAGCCGGATCCTTGTGAAGTGGAATTACTGGGAAGTTGCGCCGACGTCTGCGAAGTGAAGTTGCTTTTGATTATTCCGAAATGCGATCTCGCACAGACAAGAGCAATCAGATGACTTCACAAGGCTGATGCTCCCAAACGGATAATCTCGTTTCTAGCAGCCGGTGGAAATGGTCGTAGCTTTACCGTAGAAGGTGCCGTAGAAGAAATGAATCAAGGTCCCGCCCAATGACAAAGGATATGGAAAGCGCGCGCGGCCAGGAAAAAGAGTGACTCGAGGTCAATCAGGAAATCAAGGGCGTAACGAAGGACTGCAAGGGTCGGTGCGTGCGCGAGGACGCGGTCAGAGCGAAAAGCGGTTTCGACCAACGCAAGGTAGGAAATGAAGTGGCAGAGTCGCGACAATGCTCACAAAAGTCGGCGTCACAGCGCGTTTGGTAGTCAGCTCGCACGGCAAGAGCGCGGGGCAAATCGTGGTCGCGCCGACGTGGAGGACTGTGCCTGGGATCGCTCAAACTCAGAGCAGGGAATGGGCGCCGAGAGAAGAGCGTGTGGATTGCCACGCGAGCGGACGGGCTGAGCGGCGAGGCGGTGGCAGCGGTGGTGACGACGAAGGACGGAGTTGGGTGGAGGAGTCAGTGACACCCTCTTAGCTTGCAACGGCTGCAGGGAGTCTGGTGTCGCAAGATGCCCGTTAGGTGTGTGGTAGGGCTGGGCCAACGTTTGAGGACGAGGCGTCGCCGGCTACCCGGTACAGTATTTGAGCAGTGAGGTGCGTCGGAAGCTTGTCGAGGTGGGAGAGGGAGCAGTGAAGAAAAGGAGCGTGGCGTGGGTATTGAGGAATGGCGCCGAAGTGGGCAGCCACGAGCATGATCGTCGTTGGGCTGGGTCGAGGGAGGAAAAGGACGTTGGTGAGGATATTCGGAGCCCAAGACTGGCGAGGACGACACAATAGTGCGGTTCTGGCACGTGATTGGCCCAGGAAAGAGGGACTGAAGAGGAGCCAAAAGGTGTAGTCGAGCGGGCGCCGACTAGTGTACCAGGTAGGGTGTTCAGGGCGTCGCAGCAAAGCTTGCGTGAAGACGAGGGCGGCGCAGGCAGGCCGGCACTCACTACTGCCTCCCACTGGGCATAGGATAGCATTGGGCACCGGGCATTGGGCAGAGAGCAGCAGGATCATGGATGGCAGGCGGACGGGTGCAGCAGGCAGCGCGCACTGCCGTGTCACGCCCGGACAGGGCATACCATGTTACAGCTCGCACGCACGTCAACGACAGCAACGCAGCCGGACAGCGCAGTGGATACAGTCGTGCAGCAAAGATCGAGGGCCCCACGCGGGAACCGCGAAACTAGAGCGCCTAGCCTGAAGGTTGCAAAGCCTCTTTCTGCTGGTCTCGCTCACGGTCTCGCGGGCCAAAGCGAGGGCGCGGCCGTGGGTTTGCACAAAGCATGTCGTGCAGACGATACGACGACGCCACCACCGCCGCAGGACGTGCGAGAGTGCTCACGAGAGCTGGCTAAGCTGCCCTCCTCTGGCCGGACTCGTAGGGACTTGCCTCTGACCGGCCGCTCCACTGCCCTCACCATTGCCGGGCGGCGAGAGGCAAGGGCCCGGCGACGTGCAGCCACCGCATGCGTGTGTCTGGCGCCAGCGAGTGGTGTGCAGTAGTCCAGGAGTTGTCTATTCGTGGCAAGGGAGGGGATGGGGTACCTGCAGTAGCAGCATAGTAACCTCGAAGCCATCGCCAATGGGCTCGTCGACTGCGCCTGGTGTTTGATGGGACGCCACACGTGTGAGCTGCATTAGACAACGGTCACAGGACAGATCGGCGAGTACCTCTGGCTGTGCCTGCACCTGAATCGCGACCCAAACTTTGCCCTCGCCGGGCGAGAATGTGGCTCGCTGACTGATTCTGATTAGTGAGGAGGAGGAGCAAGCTCGAAGGAAGTACCCGGCAGGGATACCGCTGTGATGGTCTGACCTCTGTCTTCCCATTTCTGGGAAGCGCAATAATACATCATGCATACATGTACAGCACAGCAGTGGTTGCAGATACCTTACTCAAGATAGAGAGGCCGATATGTGCATCTCGATATGGCCGCGATACATGACGTGCCCTGCTCTGTGCGCAGGCTTCCAGAAAAACACGAAACATCCCTCATCTCCGAGTTGCCGGAACGGACTCCAACGGGCAAACGGCCACTCGTGACACGTCCTTGTCACTACTGTACTCTCAAACCTGCATAGGAAAGAGGCGCCAAGCTAGGGCCGTGGAGAAAGCCGAACCATGATCATCGCCCTCTCGCGCAACACATCACATTCGCCTCTTCGTGCCCAATGGAGGCATTGGCGAGGTTGGAGTAAAGATAAACGCGGTCGCCTCGAGGCGCGGTGGTGCCCAGATGGCGCACGCTGATCGCTAACGCTCGCGCAGATCATTCGCGTTGATCGCAGGTGTGTGCACGCGGTGTATCGTCCGGTGCAGTCCATATCGCTTTTGGGGCCCAATGTCTGCCCAATGGATACGAGCGCGAAAGAAAGGGCGATTCATGGCTTTTTTGCATATGCAGAAACCAGTATAGCCCTGCTCTATATCCCCAACACCTGAATCAATGGGCCATGCACCTTCATCTCGCCTAGGCAACGCCACGCATCCTTCGAGGAAGCCCAGTCGGGTCGAAAGTCTGTGTATGGGTACTGTCGTTATATTGCAATGGCAAGGGCAAAGAAAACATTCCGGGCTCCGTGATTGGTGGTGCTGGTATGACATGATCTACAGAAGACGAAAAGAATATACTGAGAAGATTTCCATTGGCCAGCGCACCGCGTTCAACATCGATACCCAACTCTGTACACAGACTTATGCTTCCGAATTTAGGCTCTCTAGATTGCCTCCCTACTAACTACTTGCTACCTATACACTTACTTTCATACCGGCTCGCTGCTATACCGTGCACGCATAATATACATGTGCAATGCTTAAGACGCCCCATCTGTCAAAACACCGGAGTTCTCCCCCGGCCATTATCGTCCATTATCCTTTGATCGAGTCAGAACCCAGACCGAGCATCACCAGAGTGGCATACGGTATACCACATCAGTGCAAAGCACACGGAGGCGAAGCAACACCTCATCTCAATCGCATACCTCACCGCTGGAGGCCCGACTACCCTATCGTTTTGTGTGGCAGACTACCGTCCGGCCAAGGCGTAGGCAAGATGAACAAGGACTCCCAGGCGTACGTCACGTCCAAATCCATTTCCTTCTAGACTTTCCCTTCCCGTTTCGGACGTCTCGCAGTCGTGCTTTAATCTAAATGCGTGACCGGGGTGTCGTCGTTTTGCGTTCAATTAGGAAGGAACGACGGCCCGAGTCAAGCATGCGCCCTACCCTTACCCCGTGATACTGTTTTGCAACGTTCTAGTGTTACGGGACGCCGAACGTTTGCATTTTTTACTTTTCGTTTTGGGACGTTACACGAGTGAGGGGGTTTTTGGACGCAATATGGTATGCCTTACAAGACTGCTTCGCCTCGTTCGCTCGCGATCCTGCAACCTTACTTTGCTTTATCTTGCCAACGCATCAAACCTACACGCACGCTGCTGCGAACTGCACAACGGTCGATCGCACGATCTAGCCCGCTTCAGAGCCCTAATCCACTGACATCCTCCTGCCTTCCTGTGCGCGGAGATTTCTGCCTGACCGTCCCGTATCTTTCCACCTCTCGCTCATCAGCTACACCGGTCGCTCGTTCCTTGCGCGCGACTACCGGCCACGGCTTGCAGACGTCGATTTTATGCCTCGGGTACATGATCTCCAGGAAGCAGTAGATCAGGTAATCGATCACGACGACAATGACAAACAGCTTGCCCGCCCAGATGCCGCAGCCATAATACCGCTTCAGCCGGTCAATCAGCGCAAACGACTGCGTCGTCCCAGGCTGCCCGTAATTTTCCCATTCGCTGTTATAATACTCGGAATTGTCCTCGGCGGATGCCGAGCCGGTGATCAGGTCGTAGACGCGCTCTGTCCGCCGCGCGATGTCCGCCCATGAGTACATCATCTTGACTTGGTCGTGGAAGCGATCGCGCCGCACGGCTTTGCTTGTCAGCAGCCCGACGGCTTCCGTCACGCCGCGGATCACATCCTGCACTTCGGGCAGCACGAAGACGGTCATGTTGCCTGGCAGAACTTCGGGCACGCCGCCTACGCGAGTCGCTACAACCATCAGGCCGCAGCTTGCTGCCTCGACGAGCACTGTACCAAAGGCTTCTGTCAAACTTGTCGAAAGCAGCATGTGGCCTCTGACCATGACATCCCTGACTTCTTCGTGCCGGATGCTGCCCAGCAAGACTACGCGTGAGCGTCCACTTGGCAGGTACAGCAGTTGTTGTGGCAGCGAGTCCAGCATCTGTTCCAGGTCGATGGCCTTCGGTCCACTTCCGGCGATGATGAATCGTAAATTCTCATGGCGCCTCAGCAAAAGTGGCAGCGCACTAATCAGAAGATCGGTTCCTTTATTGTAGAAAAGCCGATTGATAACAATTATCGTGATTGGGTCGCCTGGACCAAGAGTCTGACTCGGATCCGGAGGCGGCGGTAATAGAAGGCCTTTTTCGCCTTGCAATTGTGGCGACTTGACTTCATAAGGCTGCAGAGGGCGGAAATTGCTTGCTACGACGGCGTTTGGTATGACCGAGACGCTCAGTGGGTTTAAACTTGCTCGCAATGTGGTGTTTTCTTTACTGTGCGGTGTTAGCCGGATCCTGATATGCAATCATTATTGTGGTGACACACCAAGTATGTGAGACGCAGACGACGTGGTCAACGTCACTCAAGGAAAACTTGAGCAGTTTATTTGCCATGATACTAGCAGCATCACTGAAGCCGAAAAGCGAGTGGTCTGTGAACACAGTCCGTAGCCCCATCGTACGCGCATGCAGGATCCCCTCATGGCAGAGGTTACTGAGCGACGCGTGACCATGTACGATCTGTATCTGCTCGCGGATAAAGATCTGTCTCAGGATCGGAAAGGAGCTGAATACAGTCGGGAAAGTGGTGCTTCGATACACGATCCAGTGAGGGAGATGGTAGACCTTGATGCGATTCGTAAGGTACCTGACGCCAGTACGTGTTGGAGAGTCATACGCATGGGTTATGATGATAACACGGTGGCCGCGGTCTATCAGTTTCTGACGTTGTCAGCTTTGTACGCGCACAGGATAGCATCCGCAAAGTGACATAGTCGATAATTCACATACAGACGACAGCTGGTATATATGGCTTTCAACGCCTCCTGGCTGTGGGTAAAAGAAATCGGATATCATACTATATACGTCAGCGTCTACGTCTGTGTTTAATCTGATGATAACTGTTCACAACATACGCGATGTTGTACGGCATCTTCATGGTGTTGATCGCGCCTCGCAGGCGCTCATCCGGTGACAGTTCAGCGCATGCTTTGTGTGCAATCAACTGCGGCGTGAACTCGTGCGATATACGAAATATCCAGATGCAGTGTTTACCGCGAATGGACGTATGTAGACTGATCGAAGTTGTAATTCATGCTGGCTGTCTCCTTGGTCCCCAGTCGCTATCGATTGGCTGTCCCTCTTGGCGGCGGCTTCCCCGAGTCTTCGGCGAACTTCAAGCTTCACATGCCAAAAGTTGCTCGTCGAGAAAAACGTCCAATCGTTAACACTCCCGATTGCGATTGATACGATACACGGCCATGGCGCCACTTTACAACCGCTACGTGCCACCTAAACCCTCTGCTCCGGCGGCAGCACCCATTACAGTCGAGAGAACGACACCAGTCTCACCAGACGGAGAGAAAAAGCGCAAACGCAGCGACGAGGAAAAAGCCGAGCGCAAAGCAAAAAAGCTGCGCAACAAAGATGTAGTCGTCGAGGCAGCGCCGGCTGTGCCTGAACCGGTGGTGGAAGCGCCTGTGCAAGTCCTGGAAGTGCCTGTCGAGATCTCGAGTGGTCCATCGAATGCAGACACTAAGCCTCGGAGCGAGTTTGCGCACATCAAGAACAAACAAAAGCGACACAAGCTGGAGAAGGAAGCCCGGAAAGCGCGCGCAGACGCAAAAAGAGCTGGCGAATCTGGAGAGATCCCTATCGTGCCAGTGACAAATGGCGATTCTATTGAACAGGCCCCGGCGCATGACGATGCGAATGCAGCCGCCAGCAACGATCCTGCTGGTGACAGTGCTGTTAAGAGTGCAACAATAAACACGGATTTTAGAAAGACTGCTGTTCAATCGGAAGTCGCGCAGGCGCCTATCCCCGAGTTCACTGGACCTATTGCGGATGTGGACCAGGACGAAATAATGATCGATGCGACCAACAAGGACTCGAAAACTAGTCAGCCACCAAAGCGTAGGCACAAACTGGAGGAGGCTCTGAAACCGAAAGAGGAGAGAAGGAAGAAAGCCGACACAGAGGTCGAAGATGGACATCTCAAAAATTACTCCTCAGTCATGGACAAATTCCAGAAGGCGAGGCAATTGGCTGAGAAGCAAGAGGTGCAGAAGCCAAGCGAAAAGCAACCAGAAAATGAGCCTGTGGTCGAGATACGCGACCTCGCACCTCTCCCTCAACCTGTCAATGAGCCTAAGGTGTTCAAGCCCACGTTCTCAGCGCTTCCTTCATGGTTGACTGAGCCAACAGCAATCTCCAGCGATGCGAAAGCTTCGTTCGCGGGTTTGGGTCTACCAGAGGCCACTGTCAAACACCTTTCGGATCTGTCTTTCCGTGAGGCGCTCCCAGTACAACAAGCTCTTATTCCTCTGCTTCTCCAACCTGGTACAAAGGGCTCACAGTTCCTTCCCGGCACTGAAAGCGTTCTTCCTGACGTTGCAGTAAGCGCGGCAACAGGCAGTGGCAAAACCATTGCATACTTGTTGCCGATGATCGAGGCTCTCAAGAAGGCGTCTGGCGCGCACGAGAGACTGCGGGGACTGGTCGTTGTTC
This sequence comes from Cladosporium sp. SL-16, assembly GCA_002921095.1. Taxonomy (NCBI): domain Eukaryota; kingdom Fungi; phylum Ascomycota; class Dothideomycetes; order Cladosporiales; family Cladosporiaceae; genus Cladosporium; species Cladosporium sp. SL-16. The sequence continues at coordinate 21,462 of PEGC01000053.1, forward strand.
CTACGAGGGAACTCGTAATGCAGGTTGCGGCAGTCGCCGAAAGCCTCGCCAAAGGAAGCAGCCTGAAAGTGGGCATCTCAAGTGGTGTCGGCAGATTCAAGGATGAGCAGCAAAGGCTGGTTTGCACAGGCCGCAAATACGATCCAGTCGCGTACGCGGACTTGATCAAGAAGGCACACCGCAGAGAGAACCCGCCACCAATCGATAGCGAGGACTTTGATGAGTTTGCGGAGGAATTGGAGGAATGGACCGACCGCCAGGAACAGGAACTCCAGGACACTCTACATGGCCTTGTCGACCACGTTCCCACGTACTCTTCAGCGGTAGACTTGCTTGTTTGCACACCTGGTAGGCTTCTGGAACACTTGGGATCTACTCTTGGCTTCTCAATTTCATCTGTAAGCTGGCTAGTCTTGGACGAAGCAGACAAGCTTTTGGACCAGCAGTACGACGGCTTCTTGCAAAGGCTGGATGAGGACTTGTCAACACCTCGTTCAGAAGGCGAGCAGGACGCGAGAGAGAAGTACATGCGATCTAAGGGCCTATGGGATGATCGATTTGAGAGGCGAGTGAGGAAGATTGTGTTGAGTGCAACAATGACAAGAGACATCTCGAAACTCACAGCGCTCAAGTTGCGCCGACCACAGCTGGTCGTTGTGCAAGGATCTGAGCCGGACAATGCGGGCGCAGCTGCAGGTGCGGATGCTACAGACGAGGTTGAGATGAAGGATGCCGAGACCGGCGCGTTCGAAATTCCCCCAACCCTCAAGGAGTACTGTGTTCCTGTTGGAGACGCAAGTGAGAAGCCTTTGCAGCTCCTTGAGTTGCTGCATTCAAGAGTGCTAGCGGACCAAAGGCCAACGACAACCAAGCGGATACAATCGAAATCCAAGGACACCGCCTCTGACTCGAGCGACAGCAGTTCTGACAGCAGCTCTGACAGTGACTCGGATAGCGATTCTTCTGATGATTCCGATTCTTCGTCCTCAGAGGACAGCAGCGACTCAGAATCAGACGACGACAGCTCGTCTTCCGACAGCGATGATGATGATGATGAAGTGAACAGCAGCGAGTCTTCAGCTCCTACAGTTCTCATCTTTGCCTCGAGCACAGAATCTGCTAACCGTCTTTCCCACCTGCTCCAAGGCCTGCGACCAGACTGGGCGGCCTACATCACAACACTCACCAAGACAACCAACAACACAACTCACCGCCCAACAAAGCCCACTGACCCTGTGATTACGATCTCGACCGACCGTGCTGGCCGTGGTCTCGACACCTTGTCCGGCAGACGCATCACCCACGTCTTGCAGTACGACGTACCACGCGCTCTGACTGCTTACGTTCACCGCGTTGGCAGAACGGCGCGTGCTGGCGCCAGTGGTGAGGCTTGGACACTGTATTCTGATCGCGAGGCTCGATGGTTTGTCAACGAGATTATGAGGGCTAGCAATGTGCGAAGGGCTGGACCTGTGGAGAGAGTCCGATTCGGCGCTGGAGACGAACAGCTCAAGGATAGATTTGCTGAGGTTCTCGCTGGCATGCGGGACGCGGTCTTCGGTGGTGGAAAGTAGTGTACATTGGATATACTTCGTCATATGGTAATTGCTACGCCAAATCTCATCTGGTTACATTTGACGTCTTGAGAACGCATGACGGAAAGTACGGTGTGTGGGATCCCAAGTCTGCGTTTCCCGTTCGAAATTTGGCTTCACGTCTCACGACGTATGAAATCTACAAACAAGACTAAGTCAGACCCAGTCAACACATAAGGATTGCATACATGTACATAGCCAGTTCATGACCGGCCCTGAGTTTCCATTGTCTTGTTGACATCACTTCATGTGGAACAACGAAAATTCACATGGGGTTACTAGGGTTGGAGACATCGACCGATTTCGACGAGAAGTACACATGTGTATTGAATACATGTATTGTGTACCTATATACGTACATGTGAGCTGTATACTGGATCAACCGTCGATGACTATGTGTACTGTGCCGATGAGGAAGTAGGTACAGGCCAAAGCTTAGGCTTTAGATTCGCTTGAAAGTCCTCAGGAATGCACATCTTCTTCGACGCTTGGTGTCGGCCTCTCACACTGCCTCCTACTACCACGGTAGATTCAAGTACGGTCATCGTTTTCGCGTGATAGCAGGGATACACAAGTAACGACGATTGAAAACGCACGCGAAATCTCCGGAACAGTCATCGGGAATGGGTAAGTGTGGAAAGATCATGATCTCATTGCAACCGGGTCGCTCTGTACACTCCGGCGCTCTATAAAGGGTATATGCAACAAACAACAACAGCAAAAACGCATCCCATCTATTCTCTAGAATCCCAATAAAAGTCCAACCCATCCTTCTCCTCAACCGTCGAAATCGCCGCGCGCAGATCGCTACCCATAGACTCAGGACCACTACCAACAATCTGAATATAACCGCCACGCTTGTTCGCGCGCTCCATGAAAGACGTCACCACCGTTGGCATGGTGGGGTGGTGACTTCCCAGGAGCTCGACGTGGAAGCGCTCCTGGTCGATGGCGAGGAGCTCTTGCAGCGTTGCGCGGTTGGAGATTTCTGTTTCTGAAGAGGTTGAGGAAGAGATGTTGGTGCTGGGGCCCTTTTCGGGGTCGGCGTTCTGCTGCTGGGGCTGCTTGCCGGGTCTGTTGCAGCAGATGGGGATGTGAGGGGTGTCTTCGCGAGTGACGAAAATGCTGATGCGCAGGCCGGGGTTCTTGGCTAGCATGCTTTTGAGCTCGACGAATTCGGAGTTGAGCCAGAGGAGATCTTGTGCGCGGCGGATGACCCAGACGAAGTCGACGGTGGCTTGGGGTACGATGAGTTGGCGGAGAGATGCAATCACGATGGGAAGTGTGAAGGTGACACCAGTGCCACCAGCCACGGCGAGAACGTTGTCGGTGACGTGTCGCGGCCAGCCAGGACCATAGGGGCCGGTCATGATGACAGGAACGTCGGTATGACCAGCGAGGGCAGCGAGCTGTGCGGTCTGGCCCTTGCGAGCACGGAGAAGGTAGGTGTGGTGTTGCACCTTGCTGGAGAAGTCTGGCATCGAGGAGACAGTGAAGGGATGAGACTGCCAGATGCTCAGGCTAGGGAAGCAGAGGAAGAAGTGCTGACCAGGCTCCCAAGCCTCCTGCTCGAAGTCGAAGTCCAGGCGAACGATCACATCATCGCCCTCACCAATGATCTGCACATCGGCCATTCCGCGGCGGAAGCCAAGGCGGCCCTTACCACCGAAGTGAAGGTAGATGGTCCTGAACAAACGCGCACCTTGGTCAATGCCAATGAGAACCAAGCTTGCCACCATCCAGCACCATAGTTTGTCCCAGTGACCCCAGCAAGCACCGATGTAGAGGATCGCTCCGATCGAGTGTGTAATCTTGAAGAACTCGTAACCGGTCCACCGAATCACCCGCTTCATGCTGAAAATGGTCAAGAAGGTGATCAGGCCTGTAGCAACGCAGCCAAAGACGGCGTACATGTTGGTGAGGAACAGGTAGTACACATCGGGTGCCGGTCCGTAGTAGTATGCCTCAACGACAGTCCATCCGATCGTGTGGAGGGCGGCCTGTGCGAAGATGATGCGACCGCACCAGCGGTGAAGGAAGTTGAAGTGCTGGTAAGGGATGCCCGTCAACATGGTGAGGATGCTCTCACGGCTGGCGAGGAGGACCGTGAAGGGGGTCAATGCGTATGAGAAGACACCGACGCGGTTGGACCACCATCCCAAAGTCGTCCTAGTCTTTCCGCCTGGTTTGGTTGGTTCAATGTAGAGCCAGATATATCCGGTGAATCTATATCGATCGTCAGTAACGGACAGCGAACTCATGACCGAGGTATAACTTACGAGAAGATGGTCAGATATCCACACATGATAGCCAGAATCATAACCTGCAGCCTCGTCGTCCTACCAAAGAAGTAGGGCAGAGGTGAGTCCTTCAACAGCCATCTTCGCTTCGCCCTCGCCACGCTATTGCAAACCGAATCGATAACGCCACCAACCCGTTGCGACGGTCCTCCCAATCGCCAGCCGCGAAGAGTGACCCAAACGACAGCAATGCCCAAGAAAACACCCCACAGGATGAAGGAGTACTTCATCGACAAGTCGTGCATGACGTAAACGCCGTTGAGGTATCTGCAAGTGCCCGCATCGCTCTCACAGGGCAACGGTTCATCGGCATAGCCCCAATGGGGAACCATATAGCCTCCTTCTGGAAGCTCGACATGGCTGTGGCGCGGTTCGAGCGTGTTGGCTGACATGTTTTGTTTGGACCAGCCAAATGCGTGTCGAAGGATCGATGCAAGTAAGAATGAGGGCACGCAAGCAAGCAAGCGAAAACAGGGAAGCGATGGAAGAAGGGTCAATGGCAGGTGGCTCAGGGCGAGCTTTGAAGAAGAAGTATGTCTCGCCAAGTAGAGTGAGCAAGTTACGGCGGGCGGCCGCTGTCTAGATCTGAGAGTGTATGCATGTTGGCGAGCAGGCGAGATCTGGGCGAGCGATAATGTCGTCGCTGCCAGTGGCCGTGTGGTCGGGAAGGGTGGAAACGTGCTCAAAGTCGCTCGCGTTAGCATTAGCACTCTAGCGGTCTGGCTTCAAAGTCCGTACTGCTCGCAACGCCACTGAGAGTCCAGTAAGGAGTTTGAACCTAGACCGCAAGGGCAATGCGCCCCACATCGTCAAATACGGACCGTGGTCGCTTAACCAACGGCCCGTCTAAAGTTCACAACCTAAAACACATCGTTGTCGCGTGGGCGGAGTGGCAGTTTGCGTATCCCAGCTCTGGAAGTTCGAGCTTAATGAACCCAAGACCCCAAGAGCCGGACTTGCTCGACCCTGATTGAGTCCAAGGCCTGGCTGACATTTTGGTGTTTTTCCCATACATGGTACGGAGGTATTGTTTCCAGGAGCACACGGTTGAGAAAGACGTCTCCTGGTCTTTTCTCTTTCCATCTCTCATTACTCATCTATTGTTACTCGTCCTCACTGCTCTCCGCATCCTCGCGCTGCCTCTTCTCCAAAATCTCCTTCCAATCGCGAGCAAACTCGCGCAAACCATCGCCACTCGCGCTCGCATCGACGACATCCTTGGGCATTTTGTGCGCGCTGTATTGCGGGGTGCTGAAACTGTATGCCTCAGGGTCGTTCTTCCTGACCAACCGAAACTCCGGTCTCCAAAATTCCTCATCAACGTCAGACTCGCCATCGGAGCTGCCGTCTCCGCTTTGCTCATCAGCCTTGTCGCTTGAGGCGATCATCACTTTGTTCTGCTCTCCCTCCGCCTCGCCGCCATCTCCTGCTGCCGAGAACCGAATTGGTATGCGCACGGTTTCCTCTTGCGGTGCCTCCGGTGGCTCGTCCATAGTCAACAATTCCAGCCAGCTAAATAGCAGTGGGTCTGTCCTCGGCGCCCAAGGGTTGACATCCACCAGCCAGACGCGCTCGTAAGGAGTAGGCACATAAACATCAAACACGAAATTATCGTCCGGGAACGTGTCGCGCAGTCTTACGTCAAAGAATTCCTGGATCTTCGATTGCAAGCGCTCTTGCAGGTCGAGTAGGAAGTCGAAGTGGTTGAGGTCGCGCTGTGTGATGCCGATGAGCTTGCGGTTTCGCACAAAGCACCTGAACTCCACTGACGGGTTCATCTCGAATGCTTTGCGCAAGACTAGGTGGTAGGGGATCGTCGCGTTTGTGAGCTCCGCTTCGGCGCCTTCGCCGTCTACTGTGTCATCGAATGCGTGCTCCAAATCGTGTGTAATAAAGTCGGAGCTCTTGAGCAGCAGGTATATGTCGTTGGGGGTCCGGCAGTCCATGCTATTGGCGTTCATCCATGTCGCATCTTTTGGCGAGGACCAGTTCAGCTTTGGCATTACTCTTCCGCCCAGCGTTTCGATAGTGTCCTGAATTGCACTGTGTATGTTCCTCCAGCCAGCTGCCACATCTTCGTGCTCGTCTTCTGACTCTTCTCCGTTCTCGTCTGACGCTGAGAAGACACCGCTGTCTTCTGACCACTCTGGCTCAGCGCTCGGTTCGTCGTCGTCTGGAAGGATAATGCCGTCGGCGCGAAGGTAGTCGAGGAAAGGCTTTGTGAGGGGTATGAGGCGCGCTTTTGGTGTGATGGTGCGGTATCTAAGATCCCGTCAGTACGAATGCAGATTACATCATTCCTGGAGTCTAGCATACTTGGGATGCCACGAATGGTAAGAGCAGTTCATGATGTGCGCCTTCGTGATGGGTGGGAACGGCAGTGTGGCGATGCCGCCGTCGGTGGCTCCGATCGTCTCATCCTCGATTACTGCAGGCATATTTCCTATATTAGCGAATCTATGAACCAAGGGAAGGTAGCGACGTAGCGGATTTGTAGAAAAGTGAACCTTCCCAAAATGCGTGACTCTCCGTTCGAAAGCTTCGGCGGGGTTTCTTGCCGGCGATAAGATAAGCAGAAATGTTAACCCCGCTTCCACGTTGTTTGGTTTGACCATCTACAATATCGAATCAACAGGTCAAGTCAACACAGCAAGAAAGAACTGCACAAATATATCGGTAATCAGCCCCAGCGGACAACGTAACTGTTTTCTTTACATGGCCAAACGGCCTGTCTCTCTACTCAGCCCGAGTTCCCTCGTCTCTGCCGAACGTTTCAGTGGACGTTCCCTGGTATCAAAAGCCTCGTCCTCTCCATTGTTCCATAGCATCAATTCATCCGTGTGCCCACATTCATGAACGCATCCAAACTACGTTTCGCCTACGAGGCCATGACGCTTTGCAGAGCAGACCTGCCCTGGTCGTCAAGCTTCTCCTGCACAAATTGGCCGACGCGGCCGTTGTGCCTCTTGTCCGCGTCGCGCAAGTACTGACCGACCCACGCCTTGACGTCGGTGACCTCTGGTAGAGGGTCTTGTGTGGAAAGCTTGCAAGTGTTGAGAGCGGTGAAAGCCGCGCCGAAGCCGAGCTCGTCAACGTCGCGGTCCTCGACGACATCGCTGTGGGCTTGAGGAAGAGGAGGGTTGATGAGAAGCTTGAGGAGAGCCTCGCATGTGATGGTCCAGCCGCGCTTGGCGTAGCGCTCGACGAATTGCTGGCTGTCACCCAAGGTGCGAGTAAGCGCAACAACCGCGGTCTTGCGATCAGTGGGCCTTGTGAGTCTCTGGGTCTCGGGGAGGATGATGGTTGTGTAGATGGGTGTGAAGACGTTCGCCTGCACTTGATCGGCAACCGAGATGAAGAAGTCGGGACCAAGACCCTTGTCCTGCAGCGCGGCAACGAGGTAGTAGAAGCGCACGAAGCGGAGCTTGAAGTTCTCTGTGGGCGAGCCAGACAGGCGGGTGAGCATGAGTTGGAGCATGGGTTGCCAGTAGTTCTGGAGTGCGGCAGCCGGGAATGTGGAAACGACCGCCTCGATGATGTCCATGGCATTTCCCTCGTTAGCCTTGGTGCCTACGAGCTTCTGGAAGATGACGAGGATAGCCTCAGTCTGGTTGGCTGCCGCAATTTGCTCAGCGCCCTTCTGCAGCATGACCACCAGAAGCATCTTCAAGGCAGGCACATTGCCCTTGACATCCCACATACTAGGCGAGAGGACGGGCTGCACCAAGGCCTGGAAGTTGCTGGACAGTGCGGGTGAAGGGTCCGTAGCTGCCATGGATGCGTAAAGCTGGAAGATGTATGGTGTGAACTCATCAACCTGGCCCTGCAAAACATCCATGAAGGGCGTGAAGAGGCTGGCTTCGAGCTTCTCGGATTGCGTAGGTCCGGCATAACGGATCAAGGCGCCCAGGGACTCGAAGTGGTAGTAGCAGAATCCAGGGTTCGAAGGGTTGTGGCGAATGACCTTTGTGATATTGACTAGGTTGGTGATGGCCAAGTCAGCGATGGGGACAACATCATCCTTGATGACGATGAGCACGCGCATCACACACTTCATCAAGAACTCGTTCTCCTGCACCTTCTCAGGCTTTGTGTCTTTGGTGATGAGCGCGAAGAGGTGCTGGAGCAGGTCCTTAGCCAACGGGACGATGGTCTCGCGGGGGATGATCGGCTTCTTCTCGTCGTTGGTGAGGTAGAGAGCGCGGTCGACGGCGATAGCAGCGTATGTGTAGACAACATAGTTGTCGGAGTTAAGGTGCTGTACAAGCAAGGGGAAGGCGCCTTGCCACTGCTCGGCGGAGAGGATGCTGCGGAAAGTGTAGAGGTATTTGACAGCGTCCACCTTCAAGAGAGTGGGCGCATCAGCGGTGGTGAGATCCTCAGCAACGTGCTTTTGGAAGAAGTCAATCACATCAACATTGGGGTTGACGCTCAACACACCCTTTGCGGCGGTGGCAACGCCCTTTGCTGCGATGGATGAGAAGAGGTGCACAGCAGTATCCTTGGCCTTCCAGTTGCCCTTGCGGTCCTTTGCGTACTCGCTTAGGAAGTGTTCAACATAGCGAAGTACCACAGTTGTGACTTGTTGCTCGAATTGCTCCATCAGCTTCTTCAGGAAGTTGGTGGCAGAGCGTCTGCGGGTGTCCTCGTCGGAGCCCTCCAAATCTCTCCTGATGAACTCGATAGGCTCATCCTCGAAAAGCTCGATATCCGACTCGCGGAGCGACAGGTTGGGAATAACAACCTTCTCAGTCACTTGGCCGAGGACGTCTGCGTTGTTAAAGTTCTGGGCGTGTGTGGAGATTCCTGACACGGTGGTCAAGAACTCGAGCGCTCTGGCGACAACGGTGTCGTACTTTGTCTCAGGTCCGATGTTAGTCAACATTGTCCATGAAGTGTTGACGAATTGTGCCAAGTGTGAACCAAAAGCATCCTCGTACTTCTTTGTGTACAGAATCAAAACTCTGAAAATGTCTGCTCTTATTTCTTCAAGAACGCCAGCCTCGTCGTCGTCATCCGTCTGTGCGCCCTTGTTGTCGTAGGTGAGGTATTTGTGAAGCAAATCTGCGACTGTGGAGAGGTTGTCCTCGAACTGGGGCGGCAGGTCCTGGACCGAAAGATCATAGAGGAGCTTGATGACAAGATCGAGGGTGCCCAAGTGTTCCTTGAGTACGGGTGCATTTGATTCGTTTGCTGTGATCACCTGGTCCTCGTTTGCCCATAGTTGCAGGAAAGGGTTGCCGAATTTGGCCAGAACGTGGTTGATCTCGGTATAGAGCTCATCGGATTGGTAGAGTGGTTCCCACTTCTTGAAGACGGAGTGTGCGACCTTGAGCACACCGTTGTTCGTTGCGGCGTTGTCGGGTGTCAGACGTGATACAAGATCGTCGACAAGGGTGTCCCAGTTCTGATAGAAATCGCTGTCGGCGATCACGCTGATCGCATCGCCGAGCTGTGCCTGGAGTGTTGAAGGAACCTTGACCATGAGGCCAATGAGCTCACTCTTGATTGTTGCAACCTCGTTCTGGGGAAGCTTATGGTTGCCATCCTCATCCTGGGATGCTGTCAGCCAAAGTGACCCCGCCATTGTATATATGCCTGCCAAATACTTACCACCCAGTTCCTACGGATAAAGTTCTTGAAGAAGAGAGCGGCGGCTAGCCTTGTGGCCTGCGGGAAGCTATCTGTGTTGACGATTTGGAGGAGTGCGAGGGAGAAGCCCGGGTTGGTCTCCTGGGCCTTGAGGGTTTGCTCGGCTGAGGAAATAAATGGTTAGCTCTGATGAAGATGATGTATAGGTGCTTTATGCGGTGAGCTCTCACCTTGTCTGCTCTGCTGCGGGTCAAGACTGGCCTGCAGTTGGCCTGCAATTGCCTGGAGGTCGGCGGCCATATTGTATAGATGTGAGAGGGTGGAGGAGAGAGGTGGCGAGGGTGGTGTGGCGGGGCGGAAGTGTTTGTATGTGAGGGAGCGGACTACTTTTCATAGAATAAACAAGCTACGCCAGCGAGAGAGCGAAAGAGGCTCCGCTCGGCGCGTGCGTGGGGGCGGCGGCGCGAAAGAGCAGTGTTCAGGGTCCACTGTAAGGTGACGATGTTTACTGGCGTGTCTTGACTGGAGTTACTTGTGCTATGCTATATTAAATCCTATACACCTGTTTCACCTGCGACTTACATTTCACTGTATGCCATACATTTACGGCGTTGCGTCGTTTGCTTGCCTATTACTGAACCTTTCACTTTCATCCTCCGCCTCCCTTAAAAGTGTTCCGCGACTCCGCCGCCTTCTTTGTCGACCGCCACCCCCTCGAGACACATTACGAAGCCGCTTCCGCCTAATTCTTTCGCCTTTGCCATGCCTATGAATTAATTCATCCTACTTGTCTCTCTGACAACAACCTACACACGCCATCATTATGGCAGCCTCAAGCAACTATGCCCGTCTGCGCGAGCAGACTATGGGCTCACAGTTCGACGAGGAGGCTGTCACTGTCAACACCCGCGCCTTGATCGATAAAGTGCTCGCACGATACTCTGGAGAATGGACCACTTTACGAGAACTTATCCAAAACGCCGCAGATGCCCAAGCGACGAGGGTCACCATCCGCTTCGAGACCAACCCTTCTCCAAACGTCCCTCTCCCACAATCACAGTCCCAGTCCGACCACCTCAAGCATGTGCTGCTACACCATACACTCAAGACGCTCATGGTCAGCAATAATGGACAGACATTCGCCGAGACGGATTGGCAGAGGTTAAAAAGGATCGCCGAGGGAAACCCAGATGAGACAAAGATTGGTGCGTTTGGTGTGGGATTTTACTCGGTATTCGCCGACTGTGAATCGCCCTTCGTGAGCTCGGGGAATCAAAACATGGCATTCTATTGGAAGAAGGACAGCTTGTTTACGAGACGAGGAAAATTGCCGGACGACCAAGCGACCAAGGACACCACATTCTTGTTGGATTATCGAAGCTCTTCCACACCTGTGCCAGGATTGCTGAGCTTGTGTCAGTTCTTGGCCACCAGCTTGACGTTCGTCGGTCTCGAGTGCATCGAATTGTACCTGGACGACTGGAACATCCTGAAGCTCACCAAGAAGATGGCACCTGGCGCAAACATCAGTCTACCAAAAGACGTCAATCCTAAGACGAAAGACGGCCTGATGAAGATTACTGCGGTGGAGTACCAGAATGCACAGATCGATGCACAGTGGATGAATGTGGTCGGCTGGAACCGACAGCAGGCTGTCGCAGCGAACATCATGGGGAATCAGGCCCCAGCTGAAACTGGCGGCTCCCTGCGCAGCTGGTTTAGTAAACTTGCTGGCGGCGTCAACACGGTGAACACTGCGGCTAGGAAAGCTCAGAAGGAGGAGGAAGCACTGCAGCTTGCGATTGCTGAGGATCTCACAGGCTACAGCAATGCGACAGTCTTCCTCCGGATTAGCACTGTCAATGTACAAACCTATGTTGGCAGAACTTTGGCTCAAGAACTTGAGCGCGCGACGAAGAAGCCACCTCCAAAACACACGCGAATTGCCATCCTGACATCTTCATACGACGAGACGTCTGCTTCAATGTCGACGGTATCCGGCGCCGGTTCTAAGAGGGCTAGCGATATCTTTGCTTCGGTGCTACCAACGAAGAACGGCAAGATTTTCATCGGATTTCCTACAGCACAGACAACAGGTTTGCTTGCGCACATTTCTGCGCCATCTGTCATTCCCACTGTTGAACGTGAGAGCATAGATCTGAATGCTCGATACGTACGTGACTGGAACATAGAAATGTTGAGGGTTGCTGGAATTGCTTGCAGAGTTGCCTACACCGGCGAGATGGCCGAGCTCAAGGCCAAGCTTGATCGCGCTGTGAGTGTGAACGGGACCAAGGGTGTCACCAAAGACGACGTGGCTGCAGTAATGCCATCAGCTGTCCACGCCTTCAAACAATACAGCTATGAGGAGTCAACTCCGTCGTCTCGTGTGGGACAATATATTGAAGAGGCGTTTTGGATGTGCAACCAGAAGGCTTCAATCGACATTCTCAGCACGCGCGGCATTTTGCCCAGCCAGCAGGTTCGCGTGGCCACGGAAGATCTCAGCTTCGTTGAAGGCATCCCTGTTGTGCCGGACGAGTTGATGAAGAAGTCAGAGACATTCATCGGCAAGCTCAGAGATTATGGCCTTCTGTCGGACATTACGACAAGCGACATCAAACGCGAGCTCGAGGCTCAAGCGCTGACAGAGAAGCAAGTCGTGGAGCTCATCAAGTGGGCATGCAATAAGACAAGCCGTCACGAGATGGATGCTGCAGTTGTGCAGAGCCTGTTCGACGGTACCGTGGCTGGCATCGATGAGGAGTTCGTTAAGTTGTCCTCCAGCCCGGTGATCCAGCTCGGCCAGATTTCAAGCTTCGTCAACATCTCCAAGATCCCTGCCGAGCTTCCATCTCCTCCACAGACCATTCCTTTCAGGCTCACGAAGGGTCTTACACCAAATCAGCTGTCTTCGCTTGGTTGGGAGGAGCTACAGATCGTACCATGGCTCCGCTGGATAATTGACAGCAAGGGTCAGGGCTTCGGTGCAAGCCACAGCCTGGATACAACACCTGCTGTTGCCTCACAAGTACTTCCTGTCATCTCAAAAGCATGGGATGGCCTCAGCGTGGGCTCCAAGCACACTGTGGCCGAGCTGCTCGTCCCGAGGACAGTCATACCGACCAAGCTCGGTATGCGCACGCCACCGCAATCCTACTTTGCCAGCGTCAAGCTCTTCGATGATCTGCCTACAATCAATGGGCTACAAGGTGTCAAGGAAAAGTTCTTGGGTACGCTTGGTGTTCGCAAAACAATCGAGCTGACCGTCGTCTTTGATCGTCTCATGGCGAATTCTGCTAAGAGTTCTTCCGCCGAAGAGGGCAAGTGGAGTCACGTCGACCTGGTGAAGTACTTGATCGGCGTTAAGGACGACATTCCAGACGAAGATATCAGGAGACTTCGCAACACTCCAATCTGCCCGGCTGAGCCTGTATCTGGAGACCAGATAGACAAGGGCAAACTCTATCGCCTGTCAGACCTCTTTGAGCCGAACGATGAGATTCGCCGTCTTGGTCTACCCATATTGCAATGGCCTGGCCAGTGGAAACAAGCAAGCCCCGAAGGTCGTTTCCTCAGGCAATTGGGTCTGATGCCATTCCCTGATGTGCCTACTCTGGTTAACATCCTTAACAAGGCTCCTTCGAACGGTGATCTGCAGAACACCGCGCTGAAGTATTTCGTCATGAACAACTTCCACAACGGCTATAACAGATACCCAATGCCGTCAATTGACAAGGCCTTCTTGCCTGTTCAACCTTTCCCTGGTGAAAGCAACAACATGATCGCCAAGCCAGTGCAATGCTACGCGAACCCCAAAGCTGCGGTTTTGAAGTTCAGGATTCTCCGTGCCGATCTGCTGCCTCATCATGCTATTTTCGGTGTTGCAGCGGACCCGTCCATAGAGCTCTGTGCAGATCGACTCATCAAGGCTCCACCTCTTGACGTTGGGCAGGCGAAGACGTTGTTTGGCTACTTTGCCGACCGCATCAATGAGATCGGACCTGCTGGTCATCTTGCGGAGAAATTGGGAACTGCACCCATTGTGCCGATAGTTCCAAAGCGAGGCGAAAAGATGGGCAATGTGCGATTCGTATCACCACGTACGGTCTTCCTCGGCGACAGCGAGACCTACGGCGACATCTTCGACTTTGTGGATTTTGGCCACGAAGCCAATTCCTTCCTACTTCGCGTTGGATCGAAACACGATCCTGATTCACGAGAGCTGGCTTACATGCTGACTCGCCAACCTGGCCGCTTACTTGAGACGCTTGGTGCAGACAAGTATCTTCAACTTCTGAGGAAGATTGCCGAGAGTGCAGCAGCGCTTAAGAAGGACAAGACGCTGTGGCAACAGCTCAAGAGCAGTCCTTGCTTGCTCGCCGTCAAGGAAGTGGCGAAGCATGCTGATAGTGAGAAGGTCCGCGACGCGGATGAAGATGAGCTTACGATCAAAGAGTACTCTCTCACCAATGCGCCAAGCATGGTGATTGTGGATGACTTCCACACTTATCGATTGTTCCAGCCGAACCTTCTAGCTGCGCCCCAAGAAGAAACCATCGAAGCCTTTTATGCTGCGCTCGAGACGCCATATCTGAGCAAACTCGTTGACGATGACCAGCGCATGGGAGCTCAACTCAGAGACCAGGCCTTTGCTCAGAAGTTGCAGAAGTTGATCGTTGAGCGTTGTCGACTCTTCCAACATGACCATTCTGCCGACACGATCCGTCACGATGCCAAGTGGTTGGAGCAGAACTTGGCCGTCAAAGGAACAGAGTTCTTGCAAGTTACCAGGAGACTCAAGGGGTACAAGATGCACTTTACCGAGACCCGTACGGCCGCTCTGCACAGAGAGTCTAAGAGAGAGGCTACGCTGTTCGTCACGGCACGATTTGACCTGTACGAAGTCAGCCGCGCGATCATGGCTTTGCTGCTCAAGCGCCCTCGCAAACAGGATATCCTCGCTCTTGAGATCCTGATGGAAAGCGATTTGCGCAGGCTGAAGACGAAGGGCTACAACGTCGATCGCATCCTCCGTCAAAAAGCAGAGGAGCATCGCATTGCTGAGACTGAGAGGCAGAAGAGAGATGAAGAGCAGAGGAAGATTGCTGATGCAAACGCCCAGACGTCCAAAGGCAAGCAGCTCGACACGAAGAGCATCACCAAGGGCATGGACCAACTGCAAATCGAGAACGGAAAGACGCCTGAGAAACAGCCTAGCATGCCAGGATCCTTCTCCGATTCACCCGAACAACAGCTCATCCGACCTGAAGCCTCGAACAAGAAGCCGAGCAGTCTGTTCAGCAACATCTCGCGTCAACTTGGCTTCAACAATGCGCCGGAATCACCTCAACATCAGCAGATGAACAACATGCTGACGAACGGCCAAGGCGAAGGATTTGGTGCAGAGCTTCCGCCGCCCTACACTCAGAAGCCTAAGCCATCGTCCAGCGCCCCAGGTCCAGGAGATGGAAAGGTGTCGAGCCCTCAAGCTCTTCAGCATAACCTGCAATCCGCGATCAAGGCTTCACGGTCATACGCCGCCAACTCTGTCTTCAGTCGCCCAGAGACAAACGAAATCAAGGAGTCTCCGACATATTGCGACAGCAAGCCTGGCCACGATCTCACATTCGTGGGCGACGTCGGCCAAGGCATGAAATTCTTCCTGTCCCGCCACACCGCAGACCCGCAAGACTTCCTCAGAGACCACCAAGCCGCGCTCGCTTCCTTCAACGTTCTCCTCACGAACTGCGCCGCCATTTTCGACCTGCCAGTCTCGACTCTCAACATCTTCGCCGACCAACAAGGCGGTACCATCGCTTTCAACAAGAACGGCAGCATCTTCTGTAACTTGCGCTTCTTCGAGCAACTGCACGAGGGGAACATGACCAGCCCGGAAGGCTTGGTCGAAGCCATGGCGTACTGGTGGATCACACTTTGTCACGAGCTGGCGCACAACCTTGTCGGCGACCACGGTCCTCAGCACTCGTATTACACCGAGAGCTTCGCGCATCACTACTTCACGCGTATGGTTTGGTGGGCGACGAACAAGACTAACCTTGCCATCCGGTAGAGCCGGGCGAGTTTAGAGATAGATGATTTGGAAGAATCGGTGCAGCTATTACCTACTGTGAGAAAAACTGGGCTTTTGAAGCGTTCTTTGTCGCGGCGGAGTTTGAGGAAGAAGGCGTCTGGGTTGTTATTGCGAAGGCCTGCCACGCCTGGTTTATGGAAGGTAAAATTGAAAGGCGTGTTTAGCGGGTGGGTATAGACTTACACGCATTTGTACGTGGGTATTAGCATGGGCGATACACTACTCTCAATAGATCTTGGGAACTTGATGTTCAATGCTCCCATTGATTTGCTGGCTTTGAAGTGGTCGAACGTTGGGTACTTTGACTGCTTAGTGGGCAGACTCAATGGCACCAATTCATCTACTCCAATACAATGATTGCGTGGTGTTGACTTCGTGATTGAAAAGTAGCATTTCGATGCCCTGATTGCCCAGGCCGATCGGCCGGGTCGAGATCTTGGCTGCGGTAAGTCGGATGGACAAACTTCCACATCGAGACACCGCAATATGCCCTAACCTTTTCACATATATATATACATCGATGTCCAATGTGGTTTTGTTCCCCGTGAGGAGATGACGCACTGTCCAACATGACGACCGAAGTCATAACGTTGAGCGACCTGGCTGTACCTCACGAGACACGGCCAAAACCCGCTCTGCAGGACATCTCCAGACATTCGCAGGACCGATCCCATGCAGAAGCTACTCTTTGCACAAGCAACGATGGCGAAATCTCAAGTGCTCGCCATGATGACAATGGCACAACGACCTCAAATACACACACCATCGATGACCAAACCTCCCGCCTCCCCTTCAACCGCCTAATGCTAGTCTACGCCTGCCTCGCAACAGCCTACTTCACCTCCACCCTCGACATCAACGCCGTCGCTACCGCCCTCCCCGCGATCGGAACTTCTCTCAATGCCGGCACGACAATCACCTGGGCCGGCACAGCCTACCTCATGGGCCAAGCCGCCTGCCAACCCCTCTACGGGCGTCTCTCAGACGTCTTTGGTCGCAAACCGATTCTCATGCTATCCTTAGCGTTCATCGTTCTCGGGGGTGTGCTGTGCGGTTTCGCGCAAACGCCAACGTGGTTGTATGTCTGCCGCGCGCTCAGTGGCGTTGGCGGCGGTGGCGTCAGTAGCGTTGTACAGATTGTCGTTAGCGATTTGGTGAGTATGCGGGATCGGGGGAAGTACCAGGGGCTTTTGAGCGGTGCTATTGGGCTGGGGTCTTGCACCGGGCCATTTATCGCTGCGGAGATGTTGAGGAGGGGAGGAGAGGCTTGGAGGTGGATTTTTTGGGCGCCGGCGGTTATGGCGGGTGGGTGTTTGTTGGGGATGGGGTTTTTGTTGCCTTTGAGGAAGGTTACGGGGAGTTGGAGGGAGAAGGTTGGGAAGATTGATTGGGCTGGGTTGGTGGTTGCTTTGGTGGGGATGGTGTTTTTGTTGGTGAGTTTTGGTTTGAGAGTGGTTTTGTGATGTGGATGTTGTGACTGCGGCTGACGAGAGGTGTAGCTACCGATCAATTCTGGTGGATCGATGTGGCCTTGGAACAGCGCCATGGTGATATCGATGCTTTGCATCGGCGGCATCAGCTGGTTGCTGTTTTTCGTCATCCAGAAACGACTGGCCAGGATCCCCATCATCCCACTTCGGCTGTTCACGAAAAGGTCGACTTTGATCTTGTTCCTGCAAGCACCATGCTACGACTTCGTCTGGCAAGTCGACTTGTATTTCTTGCCGCTATACTTCCAGGATGTTCGCGGTTATACGCCGCTCCAGACAGCAACACTCCTGCTGCCTTTGCTCGTGACGCTTAGTGTTGCTGGTGCAGTCTCGGGTCCGTTGATGACGAAGTTTGCGAAGTATGTTCTCACTGGTCAGCTTGAATGAATCTCAAGAGGTGCTGACTGCTTCTTCAGATTTGGTCCAGTGTTGTGGCTAGGATTTGCCTTCTGGCTGCTAGGTGTGGGCCTCAAGGTCAACTTCTCACGCACGACACCTGTATGGGCTGAGGTCCTCACACTGATCGTTGAGGGTATTGGTATTGGCTTTGTTCATCAGCCGGGTGAGTCGGGACAGTCATCTAGCAGCGCGGACTTTCACTGACAATCCAGCAGCTCTCGTTGCACTTCAAGCGCACTGCAAGCCGCAAGATCGTGCTGTAGCAACTAGCACGCGTAATCTAATGCGAATGCTTGGAGCCGTGACTGGACTTGCAGTAAGCACTGCTGTACAATTTGCTGTTACGCAGTCGGCTCTCCCTGGCGACAGCAACGCCCTCTCCTCCGGAACTGGGGCATCAGATGCACTGGCAGATGCCAAGATGAAAGGTGTAAGGGCTGTGTTCATCATTATGGTCCCTCTAATCGCACTCTGCGGTGTTGGCTGCTTTTTCGTTCCCAACATCGTGCTAGAGGGCGACGAGAGGCAGGTAGTCGACAGAGGTGAAGCACAGCGTCGTAGCTGAAAGATGCTGCAAACCGTCTGCAAATTCTGGTAAACAGTGGGTGAGGATATAAATACAGATAATACAAGTATCAGAGAGGAGTATGGTACAATCCTGACTTTCCCATCCCGTGAGACCCATTTCCTTTGCCCTCCTGAACAAACCAATCGCCCTTGGGTATATTATGTGTACACTCAGCAGATCCTGCTCGATCGATCTACTATTCTGATCCGCGATCCATCAGGTCTCTCTTCACACCAGGCCAATGCAGGCAGCTCTGGGCTTTTCTTGCCACTGAATGTGCCGAGCAACCAATCCGTGACGCTCACCACTCTGGTCTTATCCCAGTTGCCGCCTTGCTCTGTGTGCTCGATGGTATGCTTCACAATTCGTCCTTGCTCGTCAAATTCGAAGATGAATATGCCGCAGAAGTCTTCGGCTTCGCTCTCAAGTGCATCGCTATCCTTCGAGCCCGAGATGAAGTTCTTGATCTTGTCCATGGGGTCTTTTGCTCGGATGCCAACGGGGCGGTAGATGCCGCCTGTGCCATCACGGTGTTCGGTCTTGCCGCATGTCTTCCACTTGACGATCAACTTTTCTTCTCTGTTTGCGTGTGATACTGTGCTGCCGCCGTAGCGGACCATGCGCTCAGATAGGATGGTAAGCTTGACGTTGCCGACCAGCGGTACGCGGCCCCAAGCTACAGGAGCAGTCCATAGCGCCGCAATGTATGCGATTCTACCAGAGACCGTTGGAAGATGAGGGTGTGTAGATGGGAACAGGTGAAGGCTAATGCGCGGCGAGATGGTCTCGGAAGGTAGAGGAGTTTGCAGGAGCGTCGGCAGATGTTCATGGAGTGTCTGGATGGCTGCAATACATCAGTATCATACCATAGTGCTCTCAGGCAACCCACCTACTCTTTCCTAGCTGCAGAGTGCGCTCGTCTGGTTGCTTGTGATCGCCGCCGCCTCCCAGCTCCGATGAGGCCCTGGGAGCGCTACTGGAGAACCAAACCTCGCGGTTGAGGGAGTCCAAGTCCTGTACACGAGCGAAGCAGCGACAGTTGCGCAGGCAAGATGGAGGATTGCTACATTCGGCTGTGGCGGCTTTGGCAGCGCTCGCTAAGGCGTTGCCATTGTTGGAGCGGAAGATGCGTGATGGCAAGAGTGTGCGCATCAGCCCTGGGCGCATCATGTGGGATTGACAAGCATGGATTCTCGTGGTATAGCGCAATTGCTGATATTTGTCGGGTGTTTGAGAGGTGTTGACAACAGAAGGATAGGTGTCTTAGCTAATGCTGCTTGCAGTTCTCCGCCTTCACTTGCCCAAAGAAGGAAGAACTATGACGTAAGTGAGTATTGCTTCGAAGGTTCCTGGAGGGCGGTCGATGGTATTATATGAATAGGCATATATCAAGTAGCAAACAATTTAGTTAATCACGACACATGTAGCGAGAGCACGCAGTGGACTATCCTCATACGCTGCTGCATTTGTTGTGGTCGTGTCGATATTCGCAAAAAAGTGTCATTTCTGAGTACGAATTTCTGGTTCTTGTTCAAAATGTAAGCATCAGCTACTGCTATGCTCAATTGAACAACACCCTAGAAAAGCGGCATAAATTCTAAGGGTTGTTAAAGATGGTGATAGTAAGCGCCCGGGTCCCTTCATCAACACCAACCTCTCGTCTTCTCGTTGCCTTTCGACCGATCGATGAACTTGCGACTCGTTGCTGGGCAGAACCATTCGAAGACGTTAGTGGTAGAGGACACACCACTCTATTGATCTGAACAGGGTAGATCCTTTCATGCATACGCCAAATGTCGTCCAGACCATGCGAGATCTGTGTTCTCGGCGGTCTACGCTACACATCTCTCAATGGAGAGGGCTGAACGACCTCATGTTCGAGCGGTTCGAGTGACATTGAGCAAGATTAAGTCCGTTATCGAATATACAGCTCTCATCCCAGAACACGGCTCGTAGTATCATGCGACTCGGGTCAGTCTGACCCAATGATATGCCTTGTATTCTAAGCATGGCGACATGAGTGAAGCTTGTCTGCATTTGGGAAGGAGCGAGCGATCTAGCCCTGCCAAATGGATCTGCGCAGGGGCCTTTTCTTGGGGATACCGAAACTCAACATCAGCCTCACACCATCGCTCTCGTGTGAGCATTTCAAATACTTTTGCCAGCGGCCTGTTGCATTACAAGCCTCGGAGAATCGTCAATTCGCACATTCTGGAATCTCTGGTGGACGCCGTCAACCGCGTGAACACCAATCCGTCCGATTATGGCCCCCTGTGCCCACGTCGAAGCACATTTGTGCACGCGTGTAATTCACGATTGTGCCAGTTGACTCAGTCGCTCTCGGGTATCCAAAAATAGAAAATGCTCAAGCCCCATCTCATAACTCCATACAGCGCACCAAGAATCACAACAGCCAGTCAGGCCAGACTCATAAAGCTGCTTGTGGCTGGACCACGGCATGTTGTGGCGTTAAAAAACGCCCTCACGTGAGCCAAGGAACACCCTCGTGCTTGTCTTCACTTGGCTCTTGATTGATCTTCAAGGGCGATTAGGTGCGATCGCAAGGCTCAAGTGCGCCTCGATTGCCCTAGCTGGCTGGATCCATCAATGCGGTCCAGAACTGACCAACCGCGGACCTCTGGTGCAAGCTGACCAAGGCTTCGAACTCTACTCACGTTAGCAGCTCATACAGCCGACGGTTCATCGTTCTTCGCACGTGGTCGACCTCGTGTCTAGCAACGCCACAACGGTCGGTCGCTACCGATATCGTAGGAGGAGGCGACTGAAAGCCTTGATTATGCACGACATCGCAGACTAGCACCTACGACTAGTCGCTGTTGCGTCAACCGTGATGCAATTGGCGCACTTCAGCTTCACGATCTAGAGTCTTCATTACAGCACTGGTATGCATGACGGCACGAATACCAACCATATCGGGATACTGCAACGAGCATACCCAAGTCCTGGATTTGACTGGCCGGGCTGGAGTTGCCAAGATTCTACTTCAGTGCCGCTCTATGCATGGTAGATCATGCATCGATCCGATGTTCATACTTTCGGCCTGTAGCCGGGGGCTTGTGGCCAGTTCTATCCAAGCCAAGCCATCTTGCTTGTCAGCATGAAGCATCAGTCCAGAGCTCACCAGACCATCAGCCATGCAACGCCATCTTGCTTGTTGCTGCTGAAGCCTTTGGCCAGGAAACTGTAGACCTCCAGCCGCGGAAAAACGTGGCGAAAGATGTACCTCTGGTGAAAGAGTGACAAGATGAACTGTCCGGGCATTGATTATATAAGAACCATCGCAGGTCAGCACAAAAGTCCAATTCCAGAACAGCATCACTGACATTAAGATCATTCTATCCATATCTCAACCACAGACCTTCACCATGCACTTCTCCAATCTTGTCCTGCTCGCCTCTACAGGTGCAGCTTCAGCTTCCATCTTTTCCGACGCAAAATCCTTCGACTTCTCATCCCTCGTCAAGCGAAAAGCTGCCTGCCCAGCCTACTGGCAACAGATCTCAAAGGACCTCAATGCCGCTTTCCTGGATAACGGCCAATGCAACGCCAACGCCAGAGCTGCCGTTCGTTACGCTTTCCATGATGCCGGACCATACTCCACGAAGCTTCCATTCACCGCACCTGCTGGCGGCGGAGCGGATGGATCGCTCTTGCTCAACGCAGGCGAGATGGGACGCGGTGAGAACGGCGGTCTCGAGGACTACAACACCTTCATCGGCAACAAGCTTGCTTCCTACAGAAGTCAATTCGGTTCCACCGTGGGCGCTGCAGACTTGATCCAGTTTGCCTCAAGGTATGTGTACTTCCAATGATCCCCTCTACTCATAACTTCAGTTGACCCAAATTTTCCCACAGCGTCGCAGTTATCACCTGTCCCGGTGGTCCCAAAGTCAAAACCGTCGTCGGCCGCACCGATAGCAGCGCACCTGCCCCCCAGAATAGCATGCCACCCGGTTTCGGCCCAGGCTCCGACCACGACAGCCTCCTACAACTCTTCATCGACAAAGGCTTCTCAGCAGCCGAGCTCGCAGCTCTAATCGGAGCCCACACCACAAGCACAGCTTTCAAGCAGACAGCCAACGGCGTTCCCGTCAACGCTCCGCAAGACTCCACCCCCGGCAAGTGGGACATCAACTACTACGCCGAGACATACAACCCTCCTGCCGGCGTCTCTCGTTTCGACTCCGATATCAATCTCGCCCAGAAAAATACTACTGTTGGAAAGCAATTCGCTGGTTTTGTGGGCCAGCAGAACAAGTGGGGATCGGCTTTCGCTGCTGCTATGGCGAAGTTGAGCGTTTTGGGCATTCCTGCTAGTACTCAGGGCAACTTTGCGGATTGTACTGGGTTCCTGCCTGCTGGTACTGCGGTGAAGATGATCAGGTCCGCACCGCTGGCGGGGCGTGTGTACAGTGAGAGCGAGTGACTTCTCATTCCTGGGATTTGGTTTTATAGCGTGGCGTCACGGTTGGTTTCCATAGTCTTTGTCATACTGAAACATTCATCCTCACGTATTCTCTCGGTATGCTGCTACCTCTAGCCTTGTGATGAGTGTTCGATACGCTGCCACTGAGAGTCTTCTTCAACACTACTCTGCAGATTTGACGAGGCCATTCTTCAAGCAACCCTGACCCTCAGTGGTCCTCTGCCTGCGCTTCGCCGCCTGCTTCTCTCGCCGCTCCTTGATCTTCATGGCGACGAAGGTCTTCTCGACCTGGCAACACTGTCAGTTCGTTCATGTGTCG
Organism: Cladosporium sp. SL-16; assembly: GCA_002921095.1. Classification (NCBI taxonomy): domain Eukaryota; kingdom Fungi; phylum Ascomycota; class Dothideomycetes; order Cladosporiales; family Cladosporiaceae; genus Cladosporium; species Cladosporium sp. SL-16. The sequence continues at coordinate 44,266 of PEGC01000053.1, forward strand.
TAAGTACTAGTGAACTTACGTGTCTCTCGAACTGGAGCATGCTTCGCGCGTTTGCCTCTGCTCTCAGCTGGCTGGCGGGCTTTGTCTTCACGCCATTGGCGTTGCGATACTCTGCAGTGACGTGGTTCGACGGCCCGTGATGCTCGCACCAGGTCTTGAACAGGGCGGTCGGAATGTAGTCGGTCGGCTGCTTGTTGGAGAGATCAGCGCTGAAGATCGTCGTGAAGTAGTTGTTTTTGGCGGATGGTCGCTCGCCTGCTTTGATTGCTTTGCGGCGCAACTTGCTGAGGTCTTGCTTGGTCATGTTGGCGAAGTCGAGTGAGAAGGCCATGGTGGCAGTGAGTGATAATGATTTTGATGAGCAGAGGATAGAGCAGTGATGTGCGAGAAGTCGAGGACTAGGAGGACGAGTGAAAGGCAAGATGGTGAATGCGCCACACGAGCAGAGTCCACATCGTCCCTTTCGCTTTCGTGCCTGCCTCTTCGGCGGTGTTCGTCACGGAGGTCATCCTCTCCACTGGGAGAATGCGAGATACCCTTCACTTTATTTCGAAAACAGGCTAGATGTTTTCTGTGCCATTATTGGATGGGAGTAGCATGTGGTGTTCACATAGCATATTCGGAAAACAGGTAGAGTCCAGCGTCTAGCTAAAGAACTCGAAGACGAACAAGTGACGATACAAAGGCTCGAAAAAAAAAGCGCATGGTTCACGTGAGCTCGCATGTTTGGTGTGATGAAGTCGCATTGCGTTTGGCCGCAGGCCCAAATTCGTCGCGTCGCCACTAACACTTCGACGCTGTGATCACGACCACACAAAACACACAAAACTCGCAACTCCACCATACATACACCATGACCACAGATTTCGACGACGAGTTCGGTCTGGATGAGGACGACGAGCAAGCGCTTCAAGCTTTAGCAGATGCAGATGACGCCGACAAACATGGGCGCAAACACGCGCGACACGAGTCAGGAGTGACCGAGGGACCACCAACCAAGGTGCTGAAGACCAATGATGAGAATGTGGACAACGTAGCTCTGGATGTCGCTACTGATGTTCTCAAAAATCGCTTCAAGCTGCCTGGATTTCGCCTCAAGCAATCTCTCGCAATCAGCAGGATTCTCAACGGTGGCAGTTCAGTTGTGGTGTTCCCGACAGGTGAGATTGATGTCAAACGATACCTCACACATACATGACACTAATATTCAAACAGGAGGCGGCAAATCACTGTGCTACCAAGTGCCTGGTGTGGCGATCAGAGAACTCGACAAAGTCAATGGCGAACGTCAGGGCCACGCTGAAGGTGGCATCACACTGGTTGTCTCTCCACTCATCGCCCTCATGAAAGATCAAGTCGATGCATTGAAGCGACTGGGGATACGAGCAGAAGCCATGGATTCTACGAAGACAAGAGAGCAATACCTCGCCACAGTGGACGCTATGCGCGAAGGCCGTCTGGATATTCTCTACTGTGCACCTGAGAGACTCAACAACGAGGGCTTTGTCGCATCGATGGCAAGTGTCAAGGGTGGTGTGAGGCTACTGGCCGTCGACGAAGCTCACTGTATCTCAGAGTGGGGACATGCTTTCCGCCCAGACTACTTGAAGGTTGCCCGGTTTGCCAAAGAGATTCAGGCTGAGCGTGTTGTCTGTCTGACTGCTACGGCAACGCCCAAAGTCGCCCAAGACGTCTGCAAAGCCTTCGGCATCCCTCCGAGCGAAGGTGTCTTCCGAACACCTACCTACCGCGATAATCTTAAGCTACAAGCCCGATCCTTTGAGACTAAGGATGAGTCTTTTCCTGAACTGCTGTCCTTCCTGAAAGCGCACCCGGGGCCAACCATTATCTACGTCACTCTCCAAAAACACGCGGAAAGTCTAGCAGAGCGCCTTCGGAAGAGCAAGGTGCGGAGTCGCCACTACCACGCTGGGATGGACAAAGACGTGAAGTCGTCCTGCCAAGACGAGTTCATGTCCTCGAAGAACATGGTCATCTGCGCAACGATCGCATTCGGCATGGGCATCGACAAAGCTGACATCCGTAACGTCATTCACTACGACTTTCCATCTAGTCTCGAGGGATATTCGCAGGAGATTGGACGTGCAGGCCGAGATGGCAAGCAAAGCTACTGCATGCTCTTCCTCTGTGCTGAAGACTTCCACCTCCGCGAGAGCTTTGCTCGTGGCGATTTACCATCGAAGAAGAGTGTTCGCTCGATCATCCAGCAAGTCTTCTCGAAGAAGGTGACTGGCACAGGAAAGGCTATGAGGATCGAAATGACATTGAGGCAAGTCAGCAGCGACAACGACATAAAGGTAAGCTCATACATGAGAAGCCGCGCGCAAGTGCTACCATAGCTGCCACAGGGAACAAGATTACACTACAGTACTGACAAATCTTTAGGAAACTGTAGTGAAGAACATCTTTGCACAACTGGAACTGAGATTCGGGCTCATCCGCGAAACTACCCCCAAATACACCCAATACCAGTACAAAGAGCTATCGCTTCCGGCAGATAACACTCCTGCCGGCGAGAGCATCCGCAAGGCATCGAAAAAGGCGAAGACCTGGACCCACATTGACGTAGACGCCGCGTCTCGTGTCAAAAACGTCCCAAGAGGGACCATCATCGCAAAGCTGAACGACTGGAACGAACGGGGATACATTCAGCTTGACGCGAAAGGCGTGGAAAACGTGTATCTTGTGCTCAAACCTCTCCCCACCAGCGTGCAAGATCGCAACGCTTTTGCCGACAGCGTGTACAAAGAGCTGGAGATCCGCGAGCAGCAGGATCTGGCACGCATGGACCAAGTCACTGATCTCATCACCGGGAAGCAGTGTTTCGCACTCTCTCTGGCCAAGCATTTCGGTGATGCGCTACCGAATAACAAACAGGCGTGTGGACACTGCACTTGGTGCGAAACCCAGCAACCCGTCGAGCTGAAGAAACCGCCACAAGTGGAATGGGACAGCAAGGCTTTCTTCAAGGTGCTCGAAACCATTCCCGACCGCGACGATCCGAGGTACCTCGCCCGAGTGGCATTTGGTATTGGCAGTCCTCGTGTCACCAGCGCAAAGTTGGGCAAGAGTGCGGTGTTCGGGTCGATGGAGGACTGCAGCTTCGTGGTATGTTTGATGCTCCTGATGTTGCGTGTCCTCATACTAATCTCGCCCTTAGGCCTTGTACAATGCGTTCGCGAAGGCTTGCGAAGACTCTCACTGATTCGTCATGCTTCTTGCGTCCCCTGCAGGCCGCTTTTGTCCTACGCAGTCCGCGGAGCAAGGTCAAGCTGCATACTTGCGCCGAATATTACCTCGCTGGTGTGCGAGAGATGTTCCATAGCTTCAAGCCGAGGGACAATGCATAATTTATCCCCGTTCAAGGGAAAGCCTGTCCTTGTTGTTTCCGTCGCATGTCCAGTAGCCTCTCACCAATCGTCGTCATCCTCATACACCCTCGCACTCCTCCTAATCCGTATAGGCCCAACCTCCATCCAGCTCACATTCTGCGGCACTTTCGTCCCATTAGGATAGAAAACCAAGCAATTTCCCAGCGCCCGCGATTCCCACGCCAGAGCTTTAATCGCAGGCAGAGCATCGCGCCAGCTGCCGAATCCCAGGCTCTCGCGCTCGGCGTCGGAAAGTTTGATAGCGACTTCAGATGCTGCGAACACGGCGGGAGGTTCGGTGTAGTCTAGCATTGCTTCGAAGTGGGCGCGCAGGGCTGGGTCGTTGGCTGCGACCATGGGGGGATCGGGTTTGGTTTTCTTTTCTGCGCCGCCGAAGGGCCAGGACCAGGACATTGTTGGCTAGTAGTAGTGCAAGTTACTTGCAGTACTGGATCTTGAATTGGGCTTTGTGTTCAAGAATATGGTTTGTTGGCGCGAATGCTAAAAGAGACGTGAGCTCTTCGGAGGTACACAAGAAGCCGACTCGTTTTACAGTATTTAGACTAATGTTAGTCTGCGTACGGAGGCTCCACTTTCATTGCAGTCACTGATTCTGTTAACAACTTCTATACGACATCTATTCCCTTCAAGATCTGGCGTTGTTCAATCGACTACTACAAAACTCGCACGTTAATCGATTTGTTATGCCATATTATCAGGCATCATTCCACAACGAAAACGAATGTCAAACACTTGTCAAGCGTCGCACTTCCAAACCAGGGCTGCATGGGATAACGTGTGGATTCGACTGGCGTCCAAAAGCTTTCATGGTTCGTGCATCGTCTACATAGATATACTACAAGATTTGGACTTCTAGGAGCTCAAGGGTGCCAAGCATTCGACCTTTTGTTGTCCTCAAAAAGCCGTTTAAAGCTGAACAATCTAGATCACCGTCACGGCTCCAGCACGGTAGGTCTTGATATCCAACTAGAGAAGCGACGGCTCATTTTGTTGCTTCCCTTCTCTTTGCTGTGGGTTGTTTGGCCTTCGGCGACAAGGGTAACCTTGGTGTTGATCGTCAAATCCTCCGAATGATCAACACTGGACGTGGCCTTTGCGACGCCAAGTCCCGAAATGAATAACGTGCACTGTTTGTTCCGAGGAGTGTTGCGGGAGCTGCGGATCTTTTGACACAAAGCCAGTAGCGCATCGCCATTTTTTTTGGCAGTCGAGATGAGATCGTGCGTGCTCTCGGGTGTAGCGTGCAACGTCACGCCATAGTCTCCATCGTCTGCCCTCCGTGGCTGGATGCTGGGGTCTTGATGGCCGCATATGAGCATGAAGCTTTGGTTGGTGACCTTGTCGCGGATACAAGCACCTCCAATGATAAGCTTCTGTCTGGATTGAGAAGGAAACGTTGCTGACCAAGAGCTTCCGCGGTGTACCTCGATGGTAGGGGAGTAATCGCTCGCATCTCTGAATGGCGGTGTGGTACAAGTATCGTTCATATTCGTGCGAGAATATGGGGGTCGCAGGATTCGCTCAAACTCAAGCCGGTCTGTCGGCATGAGGTCAATGTTGAGATGGAAGCTTGATCTTTCTGCCAGGACAGATTTGGTGATCAAGCTAGTCTCTCTTCCCGCCGCTGCATATCCGTCGTTCCGGTTGACAAGAACAAGTCTTGTACACAAGCCCATAGACATTGCCCACAAGAGATCTTGATAATTGCCACCATTGCGAGCCTGCGGACATACCGAATAACCCCTTTCAGCAGAGCCGCTGTCCTTGTATTGTTGCAGACGTAAAGCATAGCGAAGTCCAGGAGCGTCCTCGCGATAGCAGTTCAACAATGCTGCCTCATTTTGATTGGGGTGCGGGCCATCGCGGCGTATATTCTTGAGCGCCGAGCCGCGGATGTAGTGACTCTTGAAACGTAGACCATGGTTGGTGAGGTCCACTACGTCGGTCCACGCTATCGACCTGCAATGCCGCACGTTTCTACAGTGGCGGAAGAAGTCTGGCGAAGGAGCAAGTAGCACGTTCTCGTAGTTGATGTCGTCTTCTCGATATTCGGCCTGGAAGTAGTCCCATACGAGAATGCTATCGTCGCCAGATTCACGGATAATTTGCTCTTGCAGCCGATAAAACGCCTTGTGGCCTTCACCGTAAAGAAGCGGCATATTCACGTCGAAGATTCCGAGGAGACAATACGCAAGATCTTCTGTACGAGTGGTCTGGCGCCCGGACGCCCATCTGGTTCGAAGAATATGTAAGCTTATTGCAGATGGTTGGGTATGTGATGGGACTCACGACATGCGTCTTGCGACGCATACATCCTTCAACGATCGCTCTCGGCAGAGTACCTCGACGTCTACGCCAGTGATTTCCGAGAGAGATTCGGCGAGCAAAGCGCTCGTTCCAAAATACATCCAAGCAGATCCGTAGAACTCGATTGCGCTGGGTGCAATCAATTCCTGAAGCGTCCCTAAGGGTGATATCAGTATAGAATTGTGAGGTCCTACGGACTCATGCCGTTGTAGTTCAACTCAGTTGCATGAAGTAACAGCAGCACTTCAATGATCCTGCATACAGATACATGAGCCATAGACTTACATCCACGGGTGAACCACTTGCTTTGCCAGAGGTCTGTAGCGGCGCCTGCAACAACCTCGACGTCGTTGAGGTATGCATAGCAGACAGTGGCGCGACTGTACCACCGAAACATCGAGTTGATGGCTTCCGAGAGCTCAGCGCTGGACTTCTTGTCGATACAGCATGTATCAATCCAGCAGAACTCTAGCCCTTCAGCCTTGGCTTGCTGGCATGCCAGTTTGATCTTGGTGAAGCCGGTCTTCTGTTGCACAGCTTGCGATGGTCCGTCGCACATGTCCTGGTACGTGACTTCCTCGGCACCCCAAGTGTGAGATAGGATGGCATATTTTGGGATGATTTTCTCGTTCATGAACTCTTCGAAAGTGAGAGTCTTTACGTTGAGCAGGCGCATGGTCGCAGAATGAAGATGTGATCTGTACTTGCAACATGGAGTAGGTTTGAGCCACCAAAAAACAGTAGATGTGGTGGTACTCGTATATACACCATCCCACTGGTAAATATAGACACCCAACACACAATCTTGTGGATGTTGGCTAGGGCATAGTTAGCACATTCTCAGCCTCAGATGGCGTTGGCAGGTCGCTTGTTGCCGCATGAGGCCCGAGCTTCACCTGCAGGATGCAACCACCTGCGCACTGTAGTAGTCCTTGAAAACATGGAAGGTACTTTGAGAGGTTGCAGTAGGTGAAAGCAGATCAAATGGTAACTTAGTTGAGCATTTCGTTCTAATACTCTCACAATATTCTCATTCTGCTGCCCTCGTCTTGCTACCCTCCTCGCGCTCTCCTCCTCATGCTGTCCTCCTCGCGTAGCCCTCTTCCGTATTGACCTTCCCGCGCCATGCTCTTCCGTGCCGCCTCCTCGCGGTGAGCTTCTTCGGCGGTGGCGAAGCTCAGCATCGTTGAGCGTGGTCGAGGTGTTCTGTAATATGACGCAGCACCTGCCTCGAGACCCTGGATGCGGCGAGCAAGGAATGAGGTTCCGCGTTCGTGGACAGGCGAGTCTGTTTTTATGCGCGACTCGGAGGGTGTTTTTGTAGCAGCGCAGAGCGATTTCTTAGAAGAGGATCGAGCCGCTGGCCTGCGAGTTCGGTGTGGTCCGGAAGTGACTGTTGTTGCGAGTGATGTCTGGTCAGATTTTGCAGTTCTATTGAATGTCAGTACCATATCACAACTTCACAATGCATCATTATCAGGTCAAAACTTGCTTAGGAAAACGAACTCACACATAAATTGATCCATCTTGGCCTTCGCACGTTGTTGCGTTACGAAGTTTCTCCTCAGCACCGCGTAGAGGTGTGGATCATCGCCGAGGTTGGTTTTTCAAAAGAGAGGTTTCCCTTCCTCTTCGATGCCTAAGATTTATTTCTTAGGTTGCTTGCCCTCTGCCTTCGAAGACGGCCCACCTTGCTCAAGACTACGATGGTACGCAAGTTCCGCTCCGGTGCGGAAGTCGACAGAAGGACCGCTGTTGCGAGACGTGTCCGCCACGATAGTTCCATCTGGAACTTGTTGGGCATCCGATCTTCGGAGGTCGTTGGATCGCTGTGACTCCGCAGTGGAGGCGGATGTCACTCTCGACTGCTGTAGAGCATCAGCAGTCATTCGGGCCTGCACAGCCATGTCTGGTTCTGTTTCTAGATAACGCAGCAGGTCATCCAGCTCGCTTGGTGAGCACCTGCTGATGGTAGCGGTTATTTTCTCGATCAACCACGGACTGTCAGTAACGAAGCTGTCGTGGGTTGACACGTTGTGAATCGCCGTTCTTGCATTACGTTCGAGCGGTCTTTCGAGGTCGGAAACACTCTGGCCCGCCGTCGTTTCATGCTGTTGAAGCGGATGGCGATGAGATTTTCTTCTCTTGCCCACTACACGTTGGCCACGTCTAGACCTCGGTTTCTTCAGCATCCTACAATAACGCGCGTATCCCTCAGGGTCGCGTTGAAGAAGATCGGACTCCCATTTTGTTAGCTCTCTGCATGCACCACAATGCCATTTGAGGCACCTAGGACAGTCTGGACGACCAGCAGCCTTCCATACAAGAAATTCGGCTGAGTCAGAAGATGTGTTATTTCTCTGAGTGTCCGACTCCCGATAGGAGTTGGTCGTTTGAGTCTCCCGATAGGAGCCAGTCGTCTCGTGCTCCCGGTAGGAGTTCACGTTCGGTGTTGCTTCGTAAGGCAATGAAGTATCCTCGTCATCCGCCCAGGCTCTTGCCGAATTGCGAGGCTGGAAGAACGGGTATTGCGGGTCGATAGGACCGTCCTCGCCCTCGGATTCAGTATGAATCGGCGCGCCGTCGAGAGCGTCTTCCAGATCATAATTGTTTGGATCTTGAATGAGAGAGAGGTTGTCACTCTGCTGGAGCGCATTATCAGAGTGTTCGGAATCGAGCATATGCTCATCTTCTGACCTGAAGTTGTCGTCGTGCGTGTCGCGCGATCGAATGGGGGATGCCACGCCACCAGTTTCGATGTCCATTGCTTCGTATGGTGAGTGATCATGAGTCGCGGCCAAATCAGGCTGGTCCTCGTCGATCCGCATCGCTTCGGGTGTCTCGAAACGGTCGGTCGGCGCACGGTGAAGTGCGCCGTGATGGCTGTCGCCCGATGAGTTGGCTGCAGCAGGACTCGCCTGCTTATCACTCGATGGGTTGGGTTCAGCAGGACTCGCCTGCTCGTCAAGGCGTCCTCCGCTCCGCTCGGACATGTTGATGTGATTGAAAGAAGTGGGCTTCACGGAGCGGCTTGACTTTGTTTATTTGTGCGTGGTGGGAGCGTGGGAGCATCCGCCGCTAGCGCCGCCTTGACGAGCAAAGTTGCAACTGATGGGAAGCTCGATACGGTCAACACGACTACATCATGGGTGTACAGACGGCATGTAGCATCGGCTACACGTTAGCAATGACCTCACATCACAGGGCATTTGAGGAGGAAGGAGGAGTGATCTGCGAGGTGCACGAACAGATCACCGCCTGTTGTTGAAGAAGAACGAGTTACCTAAACCTACTACGCTCCACCTCTCTTCTTCTTGGAAGGGCTGCCGGTGAAATCGGCCGCATCGGGAGATCGACGTCTTGGGATCGCTTTGGAAGCGCTGAAGTGCTTTGGGATCGAGTCCGGAGTGGCAGGAGTACTACGCTTCGAGCGGCGCGAGGATGTGCTCATCTGATGGCCAACGTTAGTGCGAGTGGGTGTCGCAATCGGGCGAGAGGGGAGTTTCGCGAATATTCCTTGAGGGGAGAAACCTCCAGGGCTGCTGTGACCTTGGTCAGTGACTTCGTTGAGACGTCTCTGTACGTCTGAGTTTAGAGACGCTTGCTGTGAGCCTTGCGCTTCCGCGACCTGTGCATGCCCATCGGCAGGCGATGTCGTACTCTCGGTGGCTCGAGAAGTCGTGAATATCGGGGTCTCTGTATCACTAGCTTCAGTGATTTCGTGCTGACTGGGCTTGCTGAGTCTTTGGTCATCAGCAAGTGAGTCTAACGTCTCACGAAGGGCCGCAAGTTCGAGGCCCTCCTCGTCGCCAGTCGCGCTGTTCGCGACGACCTCGCTAATACCATGATAGGTATTTTCGGCTGCCAAGCGGTATTGCTCGGCAAGGAACCAGTCATCAACGCCATCTGCAAGTAAGATGTTGGCCTTGAGCCGGTAGACAGGGGACAGTGCCTCTTCCATGAGCAATTTGGAGAGCTGGGTGAGAGCCTCCTCATGCCGATTCGTATCGTACTTGGCGACCGCTACTCTGAAGCGTTCTTTGTAGAACCGACCGAGATTACTCGTCGCCATTGCGCAAAGCGAGCGAGAGAGTTGGTGTGATGTTGAAGCTGTCGTGGCTTGTTTGCGCAAATCAGGGGTGAACAGCTGGCGGCAGTACCCGCTTCCAAGCATATCGCTCCTTTCATGCTAGTGTATAGTTAATTCTAACAGCAAAAGACACGCATTCATTATATAAGTACGTTGATAGTGCATTGTTTTTCTATTTCTTACCTTCATGATGAGTGATCACATTGTACGCAGCCACGGTGTCTAGATTTGCACGAGATACTTGCATTCGCCCACAACCGTAGGTCGAACTTAACGATCTCCTACTTCAGAGAAGCAGCATCGTTGATGCAAGATCTCGAGCATCTGAACATAAATAGTACTGCAGATTCGGGACCGCTGAAGCTTACATACTGCTTTGGCAATAGATGCCCTGGGGTGGACGTTGAGAGAACAGGATGTTGCAAGAATGCACCAAACACTGCAACAGACGAGACACGTAAGCTCCTACTATCATTACCTACGGATCCATGCTGACCCAATTAGGTGCTCTAAAGCAACCTGTTTCCTTGAATTTACTGTCAACACGCCGGTTCCTATCGAAGAAAGGTCCTAAGAAGGTTGGCGCGTCGTCAAGACTCAACAAGCCGGCAACATACGAATACGAAGCCATGTCGACTGAGTGGGCGGGAAATGCCTCGCACAGGCGCAGGCTAACATGAAGGAAAGGTCAGGGAGAAGTATATATGTATGTATGAGCCTACTTGATGTTCCATTTGTGTGATGATCCCAAGAAAGCCTGTCGTTTTAATAGGCCGGCAACGGAAATCAACGCGGTCGTTTCGTCAATATGAGGCTTAATCTCACTCACTTTCCTCCATCGGCTCGGCTCAATGCTTCATCGCCGTCGCCGCAGCGCTCGGGAGCGGCTACCTGCATCCCGCTCCGCTCGCCACTCACAATGAAATTCGAATTTTGCTGCTCTCGAGCTTTCTTCCGCTCTTCACCGACATCCTGCTGCATGGCGCTGCCGCAGCATCAAGATACCAGCCAACCGCGGGCGAGTCCTGCTACGGGCGCAAGCCCAATCCCTCTCGATATCCCTACCGGGGATAATACGACCACTCCTCACCCGAGTGTCACGACCTCAGTCCCGGAACCTGGGACTGAGCCGGAGCGTATGGACATCATAGATGAAGCTCAAAACGACCTTGCTGATCAATTCGCAAGCACTGATCTCGCCAGGCCAAAAGGCAAAGAAAATGCGCGCCTAACAAGCGAGCAGCCGGCCCAGTAGACACCCATCAATACCGAAGCCACCATGGCAGGTACTGACGACGCAGCTAATGAACAAAAGCTGAAAAACAAATGGCGCAAAGCAGGAAGGCCTAAGTGCACTGACTGCGAAATCAGCCACCCGCCGCCTTGTAAGCCTGAAATGGTCGAAGAGCGACGCAAACTCGAGGAACTCAAAACCTCGGATCCCGACGAATACAATCGCCAGATGGAGGCGAAGACAGCTGCGAGAAAACAGCAGCAAGAGTCTCGCAACCTGGAAAACACTGAGAAGGTCCATGATCGCATGATCGCAGCTGGCAAGACACCCAACAGGTTGAAATCTTCCGATGATCCCACACGCCAAGTGCGCGTGAACTTCGCCGAGTCGGTCGAATATCCGCAAGGCAAAATCAAATTGCCACCGAAATTCTGTTTGCAGTGCCTCGCCTGCCATCCAGTCAAGTCCGGCAAAGGTACTTATCACATCCGTACCTTCGAGAACAACCTCGCAATGCACACAGCGATCAGCTTGGGCGAGATACCGAAGGTTAAGCCCTGGGAAAGTATCGTGAAGGAGTTCAAGCCTCCCAGCCCGAAGCCAGCGCCAGCGCAAGCGCAGACTCAGCAACAGCAAAATCGCTACGCAGCAAACTTCAAGGCATCTGCAGACTTAGACCGATTGTTCGACAAACATGTCCAAGGCAAAAGCGGCATCGAAACGATGCAGATGCTGAACGTGGTCATGTATGGCCAAGAGCAATTCCGCGAAGACCAGCGCCGCGTAGACCAGCGCGAGGCAGGCTCAGCGCCATCGACACAGCAAGGTCCCGCAGCTCAACAATTCGGGTCTTACGCAACTGCAGCAACCACCGGCGGCTACAGTTCCCACTTCCCTCTGGCAACAGAGCCGAGGCCGCGATCACCACAACCGACAGGCCCTCCTCCTCCGAAGAAGAGGAAGGCTGGCAACACAAACGAGAGTTCCGGACGCGCCGACAAGGGCGCGAAGCTCGAAAGCTCCCACACAGTAATCACGCAAGGAGCAAGCGGCCAGCGAGCAAGCGCTGCTCAGACACCCCAACCCACCACGAATTCTGCATCCAATCCGGATCAGAGACAACGACCTTCGAGCAACCCGCTCAACAACGTACAACGCACAAGCCAGACCAAGAGCTTGTTGATCACGAATGTGCCGACAACCAGCACACCAACGATGCCACCCGCAAAGGGTGATGCGGCTGCCGCAAAGAAAGCGGCTGACGAGGCGACCGCGAAGAAAGCGGCGCCCAACGACGACAAGCCTACTTAACATGTAGGCTTGCGAAGAGGTGGGTTCTCTTTATAAACATCCCGGGGTCGGGCAAACCTCGTTAACAACCCACCCCAACGACGGATCTACACCGCAGCGAGGTGTTGGGGTGCAACAGTTCTTCTGAGCTGGCCAAGATAGATCCAAACCCCATTCTGTATGTAGATAAAAATCAAAGTGTGCATGTCAAATTCCAAGACTTCTCTCTCAAACTTATACCATGTCCGAACGTCGCTTGATGATCAGCACCAGGCTGACGGCGAAAAAAAAACGTTGCGCTACAGTTCAGTGTGAGCAAGGAAGGAAACGCCGGCCCATATGTACAGTCGCTGACGCATGAGTCTACGTACAGCGATCTCGATGGCTGCGCTCGTACCGACAGGTATAATTCATGATCTAGATTACTACCCTCGAGATACTACTTAAGCTTAGCTCGTTCCTTGATCTCTACTAAGCTAGCATACTCAGTGTCAGGTCCGAAGATGAGTGTGCGTGCCACTGAGATACGTCTGATGAAGCCATACGTAAACTTGTGCGCAAGAATTATACGACATTTAAGAATGTCTTACAGCTCGTCCCCAGTATAACATTGCCATGTGGAATGTGTAGCGCGCTTGCGGACTGGAAGCCCCAGTGTCGTGTGCTTCATCTCAATCATTTCAAATGCAGACACGGGCGGGTAGATTGGCGAGATAAAACGCCTTGTTATAGCCAGTTGAGCTCTCGATTTGGGGACCGCTCGGACTCTGTCTTACGCACAAGCAAGCCATCATCTCTCGTTCAGGCCGTCGTTCACAGCCCCACGATTCGACATTGTGATCGACCGGATTGCCGTTTGTCATCACGAGAAGTGATGGAATGAATTCCATGCAAGGAAGTCTTCAGCAAAGCATACACCACGAGATGCTGGTAAAACGCGTGTCGGTGACGACCTTTGCTGTCGCAATGGTACGACATGACACGTAACAAACTGGTCGGTAGAAGTTCGTGCCACCTGTCAAGTTCAAGGTTCTGTCAAAATATGCCCCTGCAAAAGGACTCGGGCGCTTGCGGGCAGCAGAATCCTCCGAGAACCACGCATTTGGCCCCTTGCCCTAATAGCGTCGACGTACGCCATTTGTGCTAATTCCAGCCTCTATTATGAGCGCATATATGCTCGCTAATTTATAGCCTACCCCGTGCCAGGCGGGAAGACGAAGAGTCCGAAATCCAGATACAACGATAAGTCAGCACCGGCTCTGGAGGACTGGATAGCATTATGTCAGAGTCGAGAGAGTCCATCTTGAGAGATCTGCACGTCGTCGTTTCGGCGACGATCGTAGAAGTAACCTAAAATCAAAGCTGCAGAAATCTCTTTGCTGATCGCAGACTGTTATTCGGAGAATTGACATGCGCGTTATGCCCCGTTGCGTGGTTGGGCACGTCCCAGGAGGCAGTGAAATACCCACTCTTTGTGTCCGCAAGGTTCAAGACATATCGTGGTTGCCAGATCTCAACCTCCCGCGATAGGCCGGTTATACGAGAACCGTTAATCAACAAGGCTGAGCGCGGACGGCACTACAGCATGCTGCCCGATCGGCCGGTCACACAGCAGCGGCTCGTCCGCATCCAACGCCATTTGATTTCCCCTTGTCTTTCTGCATGTATTTTGGTTTGTTGACTCGGATCGCATTCTAGTGTTCTAGGGCCTCATCCAAGACACGCATCTGAACAAAAGGTTTGCGCGTACCACGTCCTCTGCTTCTTCACGCTCGTCTTGTCGCCAGTCATCGCTCTCTTGTGTGGTCGTTCCTTTCCGTTGTTTACTCACTCTCTCTTTCAATATCTAATCCAACTTAAAACACATTCCCTAAGCAACCAACAATGCGATCTTCAACTTTACTCGCCGCCTTCGGGGCCGCGCTTGCTGTCAATGCGGCTGATATCGATATGGAAGGACTGCCTGACACTGGACTCGATACCAGTGCTTGGGTGACTGGCGAGAACCCTCCAATCGATGATATGATCGATGCCAACGACTTCCAATTCGCAGCCAAGAACAAGCTGAACGGCCGACGCTACGCATACTACCGTACCGCTGCCCTGGACGAGACCACATACGAAAGAAACATGCACGACTGGGAGAAAGTCAGGATGAACGGCTTCGCTTTCCAGGATGTCTCGAATCTAAACAGGAAGACGAAAATCCTCGGTCACGAATTCGACTCACCTTTCTTCATCGCTCCTGCTGCTAAGGCTGGCTACACCGACTCCACCGAAGCCGAGAGGAATCTCGTTAGAGCTGCTGGTGACGCCAAAGTCCTTTACGTCCCTTCAATCTCGGCATCATTAAGCATCGAGGAGATCGCAGGTGCCAAGAGTGACAACCAGATTATGTTCCACCAGGAGTACATCTGGGAGAACAGGACCCAACTCCAGGATGAGCTGGACCGCATGAAGAGTAACGGCTTCCGTGCTGTTTTTCTTACTGTCGACAACACTGGCGTCGAGGGTGTGCGCACACGCTACGACCGCTACAGGAGTTCCTCCGAGTCCAGCCACGCTGCCGACAACAGCATCGAAGCCTTGAACGAGATCCGCCAAATGACCGACCTGCCAATCGTTCCAAAGGGCGTCAAGACCGCTCACGATGTGAAGCTCTGCGCCGACCTTGGCTTCCCTGCCGTCTACATTTCCAACCACGGTGGCCGCCAACTCGACATGGGTCTTACCGCTATCGAAGTCTTGCTCGACCTACACCGCGACTACCCCGAGGTCTTTGGTCAAATCGAGATATACGCTGACGGCGGTGTTCGTCATGCCTCGCACATGCTTACCCTAATTTCACTTGGTGTGACTGCTGTTGGCGTTGGACGACCGTTCTACTTCGCCAACATTTACGGCCAGCAGGGCGTCTCCAAACTCATTGATATTTTCAACACCGAGCTTGACAGCACCATGCGCCTGATGGGCGAGGACAACATCAAGTCGTATCGCGGCAACTCCACTTTCGTAAGTTTCACAGTTTCCCTCAGAAATATTATTTTAAACCACAAAGCTGACCTGGTGCTCGTAGATCAACACCAAGAAAATCGAGCTCGACTACTACGGCGCTCCTCTTTCCAACGACCTCGACGCCAGCGTCTACAGCATTCCTGCGCCGCTCGACTAAACGCTCCCATGGCGGGATCGACCAATTTTCCTTTCTGTCAAGCCGCGGAAACAGTAACGTCTGGCATGCATGCATATGTGCAATATTTTCCTTTTTTTCGTTCATGAAGCCTCATGATGTCCTTTTCGTATAGCTTCATTTTTCCTGTAAAGTACATTTTGTCAATAATGGGAGACCAGCCGATGGTGGCAGCAATTGATCGTATTGTCCGACTTCCTTAGCTTCCATTCTCCTGAACGCTCTGACGTTGGTTATTAAATTCTCTGTTGCGCGTCTTTGCAAGTCGATTGGTTCAGTTTGGCAGCACAAGGTGACTGGAAAGACCCGCGCGGCACAGCCACTTTGCCTTGTTGCATTTGGCATGTCCTTGTTGGCTATGGCTTAAATATCCATTTTCGCTGCTCTCTCTCTCTCTTCCGTAGCGTAATGTTCATAATCTTACATCCCAAGGTATTCTTACAGTATCCGCTCCCATACATGCAACCAATCTTTACTCCTTGACAGCGACATCTCCATCCTCCGTATCCATCTTGTAAAATGCCTTCTCAACTCCCTTCGTCCTGATCTCCCAGACGTCCTCCGAGCTGCCAAACTGCTGTTGTCGCTTCGCATCCCGGTCCTTGTAAAACTCCTTGATGACCTCCTGCTTGTCCTTATCCGCATACTGGCGCACACGCATACAGAACCAGAAAGCGCTCCACTGCTCGCTGCAGCTGTTTAGGGAGCCGTAGCGGTAGATGTCGTTGAACTTGCCGCCTAATGACTGGCAGTAGAAAGCTTGGTCGAATGCTTGTCGGCATGACATACTGCGTGGGTACAGCGCGTCGGGTGTGATGTCGAGAGAGCCATCGGGGTGGATGCGACGGCCGTCGGCGTCCACGTTGGTTTGTGAGGGTGCTGTTGCGGGCTGTGCGTTTTCGTGTGCTGCTGTTGATGTTGCGGCTGTTGTGCTGGAGGGTTCTGGAGTGGCTCCGATTTCTTTTAAGAAGGCGCTGAGCTCGGAGTCGGCCTGCTCGTCGCGGGCATTTGCTGCTGAGCCATGGTCTTGTCGAGGGCGGCCGAAGATGCGGGTATGTTGCTCGTCGGTCAGGCTGAAGTCGCGCTTCTTTGGCGCAGGCGCATTCTCGGTGGGTCCAGCAGTATTTGACGAGATGTCGCCGGAAGAGAATGGCCACCAGCCCATTGTGAGTCGTGATATGGGATTTATTCTGCTGTTCGTGATCGCAGTTGCGCTGTAGACGGGAATTGAAGGTCGAGCTGTGTCACGTGGGGGGATCGGCCGCGAGGCAAGAACATTCGCGAGAACATCAATCACTTAAGATAGATACCTTGGCTTATTCGTTGAACACTTTTGCATTGTTCCACAAGATTGCCATAGACTGCTACGAATTTCTAACGCAAGATTCTTTGACTTGCGAAAAAGCTGCACCTTCCATACTCCTTCAACAGCCAGCTGACATGCAGGCTTGCTAAAGATGCGCGCAGAAGTACCTCTACCATGACCCATTCCTTCCACTATCTAATATTCCTCCCCTCCAAATACCCGCGAAAAGTCGGCTATATTGATGGGAAGCCATGCTCGTCGGCATTTCAGCCGTCTCGAGCATGGTAGAAGGCCACAGAGAGTCGGAGGCCTCGACACTTCCAGCGATGGCTCGCTGCAAGTCGCTCCTGATCAGTTGTCAGTTTCGTGTAGAGATGCGATGCATCTCGTCGGCGTTAAGTAGCTTCCGCATGAGGTACCATGCTCATGGAAGTGCGTTGCGAATGGAACGGCCGACTAGTCACTGTCAGGCTCGGATTCGAAGTCGTCCTCCAACTCGTTGTCAGACAGATCGGAATCGTCTAATCCAACGTCCAGAACAAATCGCTTGTCGTTTTGCTTCGGGATCATCTTGCTCTTGACGTCGATACGTGAGCACTTAAAGGGTACATTATAGTAATCGGTGTTGAGATGCACAGTGCGTAAATCCTGGTGGATTTCTTCGTATGTGTTTTCATTAAAATTCCACTTCACGCTGTTCGCAATTCGGGTTTCAAAGCAGATGTTATTGAGGCTCTTGTCATAGTCCTTGTCCAGACTCTCGGGATACAGGGTTTGAAGCCTGTACGCATCTGCTCGCCGTGTCGAAGATGGCCGACGGAGAAGTTCAAGGGATGCTTCGGAAAGATGGTCATTGGAACACCAAAGAACTCATCCTTCCCATCATTCCTGAAGTATTGAAGCAGCAGCTCAAGAAACAAGGTGACTGCGTTGTCTATCGTCTCCCATTTCGAATTGCATACCGTGCGCGTCCGGCTCATGCGGGCAGCCATGATGTGTCTCAAACCATGCCATGACCAATCAACTGGCATGTGGTGTAGTATCCAGATCCATGGGGCGCCATCCGGGCCTCTAGGGACGTTTTTGGAGTACTTTCGCTCAGCTTGCTCAATGATGAGCTCTATCGTGGTTTGCTGCTCTTGCGGCCACATGTCCGCGATATCCAGCTGCATCTTCATACTGCGGAAGTCGAAGCACTCGGGTCTTATCTCGCTTGGACGAACAACGGGATTTCTCATCTTTTCGTTCATGTCTTGGACATCTTTGGCGCGCATTTTGATACGCAGCGTCTTGACGGAATGAGGTTTTACCACGCACCACTGCGCGTAAAAGTGGTCGAACTGGTCGATGATCTGATCAAGAGTCCGCAGGGTTGGTGAAGCTCTGCAATCTTCGATCAAGCGTACGAGTCCGAGAAGGATCGGGGAATACCTGTATTTCAGCATGTTGAGGTACATTGCTGTTATGCATATGTTTTGCGCATTACAGTGGTAATGCACCTTCTGTTCAAACTCCGACATGGGGAGGATCCCGTCATAAGAAGTTGCGAATGGATGTATCCTTCTGTGGCGGCCGCTAGAAATGTACTCCTCGCGCAATGTCGCTGCCCAGAAGTCTTGGATTTTACCATCGGGTGTGCGGTACCTCTGCAGGTGTTGCCATGTATTACTGACGGTCTCTTCAAGTTCCTCCCGGGGGATAGTCTTGTCGCTGTTCATCAAGTACTTTAGATTGAGGAGGAGTCGTTTGCCGGGTCTTTGGGCAAGGTCATTCGCCATATCTTCTTTTCCTGCGCAGTGTCTACAGAACATATTGTTCCGATCATCCACTTCGAAGTCGATGCAGAGAAACTCTTCTAGGCACCGTTGACAGATGTGCGTGGATGCTTCGCGATCCGCATCGGAACACTGACAATACTGGAGTTTGATCTCCTCACTTGTCACAAGAGATGCACTCACGCGATCAGCAAGTTCACAAGCCATGCGCCACGTAAGCAGGATGTCACCTGTAGCGTAATATACAGAGTGCAGAGTCTGGATCACAAAGGCTATGCGAGTCTTCGAACGGGTGTTGATATTGATAATAGGCAGTGTGCCCTCGACATCTGCAGCCACGGCTGTCGATGGCTTCAAACACATTACTGACCTACCTCCCTCGCGCTTCATGCGGTGGAATAATTTCCTGCCGCCATACGGGCCTTTCATTGAAAAGCGTTTGACAAAACCATCCGTATTCGTTGCGTGCTCGACACGCAAGAACGGCCGAATGAGATTGTCTCTGAACTTTATCAAGTCTGCCATCGGGCCAATTGCGCCATACAGAGACATCTGTACATAGCGTGAGATTCTCGCTGCTCGCATATACAAATCATGTTTGGCACGTGGAATCTTCTTCTCGCGTAAATACTCCAAATCGAACAAATCTGGCCACAGAGGGGCGAGCTCGGTGTCCAGCTGTGGTATAGGGGCGTCCATGTTTATTTGGCTGGGAAAGATCTTCAAGTAAAGTCTGTCGCAAATGAACGTGTCGACATGGCGACTGTCGGTGACAACAGGTGCTGTTGCACTCACTTCCAACTCCGATGTTCCATCTGAACGCTTCTCTGTTTGGATACTCACTCCTGTGAAGCCTTGCGGTTTCATCTCCGGCAGGATCTTGTCTACCCAGTCGACGCCATCATACAAATCGGCAAACACTGCGAATGCCAAAACACATGATATGACCGAAATCTTGCCTTGTGGATTTGCTTTGACTATCTCCAGCGGGGCTGACAATCGCTCCAAGTATCTGCATAACTTGTTGCCGACTGTAAGAGCTTCGTCCATGTTGCGTAGAAAAGCGGAGGTGTAAAGCTGCCCTTTGACCTTGACGGTGTAATTGGGCTTGGAGTGATCCTTCACCTCAAAGCCGTACCGGACGCCTTTGCCGGTGGCGAGCGCATGCTTAGTACAGTTGACCACTGATAGCTGGCGCCCGTCTACGACAGGAGCGCGAAGCAGGTCGCGAACGCGCTCAATCCGACTCTTCATTCGCGTTGGCGCAACTATTTTGAGGCGTTTCACACCAGTACCGTCCGGACCGATAGCTTGGTTCCAGCGAGAGACATTATCAGAATGACGCTTATCCTCTCCAGCAACCTCGAACAAACGCTCCATTTTGGGCGTGTTGTGTTCGTTACTGGTATGTGCTGTCCGTTTGCGCCGTCTGTCCGTCCCTTTGCGGCGATGGACTGTTAGGTCACTATCAGCTTCACTATGGAGGGCCTCGGAGTTTTCGTACTCCGAGCCTTGGGGTTCGGGACTCGGTGTTGCTGGCCGGCCAGGCTTCAATCGGCGCAATCGACTGCCAGAAGGCACAGTGTCGGATTGAGCAGCCTCGGACTCTTGGTACTCTTCAGAGTCCTTGCGCTTCTGCTTGAAAGATCGCTTTGGTGCCGCGCGAACGTCTGAACCTGAGTCGTCTGGATCGCTCACGACTGGACGTTCCTGTCTAGTCCTAGGCGTAGTCTGAGAAGAGATCGTCTCTCCTTCCTCGTCATCATCTTCTTCTTGAGAGTCCGGTATAACGCCTCTGCGGTGGAGGTTTTCGGCGTCGCGTTGCTGGCGGGCTCGCGTTCCGGGCCAGATCGTCGGAGTCAAGTGTCCAGGGCAAACCTTCTTGAGAGATTGACTCTTCGCCTTCTTCTTGGGAGTCTGCGATCACGTTCAAATTCCTTCGGCGGCGGGCGACGCGCGGTGGCGTTGGCGTTGGCGATTGTAGTTCGAGTTCTGACTGTTGAGAGTCCGGGATCTCGGACTTCGGTGTGCGTCCACGAAGTATATCGCTATGGTTGTTATCCCTCACAAGAATATCATGTGAGGTCGTACTGCGCAAGTGTCTGCGAGCAGGTCGAGCGCGTTCGCGTCCCTGGCCGCCATGATCGGCAGCCAGTCGGTTGTCGCTGTCAACATCGGCCGGCGATGGACTGCTCATGCAAGCAAAGGAAGGACAAAGGAAGGGGAGGGAAGGTACTGCCCGCAGGCGATATGCAGCGCAGATTGGTAGGAGCAAAACAAAGGATCAACGCAAAAGGCGAAAAAGCGCTTACTGCTTGAATTGGAGCGAAGCCAGAGAGCGGGGAAGCTGCACGGGCCTTCGACGTTCGGACATGCAAAGGAAAATTGAAGCCTCGAAGACATTGATGAACAAATCCAATTGTAAAGATACTGCCGTCCGCCTTTTCTCGCAGTTCTCCTCGAAAGAAATCATGAGGTTGGCTTGAGCCCTGTGTAGTTGGTCCCTAGTTCACCCTTTTCAGCATCAGAGCCTACACGGAACGCTCTTGCAGCGCTTTCATCATTCCCTGCAGAATGTGGTAGTTTCGAACTGCTCCTGCTCGACGATGATCGAAGCACATCATCTATGTTGGCAGATCTATCAATCATCGAACCAATGTCTGAGGTCGGCCGTGAAAGAACGCGCATGTCTTCCGCCGTTGGTGGCATGACGTCCGCGCCGGATATTGCGTTGTCTTCATCGAATACGAAGACTTCGGCCTCCTGCTTGTTGAAGTCGGCGCCTGGCGCCGCAGTCTCGAACTCAAGTACTTTAATCAAGCGGTAGAACAGTACTGCAAGCAGGGAACCCAAGAAGGGGCCCAGCCAGTAGATCCAGTGATAGTAGGGGAAGCTGTGCAAGACCACGCACGGCCCAAACGATCGAGCAGGGTTTAGAGAGCCTATGATCGTATGATTAGCATTCAAACAACGCAACGCTGTTCTAATATGCAGAGCTTACCTCCAGTAAAGTATACACCCGAGAGTTCGGCGATGAAGAGAGAGAGCCCGATTCCGACCGGTGCCAAGAATGTTCCCTTATGTTTCTCCGCAGCAAGCAAGAAGATGGTTATCACAAGCTGTGCTGTTAAGAACATTTCGATGACTGTATTGTCGTCAGCTTGGGCTCCCTCTTGCGCGAAATGGCATACTCACACAAGCCTTGCACAACCGAAGTACCGCCACCAAGAGTGGTAGATACACTCATTGGGCCAGGGAATGTCGCGAGCACCACACCAGCTGCAGCCATGGATGCGAGAATCTGCGAAAGGAATACGAGAATGGCGCGTATCCATCCAATAGCACCAATCAATGCCATTCCCAGGGTGACTGCTGGATTGAACAAGCCGCCCGACACTCGGAAGAACACCCATGCATTGACTGCCAAACTGAAGCCAAACCCGAGTGCAATATATGTGAGCGCGCTGGCGTTTGGCACTTGGGTGATTCCATTATCTTGACCGCCCGAGCCCGACGACGAAGCGTTGGCGACCTGTGTTGTGGCGAAAGCCATGAAGAGGAAGAGGAAGGTGCCGGTGAATCTGAAGTGTCTCCATGTTAGAAAATGGCTCACACGCTCGTTCCCCAGAAACATGCACTCACTCTCCGATCATGGCAGTAATGTGGTTGCGCACTCTGTTTGGCAAGTAGCCGATCAGAGGTAGGTGCAACTCTCTCAACTTGTGGTTCTTTTTGCGCATGAAGGGCAGATTGAGGAAGCGATCCGATGGTCCTTCTCTGTCGGATCTCATCCTGGGGTCTGAGGGGTCCATGTTGTGCGCTTGCTGTGGGTATGCGCAGTCGCTCTGTTATGTGTCGATGCCGCAGGAGGAGGGGGAGGCAAAAGCTAGATGGTGTTTCGATGCGAGTCGTCCTGAGGAATCGTTTGCACGAGTCGTCCTTCCAAGTCAATTATAGATATCGGTCAGCATTGAGTTTTGCAAATCAGGGCTCCAACAGACTCTAGCCGATCAAACGCTCAAATGAGAGGACAAATGGAAGGAGATGAGAGACCAAGCTCAGTGCTATGAAGAAAAAGGTAAGAAGCAGAAAGCTACAGCGCTCAGGCGGAAGCATATACCACCACGACCGGTGGGTGGGTGAGCGGGCAATGGTACAAAAAGGCGAAGATGATCGTCGCGTCCGCAGCTCTAGTGTAGATCTGTCGAAGCCACCACTCACGGGCGGATGGTGACGTACAGAAATACGTGAAGTTAGATCAAAATAGTTAACCCTTGCTGCAGATCGCAGCCTTGCCCCATGGCACGGCATGCACGGCTAGTCGTGGTGTCACGAAGCTGAAAGCTGCGTGAGGAGCATCGTGTTCCAAGCCCTTGGATCGCACCCTGAAGGATTCAATCGATCGGAGACGATGCACTGCGACATCAATATGTTGTCAAGATTGCCTTGAAAGCCATGTTTCGTGCCGTTGAACGCGCCGAACGCCACCGACGGCTTTGAAATGAAAAAGCCGTTAATTGTGCGTGAAACGAAAATAAAGGTTCGTTCGGCATCTGCGGGAGGGAAGCGCTGGTGATCAGCGCTCACCCCACCACGGTGATAAGCATCAAGAATGCGGTCATTGATCGGAATCAAGAAGTCGTATACATCGGGGTCGTGTGTGCATCTCTATCGCTTCTCGTGTCCGACTGAAAACCTTGTCGGCGTATGTCAGCGTGTGCTAGAAGACTTCATGTTTGAGATCTGTCCCGCGCAAACTCTGAAACGGAGATTCTCTTGCGCGGGACAGGAGGCCGGGCGTGGAGAAGCCATTTCGATTTCTCGAGGGTGCGTAAGGCCTTTGGTTGACAAAGTTCTTAATAACTAGTTTTCACCAAGATGCAATTACATCCTCCATGCACCTAGAGATCCTCCATCAAGCGGTATGTTTGACTGACATGGATCGGCAATACACGCGACATTATTGCAGGAATGATGCGAATATTGGCTAGATGTCGTCAAGAGACATGAGCCAGCCGTGTATATCTCATCGATCTCTCGCATGAGAATGCACTTAGCTGTAGGCGCAACGCATCATAAAGGTGTGATGCTCAGACTGAGCCAGGTGAGGGTGTTGAGGGTGTAATGGTTTTGGCTAAAGTCGAAGAGGACTCGACGGACGATTGAGAGTCCGGGTTTCATCTCAAAACGGAGGAAGCAGAATTGCCGGACCAAGATCCACAACGATGACGTTATGAATGATTGTGAGGCTACATTGATAAAAACAACTCTGAAATTGACCACGATTTGTAGATACATCGTGATTCTTGAACAGTACTACCATAAATCGTGACATCTCACAACAGCATATATTGCCTCTTTTTACGTTGAGAATTTGAACTCGGTTACACTCAGCTTACGTACTGCACAACTCACAATGGGTTCTGGAGGCAAGAGAATCGTATTTACGGGCGGTAGTGGAAAGGCTGGCCGCCATGTCATTCCAGAGCTTCTGAAGAGAGGGCATCAGGTAATCTTCAGCTGTTTATCAGAGTAGACCACGCAGTACTGATTGATTTGCCTAAGGTGCTGAATCTTGATCTCGTTGATTTCCCGGATCCGAGCGCAGGCGTATTCACGCTCAAGACTGATCTCACGCAATCGGGACAAGTCTTCAATGCGTTAACGACACACTATAACTTCGCCGGCTACGAGACTGGCAAGCCTGAAGGGCCGCCTGATGTCGTCATCCACTTCGCCGCGTACGCCAGGAACATGCTTGTGCCAGACAATGAGTGTTTCAGCGCAAACGTTACTGCAACCTACAACGTGATTGAAGCTGCATCGAAACTCGGCGTCAAGAAGATCATCACCGCGTCCAGCGAGACCACCTATGGCGTGTGCTTCAGTGAAGGTGATACCGACTACCACTCTTTCCCGCTGGAAGAAGACTACGATGTCGATCCTATGGATTCATATGCATTGAGCAAGATCTGTGGCGAGAAGACTGCGAGAGGTTTCGCACGGCGTTTCGGGAACGACATTTACGTGCTGAGAGTCGGCAACGTCGTCGAACCTCACGAGTACGAACGTGACTTCCCGACTCATGTCAACGAACCTATGACCCGAAAGCGCAATGCCTGGTCCTACATCGACGCACGAGACTTAGGCCAGATGTGCGACCTGGCCATCCAGAAGTCTGGCCTTGGCTTCCAAATCTTTAACGCAACCAACAGCTTCATCACGACAAAGATTCCAACGAAGCAGTTCCTCCAAGAGGTGGCGCCCAATACGCCCATAACCAGAGAGATGGATGAGTGGGAGGCACCCTTGAGTAACAAGAAGATCAAGGACGTTCTTGGTTTCAAGGATGAGCACGATTGGAGGCAGTACTACAAGCCTTGATCAGCTTACCATGCAAATGTTGGGATATGTACCACGGACGCGCATCTTTCGTCTCGCCCACACCGCGGCCCGAGGACAATCCAAAATAGCAATTTGACCATTCTACAAACATCTGACCTCTTATCAAATCGATCACTAATCGTGGTGAGACGAGCTAACGCTACGCATTCGACTGAACCGAAGAGTGTGGTGCAGTCTTGTGTTCTCTTTCCAGCTGTATCGCCATCGTTAGAGCTGATTGTCAAATTTGGTCGTCCACGGATAAGTATCCGCCTTTCGGACGGAAGAATCGAATGCACGAGCGCCACATCCGAAGGATCCGGCGGCAGCGGAAAGCTTTTCCAATGCCTGGTCGAACTTAAATTGCACTTGATATGGCTGTCGATCCAATCAAGACACAAGGATCCTTGACACAGGGCTGGGACAGCTGGGACAGCAGTCTCAACTACACCACCCGCCATGTAGCCAAGACGGACAATTAGCAACCTCGTGTGGATACCATGCGCGGGGTCCCCGTGGGGAGTAATAGCATATCCGTGGAGGAAACATGGTCAAAGCATGGCCTTTACTGAGAGTAATAAAGGTATCGTGGCCTCGCATCGAGAGAGAAGAGCTTGTCCACACCGCCTACTCCATCAGAGTGTAGCACACATTATTCATAGAACTTGGAGACGGCTGTCTGTCCACCAGACTCGACCTCGCCCAGAATGGCTTCAAACCGTGATACAAAAGACGCCAAATCGGATGTCGTTCTCGAGGAGTATGCCACTGGTACCAAAGACGGCCTTGAGGGCGTCTTGACAGAAAGAGACGGCTTCGGTGCCCGCAAAAAGGTCGACCCAGTGGAGATCAAACTTGTGCGCAAGATCGACTTGTACATGATGGTCAGTCAAAGCATGTGAAACTCGTAAACTGAGGGATAATTCTGACGTTGCCTCAAGCCGATTCTTTGGGTCATGTACTTTTTCAACTTTCTGGACAGAAACGCCATGATCAACGGAAAGTTGAACTCGTTGTCCAAGGATCTCAACCTTAAAGGGACTCAGTACAACACATGCGTGTCAATCCTCTTCGTCGGGTATGCTACCATCTTCAGGTCAAAAGCCACGGGGCAGTTTCGCTGACACAAAAAAGCTATCTATTAGGACAAGTCCCCTCGAACATGATCCTCAACCGCGTACGACCTTCGTGGTTCATGTCTGGTGAGTCCACAGTGACGAAGCTTTGTAGTGAAGACCACGTCACTAACTTGACCTTAGGCTTTATGCTTGCTTGGTCTGTCGTGAGTCTCTTGACCTACATGGCGAAAGATTTCCATGGCATGTTGGTCTGTCGGTTCATTCTAGGTATCACGGAAGCACCGGTATGTCGAACATGTCACAATCAGAAAGGCTGTAGGCAAAGACTGACCCTCACAAGTTCTACCCAGGAGCCCTGTACATGATCAGCATGTTCTACACGAAAAAGGAGATGGCCACTCGCATGGCTATTCTGTACACTGGCAATATGCTCGCTAGCTCATTCTCGGGACTTATTGCTGCTGCGGTGTTCCAGCTTGATGGACGAAACGGACTTGCTGGTTGGCAATGGCTGTTTGTATGGCTCACCAAATTACTTGATCTTGCCGAGCTCCCACTAATGTTTGCAGATCATCCAAGGCGCTATCTCGATCGGCATTGGAATTGTCGCTATCTTCACTCTTCCAGACAGCCCTCTCCAGACTCGCTGGCTGACTCCAGAAGAGAGAGAACTGGCCCACCGTCGTATTTTCGACGATGTGACCAACAGGCGATCCGAAGGCTCCAGTGTGTGGAAGGGTCTGCGTGAATGTCTTGTTGACGAGAAAGTCTGGGTAAGTGTCGAAGGCTTGATCCCACGTGCGTACCATGACAGATTGCTAACTACATTTTTCTTGCTTGTTAGTTGTTCTGCTTCATGGACAACATGCACCTCGCCGCAAACGGCTTCAAGAACTTTTTGCCCACCGTGGTCAAAACACTTGGCTTCGATACCACCACCACCCTCGCACTGACCTGCCCGCCATATCTCGTCGCTGGCTTTATCAGCGTAGCTGTCTCCTGGTCCTCTGGTCGATTCAATGAGCGAACATTGCACACCACTGTTTCCAAGCTAGTAGCTTGCGCAGGCTTCGCAATCGCCGCCGCAACCTACAACGTCGCAGCACGCTACGTCGCCATCATGATCTTCGTCGGAGCGACCTATGGCGTTAACAACATTGTCCTCGCATGGGCTGCAGCCAGTTGTGGAGAGACTGACGAGAAGAAAGCCGTTGCCATTGCAATGGCAAACACGTTCGGTAACCTCGCGTCGATCTACACGCCCTACCTCTGGCCAGATGACGACGCGCCCGGGTATCTTCCAGCGTTCATGGCGAGCATTGCATTCTCGGTGATGGTTATCGTGTCGGCCTGGGCGATGAAATGGATTCTGATGAGGAAGAACAAGAAGCTCTTGCTAGAGGACCCTGGTGTCAGCAAGCTCTTCGTGTACTGAGCCATGAGCTTGTGATCACAGTCCAGACGCGATCAGGTGGCGGTTTGGCCTGCCGAAGGTAGTGATCATACCTGTAATGCCATAACGAATGCCAATCTTGAAGCTTGATAATTACAATTTATAGAGCAATCAGCACATACGACCATAGGTCAGTGAAAACTGGGCATCCCGTCCGCTCTGCCATACATAAGCACTGAACCGGGCGACTAGTACTAGAGTGGGTGACCATCTGGGAATCCCGCCTGTTGTATGTTTTTGTCTTTTTGCCAATCACCTAGGCCGTCAGCACACCCCTAGTAACATTGTGGATGCTTCTAAATGAGCTTTGACTTATACTCGTGGATCAACTGTATGCAAATGGTACTGCCATCATCCTAGCTCTAGCTCGTGTATATGTGAGGTTCTTGTCTACAAGAACAGTACAGTAATGCATGATTAGACCATAGGTACTTGGATCTTATAGACTTCTGCATTTGCTATCATGACTTTTTCGTTCGATGCTTCCAATCTTTCTTTTGTTCGTTGCTGGGCTGTTTCTATCGAACGTTCGAGGGTCAAGAAGCGAATATGGCCCATGATCACTTGAGGAGCTTAAAGCTCGCCAATGAGTCCAAGAACCATGTGAAGCACATAAAAGCGATCATATAACACGTAGGTACACATGGACTATCAAGATTAGGGATATTACAGCAGAAAATAGTGATTTTGTCGTTCACAAATATGTTAAACACTAACCCTATTTGCCCCAAGGCATATCAAGTACATGCACACATGCATGTACGAACATCTGCAAGCAAGATTGATGCACTGCACAATATCGAGGAAGTTATTGAGCGCATGGCGCGACTTTCCAATGATCTTCGACGTTTCATGACACATGGCGTGTTTTTTCAAATCGAATACCCGAAGCTCATACCTATCATCGTCTGAACACACGATCAAGCGCCAGCTTCAGAGAGAAAGAGAGCTCACTCTCCGTCTCCAATTTCACCCTCTTTCCCTTCTTCCACGAAAACGAAAGCCTGAGAACGGGATCTTGCCCAGCATCCTTCTCCTCCACCAGGCGCGCAAGCATCGCGCTCCACTCATCAGCTGTAGCATACACCTTTCCCGAAGCCAACTCGGCACCAGTACGAGGGGCACACTTCCATCCACGGAGTTCAAATGCATCATAGATGCACTCCCACAAAAGCCGCCTGAGCTCAAAGTCGGTCGTGTCGTGACGGATCATGATCGAGCCGAGCCACATTTGACCTTGAGGGCCTTGGAGGGTTGCAAGGCGCCTTTGGAGTCGATGTACGTTTCGCTGTTGCGAGACATGATGAGGGCGACGCGGAACGGTTTGTCGGAGGCTCTGATGGCGGTAGAAGGCTGGCTTTGCACAGAGGGTTGGTTGGTGGGTCGCCGCTCAGTGGACCACGCCTGTTGCGACCAAGCTGCCGCGGCCGCCGCCTCCTCGTTGGCCTCATACTTGGGTGGAACGTCCATCTGGGCTCAGTGGATTTGGCTGAGATAGGATGTCAGTCTGGTCGCATGATCGGTTGCCTTCGTGGGTATGCTCACCGCGATGACTGTGTCGCTAACTTGCTACAATGCTGATTCCTGTTGAAATTATCAAGTGTTGCAGATCTCTGCCGGCGTGGAAGAATGTAGCAAGACCACAGCATGACGGGAGTTTTCGGAAGGCTGAATATACGTGGTGAGCCTTGAGACCTGGTCTGGGATGATGGAGCAGTCCAGCAGCATCTCAAGGTCATGCATAAGCAGCCGTGTAGGAGTCAGCGAGATAGTTATGCGTTCCACGTGTTGGCTGGCGAGGATACGCTATGTTTGACTTCTGAAGCCAGCTACTAAGCCAGTGAATTCTATTGGGACAAATGTTGGAAGTTGATCCTGAATAGTCGTACAATGTTCGTAGAGTTCGTTCTTCAATACTGATTAGCATCAACTCATCCTGCCACGTCTAGCGGCACCTCTTCCCCTGCCTGCCTGGTTCGCGCGTTGCATCATAGGAGAGCTGCCAATGAACGAGCTCTCCAGGATTGAACTCGAGAGATGAACGCTGCCAGGACTTCTGGGCAAGCTATCAGCAGCGCCAACTTGCGCTCTCATCCTCTCCTGCAAGCTACCCATGGCAGGTGTCTGCGCGCTGAATTGAAACTGATTTTGCTGCTGTCGCTGCGCCGAGACTCTTGCCGACCTTCGGGCGCTCTGGTGCACGAGCGAGTCTTGCACTTCCGAGGCCTCTTCTTCCTCCTCCGAGCTTGAGCTCGAGTCTGAATCTGAGTCTTCTTCTTCCGTGTCCGTATGCTGGTAGCTGCCTGCGTCGGGCACTTCGTCGTCCAAGTCCAAGTCTCCTTCCATGTCCAAGTCTCGATCCATGCCTAGGTCATCATCCTCAATACCCAAATCTTCCTCTTCTTGCGCCGCGCCTGTAAGCTCTGCCACTTCCAGCTCGGCGTAATGTTCCTGCTGCTCCAGCATACTGCCTTCCATCATGCTGTCCTCATTGAAAGTGTCATCCGCGGTGATGTCTTCTGTGATATCTCCAGTGATATCTCCAGTGATATCCCCAGTAATATCACCCGTAATCTCCGCCTCAGGAATCTCATCATCAAGATCTCTCTCCTCCGGCGCCTCAGGATCCTCCTGCTCAGCCATCGCCTGCGCGCCCTGCTGTTGCGCTTCCGCAAGCTGCTGCTGCGCCTGCATATCCAGCATCCCGCGCTCCCGCCTCTCGATCTCCTCTTGCTCTCTGCGCTCCTGCTCCTCCTCGGTCATGGCCTGCAGCGTCTTGGGCACGCCCGGCGGGCGGATCCAATAGGCGCCAAAATTGCGGATGGCAGCTTTGCGCTGGGCTATGGCGGCTTCGTCTGCGGCGAGGAGGGCCAGTGGGCTGCGTGCTTGCTGGGCGCGTTTTTCTTCATCGCGGAGCTGGCGGTTTTGGCGGTGTTGTTGGGGGTGTTGAGCTGCTGTTTGAGGGTTTGCGGGTGGTGGGCTGTCGGCGCGTGGGCGGTAGGAGGTGCGCAGCCATGCTGAGTGGTCGTCTTGGGGTGGTATGAGAGGGAGGGAGAACATGATGGAGGTTGGTGTGGTGGTGGGAAGATATGTTTATCGCAGTAAACAACGGTAGCTTTGCGCGTGGTGGAAGTCTTGAGCTTATAGAACTTGCGCTTGGATGAGTAGGTAGATACCTCACTTCATATGAACAATAACAACATTAACACCACAGTCATAGATCTATTGTTTAGTGCACTGGGATTTATCTTGATACATGTCAATCGGATGTAGTCTGCAGCACACATGGCCACCTGCAAAGCGCTCCGCCAGCTCATCTCGCTTCAGGACCGAACAACCTTCTCCAGGCTCCCGGCACACAAGTGCCGAAAGCAGACTGATGAAAGAGAATTCAGAACCATAATAAAATGGTTTGATTGAGATTAAAAATTAAAACGCTGAGATGGCCGAAGCCAGCTCACAACAGTGTTTCTCCGCGCTGTGCAATGCAGGAAACTCTGTCAGTCTAAGGAGTCTTGATGATCACTCCCGACGCATTAAGGTAAGTATGATTTGTGTAAGAGAGTTGCAGAGGAAAGCAAATACTTATACCTGCTGGCGAGGGTGCACGGTGACAGAGGCACAGACTCACCTTGGCGGGTCAGAAGTAAGGGGGCTGGGACGAGTGGTCATGGCTTCACTTCGTCATTATCACATGTCTCAGTGGGAGGTCAGCTCGGAGGTCGGAGAGCCAGTGATTTGATTCACCTGGTGAGCTTGTCAACGAACTAAGAGAGCAGGAGGGAGCTTCAAATCCAAGCACGTAGTGGGTGCATGTTCACCGTGTATATCACTTCCAGTTCCAATTCACTTGACATTTAGTTAAAGCCTCATTTGTATCATACGTGCGCTGTCGATGCTATGCTATGCTCTCTGGTTGCGCTGTGCACTACTTTGGAATGTTCGTTGGGGATTCCGAGTGAAGCCCCGAGCCAGACAAAGCTCCAAAGTTCCATCAAAGCTGTCCCGAATTTGCTGAAGACTTAAGCGGTGAAGTAGTTCTCTGCCATTCTTAAGGCACACTCCGTTCTCATGTTGTTGTTTTTTCCTTTTCGCGTTGGAGTCATCTTCGAATAGTCCCGAGGTAGAGTATAGTATAGCTCGGATGCGTACCCGATGGCTCCCAACCGCCACCTGGACATGCAGACAAAAGGTAGGGTTGCGGCGCGATGTCAACACCCACCTTCTCACTGCGCAGGGAAGTTCGAACCACCATACTCCAGCAATTGCTGCCTATTCTCAGCGTTATTGAGAATGAGGAACTGGAGATCGAAGATGGAGCGCTGGAGAGTGAAGTTCTGGAGTCTGACTTGGTTCACCTCTGCTCTCAACCGTCTCTGCGGCTTGTTGCGACATAGCATTGTTGTGCTGGTTAGACACTCGAAGCATCCTCGCCCCTTCGGACATGGCAGTGTGGACGTCTCTGGCTTGGGTGCGGAGCGTCGTGATCTCTGCCCTGGCATTGTCGCGCTGGCTTCGCAGTCTGGCGGATTCTTGGCCTGCTTTCTCCAGTTTGGAAGCTGTGCGCTTCTGCTCCTCTATGGCTTGATCACGCTCTTCCTTGGCCTTACTGAGAGCAATGTTCTCCGCCACAATTTGGTTGAACCGGCTGGCGAACTCCTGGTTGACTTGTTCAAGCGTCTGAGCAGCGGCACTCTGCTCAGCGGTCGTTTGATCACGCTCCGCGATGGCCTGATCACGCTGTTGCAGAGCATGAGTGAGTTCCTTTGTGACAAGAACGAGGCTTTCTGAGGTGCAAGCGTGGTCTTGCCTGGACTGTTCGAGACTCGCTATGACTCTCTGACGCTCCTGCGTGACCCTGGCCAGGTTTTTCTGCAACGCGAAGAATTCGTCCTTAAATCTGTTGGTTCCGCGCGAAGCACCTTGGCTATTCGTCACAGCATTATCCCGCTGCACCTTGACCTTGGCCAACTCTGCCGCAGTCTGCTCGTGGCTCTTGGTAAGTCTTTGTATCTCTGCGGTCATTCTCTGTTCGTTGGTGACGTGTCTGCAATTCGCTTCCAGACTGGCTACCAAAGTTGTACGTAGGTTGGCCATCTCAACAGTGGAGTTCTCGAGACGCTCCTCAAGAGCCAGACGTGAAATGGCGGCCTCTTTGTTCGCTTTCTCGACAGCGAGCTTGTTGTTGTGCTCGGCATTGCGGAGCACCTCCAAATCCAGCTTCATCTTCTGCATAGCCTGTGCCATACGGGTGGCGCGTTCTTCGGGGACAGCAAGCTCGTCTTTGGCTTGCTTTGCCGCGGCCTCCAAAGCCAGGAGTTTATCTTTTGCGTCGTTATGGGCTCGCTCGTCTAGCATTAGAGTCGAGGAATCAAGGTCGGCTTGCGAGCGCAGTTGTTCGTTCTTGTGAAGCGCTGCTTGGTACGCCTTCACAAGCTTTGTTTTTTCGATGTTGGCCACTGTTGTAGTGTGGTTGGCAATGCGAAAGAGTTTGGCACCATGGACCGCCAGCTGCTTTGCAGCGTTCAGATCGCTCACTGGATTCTGGCCTTGGGATGCTGATTCGGTGATGTGCTCACATTCAAGAACCTTCATGAACTTCTTGCAAGCGACCAGTTCGTCTTGGCGGTATGAAGCAGCATTGCGAAGTGCGACGTGGACAGGCTTGTCTTGCATGTGGCCAGCAATGGTCTTCAACAAATCGGCGAAACCATCAGGCGACACGATGCCCAAGCACTCTGAGAAGTTCCTCAAGGACTGGGTAGTGAGCTCTTGGACTTGGTACTTCTCGGCGATTCCCCAGCAAACAATGTGAGAGAGGACGTCTCTGTGTCAGCTTGTTGTCGTAGTCGCCGGTGGCACTTCCCTGCCCGGTGCCGGTATTGTACTCGCCATGATAGAAGAAATCTATCATACGCTTTGTTATCGGGGCGTCGAATTCATCTTCGTGGATCACGAGTGGGTTGTCCTGCTGTTCACTCCCGTCAGCCTCACGGGTATGAATCTGGCAACAAGGCGTACCAATTTTGGCGGCTGCATCACAGGCATCTTGCAGCTTCTTTGACTGCGGGCAGATGATGCTCTTGTGAGCTTCGAAAGCTTGTTCACCACAATTGATTATGATGTCGGCTGAAATGCTACCGTGGTGCAGTGGAGGTGGAAAGCGGGTCGACGGAGGGGTGGCTGGGAAGGTGACCATGACCGCGACAACGCATGGCTAGCACGGTGTCGGTAAGGTATAGGTAGCTTGTGGTGTGCAGTGTGGTGGCTTGGAGAAGCTGAGTGAGTGAGTGAGGGTGGGCGAGCCTCAAAGCGTGGAGGCAAGTAGCGAGAAACGCTTCACTGGAGTGCGCCTTCCGTCGTCAACAACAACGGAGCGCCGCCGCAAGAACATTTGAGGCTCGTGCACGCTGAAAGAAGACACCACTTCCACCACGGCAACATCATGGCTCACTAGGACATATCAGCCATACACTTTACACAAGTATCTTTGCTCAATCACAAAGATGACTCGCGTGTACTCGACAGCCCTCGTCTGCCTGCGAGCTCTCGCCACCGTCGAATCCAGAACGGCACTCACCCTCAGCCATGCATTACACACGCCATACAATCAGCTCGTGAGTTTCCCAGCATCCAAAGTACCGGCGCGCCCTTCATCCAGCCTCACGCCCAAGTTGCTTCACTTCTACAACATCCGCCCGCTTAACTTACAGCCGCTTCAACACCAACCTCAGCACTTCACTTTCGACCTTGCTCGCGAGGGACTTGACTTCTCCATCTGGAAGATCGAAGTAGCGAGCGGTCTTTCCCAATCACAATATGAGCACATCCGGCAGATGGTGGAGGACGGATTGAACACTCCAGTCGCAGCAGACTCCGTATCGCACGACGCTCTCACAACACAGGATGATCATAGTCCGCTCTTCGACAGCGCTGCAAATACTGTGAATTTTGACATGACCACTGATCAGCAAGAAACCCGCATCAAGATTCTAGCAATTTACGATGCCGACGTGGAGCACGATGCTTCAAGGGCGTGTATGCTGTTCTTCTCTTATCCTGTGGGGAAAGATACTACCGCCACGTTCTCTGCGCTCAGACGCGAAAATGAGCGCTTGCTCACCATGTCGAAGACTGTTCCGACCGTAGATGCTCTATGGGATATTGGTGACGGTGCTCAGTGAACATCGATCCAGCCATCAAATGATACAGTGGACTAAACAACAGCCTCGCATTCGACTGGAAGATGTTACGGGTACAGGTAGCCAGCGGCTTGGAATAGAACAGTGCAGTGGATTTTTGGTCGGGTGATAGAAAACGTTGTTCAAGTCTGACCTGCTGCAGTTGCGATGCCTGACGTTGGCGAAAACGAAGAAAGCCAACCCACACAACGCATTCGCACTACACAGCCATAGATAGAACAAGAACCCCGAGACCTATCAAAGGACTTCCATACATCGTTTCTCACACACCCAGTCAACCAAATAAATGTCCAGAAGTGTCACTGGCTCAAAAAGGTACCAAAAGAAGTCACAAGCCCTAACCCTAGTAACCCCAATGTTGTCTTTGTACATCGGACGCCATGGTTGATACATGTATCGATACATGTAGCCTGCGCGCTCCCGAGGTGATAATATGCCTTGCGTCTAAACAGGTATGATGACTAACTCAACTCTTCTAGAAACATGTATCCAACAGGTCAGGAAGCTGTCCACGGCACATTTGTCGAGATCACCAAGCATGCGTTAAAAGATGTACTACGTGTTGATTAAATTTGACACAAAGATGGAGGCCGTGGGAGTCCACCATACAATACGAACATCCGTTTCGAACGGAGTGGTGTGGATGGCTGCTTCTATGCACTGAAAGGTTATCTAGATTTCTGCCTGCCCACTGCCATCGATCAATCTGACCCGCTCAAAAACTCAAACTGCCTGGCACGAACGACCTCATCATCGTGTCAGTATGAGGCTTTTAAACGTGGACAGCGTGCTCAAAAGAAGACCTCCACTCGACGAGGGCTGTTGGCGGCACACAGCTGCCCGGAAGATTTCCCAAACGACACTACCAACCGATTTTCAAGCAGCAAAAGCAAAAGAATCGGCACTTGCCAGGACTCGAACCTGGGACCTCTCGCATTTGATGTCTTTCGACAGCCCTAAGCGAGAATCGTAACCGCTAGACCACAAGTGCTAGCTTGATGGAGATTGGTGAATATGTGCAGAATAAGTACCTTGAGCAAACCACGTTTTTGATCTGCAAGGGAGCAATCGAATAAAGATGCTTGACAGGCAGCAGAAGTCGATAAGCCAGGTCTTCAAGCCGGGGATCGTCCATTAAAGGGAAACCCTCAACATATAGTTATGGTACATATTCGGTGAATGCCTTGGATGCTTGAGATGCTGAATGATCGTAGTGGATGTGACATCAAACCGCACATGATGTGAAAGTGAACGCTCGTATGATAGCCAAACGCTGCTCGGGAGTCGGCCTTTGCATCCAAAGTCTAACCTCGGTAGGCGTGTGGCATATAGGCTGGTCTATTGCAACTTCCAAGTCCTAATTGTTCTTTGTCGTCCTATCATCAAAATGTCTGCGTAATCGAACAAATGGATGTGCTGAACAAAAATGTGGCAATACAATGTCGTCTGACACAAATGCCAGCTGCTAATAATCGTTGATCCAGCAAAAGAAATTATTTCCGAATCGGGGAATTGAACCCCGGCCTTGTCGGAACTGATCATCTTTCGATGATTGAGAGCGACAAATCCTAGCCACTAGACCAATTCGGATGTTTGAACTGATTCAGTTCGATGAGGAAAGCGCTACCCAGTGCACTCAAGAAGTGAAATTGCGGAGGCGTTCTTTCCTCACCACAGACGCCTTGGAGAGAGGTCGGTGTGGTCCACAAGCGCAAGCACAGCAGGGGCAGAACATTTTAGGCCGATGCAACTTAATAGCGTAGAGCAAGCGCCCATAAAAGACAAACCAGAGAGAAAGGAGTAACAGGCCGGGTCTGGGAGTCCGAGTGGTCAATGTAACAGTGATGAGTTCAAGTTCGAAGAAGCTACCTACCTGCAAGTCCTGCATCGCTAAGCGCCCCATTGTGATCCCGGAGCGTTGCCTTAGACCAGCCAGTGCCATGACGGCCGTTGCAATGTTTCATTGGAGCTGTGTTGGTCGGAGAGGGCCGTTCGGGATCGCGCAAACTCCTATGACTGTGGATGCCAGATGAACCATGAGCTGGCGGTAGAAACATCCGTTCACAGGTACTGCCGTGTGTGGTGTAAGTGCTGAATTTGATTCTTGAGCAGCCAGAATCTTGCCTATGATCGTCCTGTGCCTAGGAACGCCGGGCAGCTCCAGCATCCGTAAGTCAAAGACAGTTGCTCAACGCATGCATTAAAGGAAGGCGTGTGGACTGCCATCGAAAGGCACTCTCAGGTATGTGCTCGTGGTAACACGACACTATCAAAGTGCCGCCACCCGCGAGCCTGCCGCCTGCCGCGAAGATCTTCACGAGAACCTTCCTGTCTCCTCATGGGCTTCGGCCATGCTCTTCTTGATCTTCCCTAATATTTTATATCTCCATTGGCTGATCTTCACCAGTTCCTGGGCAGTTCAACCATCTGCCTTTCCAATCTCACCCATCACGACCTTGACAATCGCTCCGAATGCCTCCATCTCCTCCTCCACAGTGCCACCCTGCACACTATCCCTGAAACTCGCACTATTGCCAACGTAGCATGCGCAACCTGTCTTTCTTGCAAGCAGCTTCGCCAGACGCTGTGTGAAGTCGAGCGTATGTGTGATCGAGTAGACTGCCGTGCTGAGCGGCTGGGAAGGGTTGTAGCGGTCGGGCAGCGCGTAGACGAAGGATCCGAGAGGTGTAGCCTGGGAGCTGTTTTCTGGCGTTGTCGTTGTGACGAAGAGGAGGATGGTAGTTGCGTGGACGGTAAGCTGTAGGTGGAGCTTGGTGTGTGGGTTGGAGGGTAGGGTGAATGCGAGCTCGAGCGGCTTCGAGGGTGTAGGGTGTACACCGTTTGTGATGGGCTGATCAAGTGTGGAGGTGGCCATTGTAGTGATATTGTGAGATGTGTGTGTTTGGGATGGTTCGAGGTGTATCGATTTGTTTTGTGGATGTATGAGGGTGGTGATGGTTGGGTGTGAGGTCATGGAGCTGGAGCACGTACTGGCCAGAAGCGGGACTTCGATGTTGCGCTTGCGGGGACATCAACTTTCGACAGTCACGCCCAGTCATCTTCAGACCTGCTGTTAACATTGGATAAACAATACACAATGGACAACATGATGGATACCAACCAACAAGCGGTCGATCCCTTGTCAGATCCAGAGGAGCGTCGCGTCTTGTATAGTGCCCTCGACTCGTTCAGGTAGGTTGCTAGGAATGCTAAACGCCACACCAAACAAACAAACGCCTTCCATATTACGACAACTATCTCACATCAAACATCAATAGACAATATCGACAGTCAGCTCACTACAACGTCACGCATCTGCGTCGTCAGGCTTTCTACAGCCTGCCATCGGCCCATGTCGATCTTCTGTCCGAACCACCCTTCTCGCTGCCACAGACTTTCCGCGATGCAGACGATGCAATCGACTCCAACGCGGACATTGCTGAAGCCATACTTCAAGCTGGGCTGGCTATGTACGGTATTGACCCGGATGACAATTCGTGGCAAGGGACAGCTACTGCTCGTGACCTGGATAAAGCTCGCTCAACTATTCGACAATTGTACCGCGATTGGTCCGAAGAAGGCCACAGGGAGATCGAAACGGTGTTGAGTAACATGCAGCGTCTGTTAAAGGAGAATTTGCCCGAAATCCCGACATCGCAGCTGCACAAACACCGCGTGCTCGTCCCAGGCGCAGGTCTCGGCAGGACAGTCTTTGATCTCACAGCGGATGGTTACTCTGTTGAGGGCAACGAGATCAGCTATCATCAACTCATTGCTTCAAACTACATGCTGAACGGAACTCAGAAAGCGGGCCAGCACACTCTGTATCCATTTGCCCTAGGATTCTCGAACCACACCAACAGAGCGAACCAGCTACGATCCTTTGGGATCCCTGACGTACACCTGGAAGGCTATCTCGATGAAAGGCAGAAAATCATCAAGTCCGAGCTATCATTCGGCGAGCGCATGTCGATGTCGGCCGGTGACTTCTGCGTACTCTACCGCCAGCCAGAGTATCGGGATCACTTCGCCGCCGTAGCAACTTGCTTCTTCATCGACACTGCCCCGAATGTGATCAACTACATCGAAACAATCAAGCACTGTCTCGCTCCTGGCGGCATTTGGATCAACGGTGGCCCACTCTTGTGGCACTTCGAGTCCACGCCTACGCCGGCAGAGAAGGAGAAGGAAGAAGGGCGTTCTAACCGCGCCTCTGAAAACCAAGGAATCGGAGACACAGGCTCTTTCGAGCTTTCAAACGACGAGGTCGTGGCGCTTGTACAACATTGTGGATTTGAGATCGTTTGTCACGAAGAGCGCACCGCAGCTGCAGCTGGCTACATCATGGACGAGCGCAGTATGCTCACGCACCTATACCACCCTTGTTTCTGGGTGGCGAGAAAAGTTTAAAAGTATGCTAAGAACGATGATTATATCGATCTCTCCCAATCCGGACTCTGTTCGTGGCCCATTACTATGTTCAAACGCCCGACTGAGGCACCACGTACCGTATCAAGCCCATATTCACCGCCCGCCTATCGCCAGCCATCTCCCTAATACCCATAAACAAATGCTCGTTCTCACACGTCTTCAACGTCGCCGTAAGATGAGGTAAGTACGATAATTTCCAGCACCATTCCTGGTGGAAGCTTATCCGGCTATTGAAATCTTCACTCGTTACTTCACCCGTGTTTTTGATGCTGGCCATGAAGTTGTCGTGCAGCTTGCTGGTGAGGATCGCTGAGAATCGCCACACTGCCCAGTCTAGCGCTTCGAGCAGCTCGTCTCTTGGTAGACTGCCGTTGAGGACTGCGGCTTGGACTCGGTCCCATTCGGAGTGCTCGTGTTCGGTGACTTGTTCGTCGATGAGATCATACAGCATGTTTCGGGGGTCTCGCAGTGTCCACATTTGCGAGAACATACTTCAGAATGTTTATGATCGTGTGAAGCAGCTGTCAGGGCAGTCATGAGGCTTATAATGCGCATATATGGTGACTCAGCAAATACCGATCACTGTTGACATTCACCATCGCTTAGGTATCTACAAATCCTCGAAGAAGTAACAAGATGATACGTCAACTACTTACGATCGCATCACATGACAGCCTCTGATGATGGCACACCGATAGCAACTCCGTTTGCTATATCTCTCGTCAGCCTGCAGCTATTGCATGTGATAACACCGGTTGAGACGATCTTCCTGCAAAGACCCCAGACGTTGAGACCACAACTACTGATGCAAAATTCTGATATAGACGGCCAAGTCCACAGCAAAGCACGCTGCTGCGACGTCTGTACCCGATGGCAGCAGCATAGTGGAGACATGCGCGAAAGTCACGAACGAGTCCAGTTACAGGAAGAGATGATGGACATTCAATCCATGCAACTATCTTGTACATTTCCCGAGCGGCAGTACGCCTCATACCGAAAGAAAACCAACAACCCTCAAAACGCCAACTCCAAGCCTTTTCACCTCCGCAACACCATCAGAGCACCCTCTACTACCTCAATCCCACATGATCCGATCACCTCCCCGCCGCCTCCCGACTCAACTCATTAGCAGCAACCCTCAACACCCATCTAGCACTACACAATCTAAGAAGTACAGCAAGAACATTTGACGTCGCCCTCTCTCTGTCCCTCGCCAGTCGCCCAAAATCATCGCCGGCGTTCAGCAGAGCTTGCAAAGCGTCCCGACCCATTCTGCCCCCAAGGAGAGGCCACAAGACGCGGAAATCCTCTGCGAGCCATTGCGTGTACAGGTTGATGGTGTAGTCTGTTGCGGATTCGATTTCGTCCGGAGTGGATTGCAGAGTTCTGATGTGATCCCAGTTGGCTTCGGTGTTGAGGTGGGTACGCTCGTTGATTAGGCTGATTAGTTGCTGGTATTGGGGACTGGGAGCGGGTCGTTGATTTCTTCGGAAGGGATCCATTGCGGAAGGCCAGGTTTGGTATGAGTGGTAAGGCCAAGGCATTGCTGGGTTGTGAGATATAGGCTTTTGGGGCGTACAGGGGGGACTTTATAGGCTTCCTGCGAGTGAGTCAGAAACGCTGAGGCTTTGCTGAGCAAATGGATGTGATTGTATCGACGGTCCTCGATCGATCAGGATGTTTGCATTGATCGATGCAAACCTAATGGCATCTCACTACCCGGGCAAATATCTTGTTGATTGCGCAGGCAGGCAGGCAGGCATCATTCTACTAGACAGCGGACTCGGTCGATCCCTGGTGTAACAAAAGAGATACACGGGTGAGTGACACAAATCTTTGCTCTCAAGCTGCAGCTCGAGTGTGTTTGT
Organism: Cladosporium sp. SL-16; assembly: GCA_002921095.1. Lineage (NCBI taxonomy): Eukaryota > Fungi > Ascomycota > Dothideomycetes > Cladosporiales > Cladosporiaceae > Cladosporium > Cladosporium sp. SL-16. The sequence continues at coordinate 85,288 of PEGC01000053.1, forward strand.
CTCTCTTCCCTGCGCAACAAATCGGACCAGACTCATCAGTGCTCTAACGCCACAGTCATTCCTACAATTGCCAGCGTTACAGGCTATGCTTCCCATTTGTCATACGACGCAAAGTGCCAACTCACCATCACCGCAGAAACGTACAAGAGGGGCTACCTCCCCAAACTGGAATGGCCTTAACCCCCATACCGTATTTGCTCGCAGCCATGTCTTCAACCCACCAAACCCCCATGAACCCCGACGAAGCCTACCAATCCATCCTAGGCTTAATCCTCGCCCCAGAACCCACCACCCAAGACGGCCTAACCTGGGACCGCATCGCCCTCTCCTTCGCAACATCACCACGAGACCAAACGCAGATCAGCTACCTCTCCGGAGCCGCTTCCAGCCAACTGCTAGGCGCTCTCACAGACGCTCTGTGCCGCATGTTCTTGCTGGGTCCTAATAACATAGCGTATCTGACTACTGGGCTGTTTCAAGATTATGCCGCTGCGATTGCGGGTTTGCCGCAGAGGGTGGTGGAGTTGAGGGCGCTGAGAGGGGTGGGGTTTTGCGAGGGTGTGAGGAGGATGGTTGAGAAGAGGGGGGTGGTGGGAGATGCTGCGCCGGGGTGGGCGGTTGTTGGGGAGAGGAGGGCGGCGGAGGGGGAGAGGGAGAGGAGGGGGTTGGTGGAGAGGGGTGGAGACTTGGGTGGGTACCGGGAGAGGGAGATGTAGATGGTAGGGTTGGGAGAGTTTGTTCCTGGTGTTAGATGTCGAGTGCTCATGTGAGATGGGTGTCTCCATTCTGATGCCTTGGGCGCAATGCCACTCCAAGTCGATGAATCAGATCATAGCCATGATAGATCATTTGTTTTACAGTGACATACACACTTGTGTCGTTCCAGTCTGTTTTGCGGCAACATGCCACCTATGGTGCTCTACATCTTAGGGAGGCAAATCATTACACACAAAAGCACATCGAAGCTGCAATGAAATACGAGGGGTGTCAACTATGCTAAGATACCCGCAAACCATCGAAAACCACAGCTGCTCAGTCTGCGCAACTTCCTGTGCCAAACGCCATCGGTACTGCGCGAAATGGGTATATACGCAGAACTCCAATAATAAATTCCATTCTTCCACCAGAAGTACCAGAAGCGCAAGATACTGACTGCATGTGCAGTAGCGCAGGGTAGAATCGAAGGGCAAAATCGGGGACTTCCTTCGTTCAGAGCTTGATGCTCGGATACGCTGGGGAAAAGTGTGGGTACGGACCTACCTGTTAGTATGAGTGCTCGCATGAGCATTATGTGTGCCTGTCGTAGAGTTAGCCATTCAAGAAATTGTTGCTGCGCGATGTCGGCTGCGTTGTTAGAAGGACATGAGTAGTGGGGTTTCTTCAGAGTCCAGATAGCAATGTTGCGGCCGGTTCCAGACGAAGATGGTGCCAGATCGGGTGACTGGCCTCCGACACACAGATCCGGAGCATGCGCAGCGTTGCGAACCATTTGGGGACAGCCGATAGAAGTTGCAGCGCTAAATCAGGAACTCGCTCATGAATCACGGAGTCGCTTGCAGAGCGCCAGAGCTGAACTAGCAGGATGTCGTGTCCTGGAAACATCTCACGACGACTTGACCTTTTTCAGGTCAGGCTGGTCGTTGAAATCGATGCCATCAGTTTCATCGAGCGGCCTCTTGCTTGTTGGGGACTGGGACCCAGGACTGTTGGCTTGCGAAGCCTTGCGAGCTTCGTGCTGCTCGTACGTCTCTTCGTCGAAGACGAGATTCTCTTCGTCGCCAAAGTCGATGTAATCCTCGTCATCATGGGCAGGGTCTTCAGCCGGGTGCTCGAGTTGACCATCCGGGACCTGCAAAGTGTTGCGCGGCGAACTGGTAGCCTCGGGCGCTTGATCTTCGGGTTGGTCAACCTGTGCGGCGGTGTTTTGAAAAGGCTGTGCTTCAAGGCTGTCGGTGCCGACGCTTTCGCCCGTGTGAGTTTCGACGCCATCTGGAACGCCATGCTGCTTTTGAGCTTCGTCATAAGAATGCAATACGCCGTTGGCCTCGGAATCGTTCCCTGCGGCTTGCTCACCGCGAGCCTGGAGGTCAGTGTTTTCTACATGATGCTCGGGTGCAGCATCGTCCTCAGCAGCAGCAGCTGTATCGTGGTAAACGCCTTCATTGGCGACATCGTTGCCCTCAGGCGCTTGAACCTCGGTTTCTTCAAGATCTGGCTCGGTGAGGAATGTGGAAAAGTCGTCATTGTCGTCTGTGCCGTGTTCTGATAGGTCGCTCGTCAGGATGGAGTTGTCCCAGTCAATCAAGTCCTCGTCTTTGTACTCACCGACAGCATCGTTCGCCTGATCTGCGCGAAGCGTAGTCGAGCTCGCCACAGACTCCACGTTGGAGCCTTCACCGTGTTCCTCTCCCTCGCCTTCACCAGCGTGAACTTCGTCCTCTTCAACAGCCTTGGGGGGAGAATCTACAGCAGATTGTTCGGCCTTTCCATCAGGGACAGCGAGTGCGTCCGTAGCATCCGTCCTAGATAGGTCTGCTGTTTCTTCCAAGGTCTGCACGTTCTCAGGATTTTCCACATGTGCAGCAGTGGTGTTAGTTTCTTCGCCTTCTCCATAGTCTTCGTAATCTGCCTGCTCAGCATCATCGTACTGTTCATACTCCTCGTATTCCTCTTGTACTTCTTGACCGCCTTCGGTGTTCTCATACGATGTGTTATACTCATGGTAGTCGGTCTCGTTGAGGTCGGCCTCAGCAACGACATCTTGACCGTCGTTATGCGGGTGCTCCTCATAATCGATGCCGGAAGCCTCGCCCAGCAAAGTTGGATCTTCGTCGCCATCTTGGTAGTACTCGCCGAAGTGCGCTGGAACCTCCTCGGCGGGAATATCAACAAAGCTGGAAATACCTTGACCACCAGCAGCAGCCTGCTTGAGCATGGTGAGGTAACTTGAAGGGTTTGGCTGCAAGGAGAGGTACAACCAGAAAGGCGGGATGCTCTGTGCCCCATCGTTGACATGCAATTGCTTGAACACGTCGAGAATCTCTTCCAGGCTGGTACTGAAAGCCGACGGTGAGTTCTGTGAGATTGTCAATATGGTGCTGCGTGTTGGAATTTCTTTCAATATTGACATACCTCGACAATGGTCAAGCCTGTGCTATCAAATCGGAGCACAAATTCCTGATCTTCAGAGATGTCCTCTCCTGCTTTGAGCGCAAGGCGGGATCTGCAATTGTTAAGGAGGTCTGCCAAGGCGACGCTGGCAAGGTTGTCATCTTTCAGAAGGCCCTCCGGTTGCCTACTTGACTTGAACAGCGGCCACTCCCAGTCGCCATACTGTATCATCATTGGGTGAAGACCCGTATCTGTCGGCGTACCGGGGGCATCGACACTGGCATCAACGTTCGTGTCAAGCGGAGCAGGGACTGGTGCAGCATCCGTTTGCTCTGGTGAGTCTTCGGGCAGTTCTGGGAAAGGCTCGATCTCGTGTGGCGTCGTGGGATTGTTGTCATCCTCAGGGTGGGATGCAGCAGCGTCACCTACAGTGTGCTCTTCAGGAGCTACTGCTTGTTGTTCACTTTCAACGTTTGGAGCATCTGTGGGTAGCGCTTCTTCGTGAGGAACGGCACTTGCTTCAGCAGCGTCCGTGTCTGTGACAGCGGGAGCAGCTTCGGGAACGGGCTCTTCAGCAACAACGATCTCCGGCACTGGTACTGATGTTTCAGGCTCTCGGACAATTTCCTCGTCTACCTGCTCGGTTTCTGGCTCCACAGTGGGCTCGCGGTCCTCGAGAGTGATCTCAGGCGCTGGTGGCTCGTACACAGTCTGTTCGTTGCTCTCGCCCATTTCTTGGAAATCATCCTCGTCATAATCGATGAGCTCATCGTCAGGGTTGGCTTGCTCATATGCTGCAGGATCGAAGTCATCTTCCATTTCTTGCTCGGGCGCCTGAGCGGCATGTGAATGCGCATCGTCATCCTCCATCATGTCATCAGTTGCAGTGCCGGGACGTGGCTGCTCCATGTCGTCGGCCATGCGCTCGTCGTCAGTGAGCTCCACACCACCGACATGCTCGTCGAAGTCAATATCGATATCGTCATCGTAGGATGGCTGTGCGGGTGAAGACATTTCCATGCTGTCTTCAGCAAGGGGTGCCTGAAGCGAAGTGAAGCTCGCGGCGGTGGTCATGTTTGCTAAGCAGGGCGCAAAGGCCCGAGTGAAAGAGTCAAGCTAACAGTAGCGGACGAAGTAATCGTGTGGTGCAGAGAAATGTGTGGGCGTGGTTGTTCGTGGTATGGCAGTTCTGACGCGTGGCGCGTGTGTCGTGTGGTGTGGTGGAAGTGGAAGTATTTGAGTGGAAGCTGACTGAAAGCGGAACTGCCTGATGAAGCTTGGACCAGTCGCTTGCTCCTGCCGCCGTGACCCTCGGCGAGCTGTGGAGTGCCTGAGGCTTGAACGGCTTGCGACAAGTGTTGTCGACAGCAATTAAGGGTAAAGGGAGATCACGAGCAGCGATCAATTCACTTGAGGGAGACAATTAACACACACGCGCAAACAACGCCAGCACTACTTGGAGCAAACATACACTGGCCTTGAGGTTACTGCATTTCTCACCAAACTAGCACAAAGAGTTGCCCAAGATGGTAAGATGCCAGTGCTATATTCACACCTTCAACCAATGCTCACCAACAACAGGTCATTCTCTCGGCGGCTATCACCACCCGCTCAGGGAAGCCCATTCTCGCAAGGCAGTTCCGTCAGATGCAAAGGTCGAGGGTGGAGGCTCTCCTGGCATCTTTCCCCAAACTCGCAGACACCGCCTCGCAACACACCACCGTCGAGCAGGACAATGTCCGCTTCGTATACCAGCCGCTGGACGAGCTTTACATGGTCCTAATCACAAACCGACAATCGAATATCCTTCAGGACATTTCCACCCTGCACTTGTTTGCCCAGGTGGTTGGATCGATTTGCAAGAGTCTGGACGAGAGGGAGATCACCCGTTGCGCATTTGAGCTGTTGTCTGCATTCGATGAGGTCGTCACACAGGGCTACAGGGAGAACCTCACCCTCAGCCAGATCAAGACTTTCCTGGACATGGAGTCGCACGAGGAGCGCATTCAGGAGATTATTGCAAGGAACAAGGAGCTCGAGGCCACAGAGGAGCGCAAGCGCAAGGCCAAGCAACTCGAGATGCAGCGCAAGGAGGTGAGCCGGGCACAACGCCTGGGTGGTGGTGCTGCAATTCCTCGCCAGCCTACATACCCTACATACACACCTCCACCTGCGGCTCCGGCAATCACGGACAGCTACGACTCCTACAACGCTGCTAAGAACGAGAAGTTCAGCAAGCCTCTGGCATCGCGAGGAAAGGGCATGCAGCTCGGCAAGAAGAACAAGACTGGCAGCATGTTTGATCAAGTGCGCGGTGACCTAGGCGCAGAGGCCGAAACGAATGCTCCTTTGGCTGGCGTTCCCGCACAACAAGCCGCACCTGTGCAGCCTGTTGTAGCCGCTCGCACCTCCACCAATGGAGATGGCATTAACGTCACAATCGCCGAAGCCATCACTGCAAGATTCAGCCGTGAGGGCGCCGTCGAGTCATTTGAGGTCAAGGGTGACCTGCAGTTGCGAATTTCAGACCCCAGCCTTACCCAAGTCAAGCTCAATCTCGCGATGGGCGATACAAAGGGCGCACAACTCAACGCCCACCCCAAGGTCGACAAGGCCGCTTTCAAGTCTGGAAACACCGTTCAGCTAACCGACGCCACTAAAGGCTTCCCCGCCAACAACAGCATCCAAGTCGTACGCTGGCGCCTCGTTGCAAAGCCCGACGATGTGGAGGAGCCACCAATCCGCTTCACGGTCTGGGCTAGCGAATCTGGCTCAGGCAACTACAGCATCACCGTCGAGTACGAGCTCACCGGTGGCGATGCGCTCAAAGACGTCACCGTTGCCATCCCCTACTCTACATCGGAACCTCAAGTCTCATCATTCGACGCCGTCTACGAAGTCAGCGGCGACAGCATTGACTGGACTATCGGAGATGTGGATGACAGCAACCCATCTGGTTCATTCGAGTTCGAAGCTGAGGCTGGTAGCGAGGATGACTTCTTCCCTATCAGCGTGCGCTTCACCAAGAGCCAGCCATGGGTTGACATTGATGTCAACAGCGTTGAGTTGTTGAACGAGGGCCAGGACGTTGGCTTTGCCAAGGAGATCAGAAGTGTGGCGGAAAGCTATACCATTGTTTGAGGAGTGAGCGAGCTTCGACTTACGGGCTTATGATGATTAGATAGATGGTGCGGTAAAAGCAGATGCAGCAATCGAAAGATGAACTACGTTTCGTGCATGCACATTTAGACAGGACTTCTTTGTGAAATGTGCCTCGTAGCGTACCTAACTTGGCATGGCAGCCGACTGCATGCGCAAATATAAACGAACAGCCTTGGACAACAGTAGTCTGTTGATCAGAGATCAATACTGTCATGAGCAATCTTGATTGACGTTCACGGTCACCTGACAGCGTGTTCATCCCACTTCGCGCTAGTAAAAACATCCGCGTCTCCAGATGCTCGTCCAATGTGCTACAACATCCACACTCCTGCCACTACTCTCCTTACACCCTTCTTATATCTCTCTAAAGCACAATGCCGAACCCATTCGACTCTATACCGCCGCAACTCCCGCTCTTTTCCTCCAAAGTCTCCTCAACCCAAATAAACCCCGACCACAGCGTCCTCTGCTCCCCGCACGACCTCATAGCAATCGTCACCGCCGACAGCGACGTCGTCGTCTACCGCCTCAACGGCCAAGTCGCTTTCACGATCAAATGCAAAGACCCCGACGAAGTCTCGGTGACCGCAGCGAAATGGAAACCCGACGGTTTATTGCTGGCGATTGGCTGGAGCGATGGCAGCTGGGGTGTTCATGACGGCGGGAGCGGGAAAATGGTTGGAGAGGGCAGAGTTGCCGGGACTGGCGGAGGAGAAGAGTGGAAGATGGATTTGGAGCCCGGGTGGGGGGCGGATGATGAGGAGGGTGGGGCGGTGGGTGTTGCTGGGTTTGGGTGGGAGAAGCATGAGCTGCCGTTGGAGAAGGAGAAAGTTGCTGCGCTGAAGGGGCGGGAGGTTGATACGGAGGCTTGGGCGGATGGGCTGAAAGACGAGGAAGATGAGGATGAGCAGAAGGTTTCTGGGCGGTTGGCGGATCTGCCGCGAGCGATCACTACGTTGGATACGTCGAAGCTTCTGCCCAGGCTGAGCGCTATACCTTCGCATGGTCTGAGATCTGGACCAGAGGGTGCGAGGTTCGCTACGCAGGCTACGACTGATGGTGTGTTCGAGGTTAAGAAAGTTGACAGTTCCGATGCGGTTGACGTACTCATCGTTTACACCGAAGCTGGAGATGTCAGGGTTCTGCTCGATGACACGGTTCCCATAGGATCTTTCAAACTCGAAACACGACCTTTCAAGCACACTTCACATCCTTACAATGGATCGCATGTCTTGCTTTCAAAAACCGCCGAAGACCAGATTCAATTCAACACACAAGATCTTCCTCTGGCCAGTCTTGGTGGCCCACTGCTGCATGTGATTGCAAGAGACACCAAGCGCATACAGTCGACACTTGCATATATCACGCAGGTGATTCGATGCATTACTCACGATTACACGACCGAGCTTCAATTTCCGACACGCCTGATGAACAACATCAACATGATGCTGTCAGAGGCAGAGCAGCCCCAAGGAGACCTTGCCTACAATCTCTGCCATCTTACCATGACTGGACAACACACACCGATCATGCTCGAATGGCTTACCGACATTGTCAAGGAACCCAATCACAAACGCTGGGACACAGCCATAGGAGGCATGTACTCTCGCATCCAAAACCATGTCTTCGTCAACCTGCTGCCTGCTCTGGACCGCATGAGCATTGCAGTGTGCTCTCTGCGTGGTTTGGCTGAGCTACACAAGGATAGCACAACCTTTGATGTTGAACCCTTGCTATTCAGCAACATCCTCGAAGGCATCGACGCGTTACGCCTGGTAGCGCAGAAGATACAGCTCGTCTGCATTCACGAGTGGCAACAATTCCGCGCTTTCAGCAAATGGCTCCGCGTCCAAATCGAAGTAGGCTCTGCTGGGCCTTTCACAAAAAGTGCTCTAGAGACAGAGGAGAAAGAGGCTATGGGCATTGATCACGGACTTGTGCTTGGCTACATCAACGACACGATGAAGCAGAGCGGGCTGGCTTCTTATGTGCAGAAGCTTCCTGAATTGCGAGGCGTCGTTGACCGAGATGCTTTCTTCAAACACCCCATCTTACAACAGATGGGCTATGAGAACACCAAAAACGGTCTCAAAACGATTGAGGATGCGACTGCAACCATGACCTCCAAGCCTGCAACAACCTCAGCCTCTCTGAACATCCAGGCCATAGCAGTGTCTCTCGCCGGACATGTACGTCTAGTGCTAGACCGCATCACAGCCTGGCAGAGCAAAATGCTACCCTCAAGCAAGTCATTTGACGGACCTGCAGGGATCCCTGCCGATGCCCGAGCCTGCGATATGCGCATGCACGCTAATCGCAGCGGCGATCTGACAGTCGGCGTGCTACTGGCGCACGAAGACACACTCTATCTGCACACCAAACACTCGAGCATCGGCAGTCACGAGCTTACGAGCGAAATCGAAGTGCCGTCCCAGGTACTGGACGCAAGCTTCATCTCTAATACTTGCTGTGTAAGTTTAAGGCGCGCTCACGATGATGGCACTTGTTCGCTCAGGGTTGCTCTGCTAGAGAGTGGCTTGACGATTCGCCCTTCTTTCATCACGCGCGAAACCATTGTGCACACTTTCGGTGCCAACGAAGCTTTCCAGCCTGAGAAGCTGCTTGTCGGCGGCCGTAAGGACAAGGAGATCTGCGTGGTTTTTGGTGATGGCGGCAAGGCTTGGCGGGTTTATGACCTGTCGAAGAAGCAAGTTGACGCAGTGGTGGCTACAACTACTACAGACGTGACCGACCTTGGCGGCGACTCTATGATCTTTTGAAAGTTGGGATGGAATATACAGCGGCATGATTCTTACCCGGCCGATTGCAGATCACCAAGCACAGTGAGACGGTGTGCTGGAGAGATCCGGGGAGTGGATACTTTTAGTGCAGCTCAACAACACAACATGCTAATGTTGCGCCATGCGAGGATCCGGGTGCAGCTGGCGATTAATAAACAAAAGTGTCCCTTTTCCTTTTCGGGACAGTGCAGGGTCTTAACGGTGCCCTGCATGCCTCTCCCAAACTGAGCACGAAACCAAACTTTCCCTTCTCAACTGTTATAACCAAGCTATGGTACTCAGTTTGAGATTGGCTCAGCCAATCCCATAGTCTGCGGGCTGTCTCGGCAGGGCAAAGGCAAAATGCCTTAGCAGACGGAAGTCAGTCCGACCCAGCCAGCCAGCCAAGCTGGAGCTACAATGGTCCGCGTTGAGAGGATCTACTGAGGTCTGTTGTAGGCTAACAAGGTAAGTCAACTTCAATCCGCGGACAAGTCGCAAGAAGGCTTGCGTTCGAGAGCAAGTGGGAAAGCCCCAAACTGCTCGTCGTCAGTTCAGGGTGTGGAAAACTTCTAGCCATCAGCCACAGCTGAAAGTCGCTGGACTTTAGAAAGCTCGCCAGCCAACCAGACAATTTACAGCTCGCTGCAGGGGCAAAGTGAGATCTGCTCTCATCTGGCCCAGACGACGTCGTCGCATCTGGATGATTGTTCGTCGCTTGTTACTTCCCGTACCTTACGTTACCTTGCGGCTGCGTGCTCGCTCGCAATCATAATCTCTCCGCCTTCCCGCAAGGAGGGGCAATACCCTAGTGTAGCGCTCGGACAATTCACATGGGGGACGATCTGAGTCGAGCGGCTCTAGCTCCTCCGCTGATCAGGAGCCCAAGAGAGACAGACATTTGCATAGGGGGGCTGAGAGAATGCCATGTTCGGAGAGATACAGTGAATACTCTCGGTGGCATAGCGAAGACAGCGTCAGACCAGCAGCGACCGTGCAAAGAGACCGTGTGGTTGTCAAAGCATCGGATGGGATTCTTGCGAATTCCGATATGGAGACAATAATGTCATCCAAACGGTGGTGCATGCATTCGATGCAAGCCCACCGGCGATTAGTGCTATTTGGTCGATTTGTTAGCGATGGGCCCATTAAATCCCGACGAATCGGTTCGCCATGATGGAGGGGCTTTTGCTGTCAAACAGGCCTCCCATGCAGCCCTTCTGCGTGAATACGGTCAGCCCGCTCAGGCTCTCAGGATGCTTTCCATATCTTGCCTCGCGAGCCTCGCCAGCTCACCAGAGTCGTCTGCCGTTGCAGCCGGCGGCGGACACTTGTTCCTCCTCGCCTGTGGATGTGGATGCCTGGTGGCACAGCGCTGCCACGCTCGGCGATTGGATCCAGAGCTCTCGCTCAGACCATCCACGATCCATGCTCTCCTCTCTCCAAAAGGACATTCCCGCTATCCGCACGGCATCTCCACGCCAACAGCTTGCCTGCCTGCCAGCCAGCCAGCCCTTTGCCTTGCCCACCGCTACCACTGCGAGCGGAATGCCATGCCCGGCCACTGCATGCGAGCCGAGAAGCATCTGCGTGTCGTACCTTGCACACCCCGTCCTCCCTTTGTACCTGTATGCTAGCGTGCCAAACCGCTGCCAATAATGATGTAGCTGGCGCCCCCAGCGGTTCATCGTGCGTGTCTTTTCCCTGTCTCGTAGTCTACTACCACACTACTCCGTATCACCTCTCCGTACCTGCGTTTGTCTTACCTTGACCGCACTCTTGCGCTCTGCCAGGAGAAACAGCTATTGTCCCACTTTGCCCTTTTTCCTTTTCGCAGACCGCGCGGTTTTTCTGCATCGCTCGGGCATCAGGCTGGTTTTTTCGCTCTCTCAAGTGGGCTCTCTTGGTCATCAGATCCGCAAAGGCCGCCCGCAGCCCCTCCGAAGCCCAGGCAGCTTCTCGGTCCGCACCAGGTCGGACGGTCTCAATCGGCACAGTATTCCTGCTATAGGGCAACTGAGACACTGTCTATCACTTGACACTTCGGCGGAGAAAATTCGACCGTTGCGAACAGCAGATTGCAAAAGCCGTTGGTCAGCCCCTTCGACCTCAGGCTGTTACAGCACTCAGATCGAGATCTAAGAGCTCGGGCACTGCAGTTGGACTTTTGATAAGATGCTGTTGGCAGAACAGTAGGAAAATCATCTTGGAGAGATTACCTGCGCGTTATTGTAGTGTTCAGAAACATGGAGTTTGATCAATCGTTTTCTGGGTAGGTATTCTATACCGTTCGTTTCGAACATGACGAAATCGGACAAGCAAGCTGACTTCGTTATCAAAGTGTCGCCGACTGGGGCTTCCCAAGTCCGACTGCAACACCGACTACCGGCTCCTTCAGCAACACTACCATACAGACACCGAAGACTGCTACTTTCCCGTCGCATTTCCAAGATGCCTTCGATACGCCTCAGATGCATGGCTATGGCACCCCCCAACAACCAATGTACTCGTCCGCAACTCCAATGCAGCGCCCACAATCGTCTTCTGAAACCCTCCGATCGAACTACTACGCTGCCGTGCAAGCACAGAATGGCGCGCAAAACACGATCACGTCCGTACAATACGCGCATGCGCAGGAGATGCCCTCGAACGGTGTCTACGCCAACATGGCTCAGCCATCACCGCAACACATGACTTTTACGCAATGCGATCCCACCCAGATGCAGACTCCACCTCCAACAAGAGGCACTTCTGTCAAGAAGCCTCAACTCGTGCAGAATGTCGCCTTCGGCACTCCTTCTACGATTGCGTCTCGTCGATTCATGACTCCCCAGCAACACGTCCTCCAATCGAATGCGCCCATGCACCAGCAGCAGACTCCGATGCAGTTTCCCATGCTGCAGCTGTCGCCTGATATGCAGCAGTTTGGCAACATGGGTCCGATGACCGCTCCCGTGCACTCGCAGACTCAAGGCTTCTGGGAAGTTCAATCAAGTCCTGTGGATAACTTCGTCCAGACACCGCCTGTCATGCTCGATGATCCTTTCGGACTGAATGCTTCACATCAGCAGCTTCCATGGACTCCTAGTGTGGCGACACCACAACAGCAGCAGGGCGCCCAAACAATGGGATTCAACACACCGGCTATGAACAGCTTTGCTGTTCAGCAAGTGCACTCACGTCCAGCATCAGCTGCAGCCGTCCCCAACCACAGCGTCCCGTCTCATCAGCCTACACATTCGCAAACTTCTTCAGGTGTCAACCCTTCGCTGCTCTACAGCTCGCCGGCGCAATCTCTGGCGCGTGACAACAACCGCGCCATGAAGGTCCGACCTACGATGGAGCAGGTCGATATGAAGCGTAGAGACAGCGCCGTGCCGTCTCTCACTACACCTACAAGTGGTGCCCGCCCGATGCTAAGAAGATGCAACACCACAGGTAACGCACGGCCTCGCAGCTCGGCGTCAAGTGTTGCATCTTCCGACTCTCTTAGCACTACCAACAGCTTGGGTCAAGCTGCGCGTTCCGGCTCACCACTGAAGCGAGTTGGGGTTACTCCCCTCGACTCTATCTCGGAGGCTATGAAGCCGCGCGTTCAAAGACCCTCCGTCGTTCTTACTATCGACGAGAATGGCCTCGCGCGCGCTGTGCCTCAAGCTTCGACAAGCCCTACAAAGTCTGTGCGTGAACGCTATCCTGGTCTCTTCGACAGCGATTCAAGCGACGGAGAGTCCGTCGCCAGTCTCGAACCCGCAAGCCGAAACCCATCATTCAGTTTCACAAAAGGAGAGGAGCGAAAGCCAAAAATCGCAAGACTGGACACCCCGGTCGAGAATCTGGATGGTATCAGCCTGCCACGATCTTCCTCGAGCGCATCCCTCAGAGTTCACCCATCGAGGGCAGCTATTGCCGCCGCAGCTCAGCTGAAACGCCAGGGCAGTATCAGGAAGCTGGGCTCGTTGCGCTCAAAGAAGCCATTGCAAAAGTCGACGTCGTACAACTCCATGATCGATACATGCCCGATGGACTTTGGCGAGCAGTCAGTAGCAGGCGCCAACTCTACCGCAAGCCAGTCGCCGGACGAGAACCAATCATTCATCTTCAACCCTCCACCCACCGACTTCAGCAATGTCGACATGTCACAAAGTGCCTCGAACGGCCAAAATATTGACTGGGGCATGTACACGATGGCGCAGCCGCAAGCACCACAGCAAAGTTTCCAAGCTCCTCAGCAACCGCAAATTATACAGCAGCAGCAGCAGCAACAACAAATTCGCATCCGTTGCCCGTGTGGAGATAATCACTATCACGGACAAGCTCTAGTGCAGTGCAAATCTTGTACACAATATCAGCACCCAAATTGCGTCAACATCAACCCAGCCTTCGGACAGCCGCCAAGTTACTGCTGCTTCCTTTGCCAGAAGCCAGCCCAAATCCGGCGAACAAGTCATGTTTGATCTTGGTCTTTGAAACGAGAATCCGGCTTTGGGTTTCTTTGTTTTGATGCAGTCTGAAATTTCTCAGACTGCACTTTTTTTTCCTGCGATTTAGCGATATGCATTTGGCGTTCAGAGTGACATGGACTCACTGGAGCATGGACTGATGGTTTTGAGATTAGATAATGTAGTCTATTCACTATTGCAACAATAATATTACGATCATTGGAAGCCTAGCTGTGTCATGTCGAGTGTCGTCCTTAAAGAAAAGTCCCTTTGTGAACGATAGCAGGTGTCGTGAGCGCCCTTTGTTCACAAATCGGCCTTGGTTTACAGAAACGGTCAATGGCTACCCAAAGCAATTTTGTCATTCTGACCGATAACCCAAACAACTACACATTCAGAACACCCGACTCAACTCATACCTAGGAAAAGACTAGCAAGATGATGGCCAGCAATATGACCAGCCGCAGCCGCTCACGCGGCGCCCACCACCACCGTCGACAAACCCAACACTTCCCACCACAGACATACTCCGACTTGACTCGCACCGACCTCAGTCTGCTAGCACCAATCCTCCTCCCCCAGACAGTCCACGAAACTCGCTCGGCGTACGAAAAGAAAGTCAAGAAAAGAATCGCCGACTTACCACAACACTTGCATTGCAAAATTCCACTCCTCTCGAGCTTCTGCAGCCTGCACAGCAAGCTCTCGCCTGGCCCAATCACTAGCCTGTTCAATTCGCTCCGCGAGGAGATCGAGGACGAAGTTCCGAAGACATGGGGCCCGCTGGTGGCGCGGCAGCAGCTTAGTTCGCAGAAGGCTGAGATGGTTGAGATCGTGCAGCATCTCGCTGTGCTCTGGCTGGGCCCGAAAGTCTTCCAGGCGAGGTTTGAGAGGGAGCCGCGAAGGACGTTCACGAAGGAGAAGCCGAGCAAGTGCTGTGCTTGTACGCTTGTGGCTATGGCTGGTGATTTCCAGACGCAGGTTGCGATGGCTGGGTTGTTCATTGGACGGATCAATCAGAATATGTGGGAGGGGAGTAAGAGGATTATGTGGTATGTTGAGTGGACCATTGCGCGGCTGCCCAAGAGTCGTAGAGAGGACGCCAAAGGCCTTATCTGGGAGATTGGCAAGAAGTTCCGCATGACTCGTTTGGGTGCTGAGGGAAGGTCTAATCATAGAAAGCCGAACCTTGAGGCCGAGGAAGAGAGCGAGTTGGGCCCCGGTACTGCCAGCTATGTCGTCTCTCTCGATCGCGAGCTGAGAGAAGAACGAAGCAAGGGACCGCGCAAGTTGATCGGTGGCGGTGGCGAGGTACGAGACGACGACAAACACAAGAGTCTTGCGAGGAGAAACCACGCTACTGAGCAAGACAACGTGGACCTTGCTATCCAGCTGAGTCTCGAGGAGCAAGAACAATCGAACCGAGCGGACGACGAAAGGTACCCAAGGCCGTATGCGTCGTCGTTCTACTCTCAGAGTGGTACAGAGAGAGCGCCATCCATATCAATCGCCAGAGACATCGATGGCATCATCGCAATGTACGACGAAGGCGCGCTCAATCCTAACCGCAGAATCGATGATGACGATCAATACAACGAGCCAAGCCATCGTGCCGAAGACACTCAGTCGCAGTACTCTACGCAGTATGGCATGGCGCCTAGTCGCGTCCAGAGCATGCTTGACAGGAGTTTTGGTTCGAAGTGGGACGGGCCAAAGTTGGGAGGAGGACGATAGCTGGTGTTTCATGATCGTTGCTTTTGCGTTTCTTGTTAGTTCGTCCCATAGCTGCTGCAAAATGTACATTCTACAACGTAACAAGCTAGCCTCAGGCTTTCCAGTTTGCCAATTGCCTGACCAAAGACATTGAGACCATGTCGTCCATTGTGCGAAGACAAAGCCGCAATCCAAACGTTTGGTAACTAGCAAACAAATCTGTGAGCGACTTACGGCTACGTGCAGAACGTCTCGCATGCACAGTGAAAGTGAAGTGTCTTAGAAGTCCGAGCCTCGCACTTAGCAACAATTCTCTATTGTCAAGAAAAATGCCATGCATGTGATTGTCGCAGGCAGAGAATATGGCAAATACGGTCAAAAAATCGCTTCTCATCCTACTATTAAATAGCCACTCACACCTACCAGAATCGCCTTATATCTTGCAGTATATACCAAAATAGCACAAAAGCAACAGTTCACATGTCTACCGACGAACCTCAACACCTGGCAGCTTCAGCCGTCTACATGGCCTTGATCCTGAGCAAGGAAGGCGACATCGTCCCCAACATTAAAAAACTCCGATCCAGAGTCGTCGACCTTGAACCAACTCTCAGCTTTGCGATCGCCTGGGCCGGATACGATCGATGCAACGCTCTACTCATCGGCTCCCTGCGAGATGCATGGCAACGTCTCAACGCGAGAGAAGATGCGATCTTGGCTGCTCCGAAACTCGACGCTCGGGAAGTCTGGCAGCTGAGAGATGATGTTGTGCGGATGGGGGAATTATTGGACGCCGCGGAGGAAGCGCAGAACGACTTGAAGAAGAAGAAATTGCAGTTCGAGTGGGATATCCATATGAGTGTTGTCGATCTAGTGAGAGTGAGGTGGGAGTTGGAGGAGTGTGTGTCCTAGGCAGTGGAAGCTATGGTGTCCTTACTTGGATGTGGCCTTGTCCGACCCTCGTCAATGGGAAGCACACGACCATTGCACCCGAGCTGTTTATTTTGTGATTCGGAAACCATATCTTGACCGCGAACACCGAAGATGCTCTTTCAGTGTGTATGTTGGACTACTGGAACGGTTGATGTCAGACATTCTAGGATAATTCAGATGCTCCCATACCTCTATCAGCGAAACCCGCAAGACACAAGAAATCAAACCAGCGCAATGCCTCTCGCCACCGCTATGCATTTTTTCCACCCTCCAAAGCCCTCGCATCCTCCTCCGCAAACCTCTCCTCAGTAGCCAACTCCTGCTCCGCCTTCTTCTTCGCCAATTCCCTGCAGAACTTGCTATTCGCCCGTATCACATCTCCATACTTCAAAAACATAAACGGAATAACTCCCAATACCAGACTCACAAACCCCAGCAGACTACATGCCCACGCGATCCCAAGCTGCTCATACATCGGCCTCGCGGCGAACGGCAGGATGACGGCGAACAGACTCCGCGAGCATGATGCTGCGGCCATAGCGCTCGCGGAGAAGATTTCGTAAGCGTCGACGAGATAGTTTAGTAGCGCCATAAAGATGAGCAAGTAAGCGATGCCGAACGGCACGGTTGCGATGACGGGGACTATCCAGTGTATCGATTCTTTGGCTGTCCAGCCGAGCCAGAACATGCTCACGCTGAGGAGCGGCGCTCCGAGGCAGGCGAGTGGGACGCGGCGGTATTCTTCTTTGCCGTACCAGGATGGCCGTGGGTCTTGCTTGCTGGCGCGCTCTAGGTAGGCATCCCACATTAGGTAGATGGCGCAGGAGATGATGCTGCCGACGCCGATGGGGAGGAATGCGAGGCCTTGCTCGCCGGCGTTGAAGCCGTAGACGCCTGTGAAGATTATCGGGTATGCTTGGAGGAACACTGAATGGATTTGTCAGTATCATGGATAAAACTTTGTGTGTCGAGATATGCCAGACGTACTGTAGAAAATGGCATACACCATAGCAGTGTACAAACAACTGCAAAGTACGATTCCCTCGAACAAGAACATCCGCACTGGCCTCGTCAATACTACCACGAACAGCTCACGCAGATCACGTTTCTCCAGTTCGGTTGGCGCGTAGGCGTCCTTCTTGCCTTCCTTTCTCATCTTCTTCGCTTTGACTTTCAGCACTATCGGTGCAAATGTCTCCGGCATCGTTAGCAGAATAGGCCATGTCGCACCAGCGATAATGAGCTGAAGCCAGTAAGTCCATCGCCAGGACACCACGGCGATAAATCCAGAAGCTACCGGTCCAATGAGGGGTCCCCAAGTTGTTGCGCCCATGAACAGCGCCATGGCTCTACCACGAGCCTTAGGCGTGCCCCAAATGTCGGAGTAAACGCCCCCAATGATCGAAATAGGCGTAGACGCGCCTACACCAGCGAGCAGCCGCATGACAATGAGGCCTGCCCACGAAGGTGCAAGAGCACAGCCCAGGGAGAATGCGGTGTAGATGGCGAACGTCGATATCATGATGATCTTGCGGCCGTAGGTCTCAGAAAGCGGCGAGAAGAAGAGAGGTCCTAGGACATATCCGACTAGGTATATGGATGTAGGGAGTACGAGCTGGGTCTGATTGGTGATACCGAAGTGTTCAGCCGTTGGTGCAGAAGCGCCTGCGGCGATGGAGGATCCTATGGTGCTGTTCATGACCAGGAGGATACCCGCGACTGTCACGTAGACCTTCCGAGGTTTCGGCCAACAGTATGGATTTAGTGGATCATCGCGGCTGAATGATACGACTGTCACCTGGCTTGCATCATGTGCTGTTTGGTCCTCGATACGATCGTCACTTGTGCGGGACGACGTTTTTCCAGAGATGTCGCCACAATTATCTGTTTTCTCAAGGACGACTTGCTTCTCGATATCGGCTTTGTTGACAGCATCTCGTCTCGAAGCCGAAGAGAGTGATCGCACAAGATCTAGTGGTATTTGGCTTTTGGGTATGTTTTCAGACAGTGGTGTATTATCTGCAGAGTCTGGCATCATTAGTTTGAACTCGCGCGAGACTTCTCATGTCCTTTGCAACTTAGTGCTTGGTTCGTTAGAATGTGATGTCGGAGAAATGAGAAGGAAAATGGATTAGTAAACATCTTAACATCCTAGACGCCTCCTTCAATAAGGCGCAAGCAAATCGGCTTTCGGCACACATACAAGCATTTCACCTTCGTCAGCTATCGCAGTGTGATGCGCACTCGTAGAGGGGCCAAGATGCGTTACCGAGGGAGTATGCTCGAAGGGGTAATTCATGCACCTGGCCGATCAATCGCAGGCGCCGACAACGGCAAAATGGAAAGCTTGAGCTGCACGTCGCGGGCGCCCTTCAACACATCGACAGCGGGACAGCTGTAAACTTTGAGAATCTGCGGAATTGGGGCCATACTGTACTGTACATGCGGCTATGCTTCCAGGTTGATGCCACTTCCAAAGCGTCCATATAGCTCGGCCTTGAGATCGCCCATTTCCTCGCGCAGCTCGCTTAGTTTCTCTTCGAGAGCAGTCACCTCGTCGTTGATTTTGTCGACGGACGCGGAGAGACGCTCCTGCACTTCCTCAAGCGGTAATGAGTAGAATGAGTCGCCAATTTTGTATCTAGAAAATATCAGTCATCAAAGGTCTCTACACAAACAAATGCCAGGCACACATACGGGACTTTCTCTTCCTCGTCTGCGAGCTCCAGCTCGGATGAGATCTCTTCCAGATCTTCCTTGTCTTTCTGCGTAAGTGTTAGCGGCCATGTGGGCTTTTCATATACAATCAGAACCTGCCTGCTTAGTCTTGAGATCTTCCTCAATCAACTTCTCCATGCTGTGAAGGCGACTGAATCGGTTGATTCTGTCCTGGTCCTCCTTGCGGACCTCCTTCTCCTCGCCCATCGCCTCTTCCTCCTCCCGTGTGAGCTGGCGGCGTGTTAGTGAGTTAATTTAGATGCAAATCGGGTCATACAGCTTACCATGCGCCTTGACAAAGACATTTTGGTGGATATTCGGGTTGTGTTGACCGTAGAAACTGTGATTTGTGTCCCAGATCACAGATGCCAAACAGATATTCAGATATTGAAATCGCGACCGCCACGAAGTGTGGCTGAGGCTGGACGACCGTGGCGTTTCTTTGGCGGGGTAATTCGGGGCGTCTCTTCGAGCTTCAAGCCTCTTGCTTCATGAACATCAGCCCTGGAGACTTCCTTGCAGGCTCGAACAAGAGACATCACCTTGTAAAAGACGCTGGCGAATTCCAATCTTGTCATGATGCCCCAGAAAGAGTGTACAGTCTCAGGCTGCATGAAGCCGGTATCATCTTTCGATCATGTCATGTCCCTGGAGCACTCCTGCACACCCATGTCACCTGCAGAGCTCCCTTATCTCTACCACATCGAGTACCAGGATCCGTGAGTGGCAGTGATAAGCTCTGCGGCTGTCAAGACATGCAGCACGTAGTACAATAAGCCCGGTCTGGAAGTCCCCAATGGTCTGACCTGTGTTTCTCTCCTCTCCTCCTCCCTTCAAATCCATCTTAAACCATCGAGCATAATGTCAACTGCAGATCCCAATGAGGCTACGCGCCGCGCTTCCCATGATGCTGTTGATCAAGGCCTTGCGAACGAGGACGACGCCGCCGTGCTTGCGGCGCTTGGCTATAAACAAGAGCTGAGAAGGTAGGTCTTGGGTGCCACTTGTTGCAAGCCATGCCTTGCTAAGCAATGCCAGGAACTTTACAATGATCGAAGTCTTTGGCATCGCCTTTAGTATCATGGGTTTACTGCCCTCCATAGCCAGCACATTGG
The DNA here is from genome assembly GCA_002921095.1 of Cladosporium sp. SL-16. Classification (NCBI taxonomy): domain Eukaryota; kingdom Fungi; phylum Ascomycota; class Dothideomycetes; order Cladosporiales; family Cladosporiaceae; genus Cladosporium; species Cladosporium sp. SL-16. Next base: position 105,262 of record PEGC01000053.1, read on the forward strand.
CCTACTCTATTCCCGCCGGTTTGTGTATCCCATCATCGACTGCGACCAAGGCTTTATTCTTATACGTTCCACAGGCCCCGCTGGTATGGTCTGGGGCTGGTTCCTCGCCAGCATGTTCATCTTTTTTGTTGGGCTGGCTATGGCGGATCTGGGTTCGGCAATGCCAACGTCCGGCGGCTTGTATTGGTTAGTGAGACTTCTTCAACAGAGCCGAACTTCACAATCTGACAACGCAGGTGGACACACTACTTCTCATCGCCATCGACGCGCAATGCCTTCTCATTTCTCGTAGGCTACAGCAACACCCTTGGCCTAGTCGGTGGACTCTGCTCCATTGACTACGGCTTCTCACTCATGCTCTTGAGCGTACCAGTCTTAGCAACCGACGGTGCTTGGATGCCTTCCCATGGCGTGGTATATGCCGTCTTCCTCGCTTGCGTCATCTGTCATGGCATACTCGCCAGCAGCTTCAGCAAGGTTATGGGCAAGCTCCAGACTGCATTTGTGGTCATGAACTTCGTACTGATCTTCGCTACGGTCATTGCGTTGCCTATAGGGCGCTCCAAAACTCGAAACGACGCCACGTGGATCTTCGCTACCACAGCAAACCTGACTACTTGGCCTTCCGGCTGGGCGTTCATGCTATCCTGGCTGAGTCCGATCTGGGTGAGTTGCGCCCTGCTGATCTTGCAATCCAGCTGATTCTCCGCTAACTTCAGGTTCCACCAGACCATCGGCGCCTTCGACAGCTGCGTCCACATGAGCGAAGAGGCCGCAAACGCCACCCGAGCCGTCCCATACGGTATCCTCATGTCTATCGGCTCCTGCTGGCTCTTCGGCTGGATCATCGTCATCGTCCTGGCAGCATGCATGTCAACCGACTTGGAATCCCTCCTCACCACTCCCTTCGGCCAACCCATGGCCCAAATCTACTACGATGCCGTGGGCAAACGTGGCGCTATCGGATTGATGACCCTCCTGTTTATTGTGCAATTTTTCATGGGGCTGAGTATCACGGTCGCTGCTTCCAGGCAAATGTGGGCTTTCTCGCGCGACGGCGCTCTGCCTTTGAGCAGATTCGTTCGCGTTATCAACCAAAGACTAGGCTACATTCCGTTCAACGCGATCTGGTTCTGTGTGGTACTCGCTGTCCTCCTCGGCCTTCTTACAATCATCGGCCCCGCAGCCGCAACAGCCGTGTTTAGTCTGGCCGTCGCTGGAAACAACCTGGCCTGGCTCATGCCCATCTTCGCACGCGTCATGTGGGGACAGAAGAAGTTCAAGCCTGGTCCTTTCTACACCGGCCGGTTCAGCGTGCCGATCGCCTGGGTAGCGATTGTGTTTCTGGTGTTCGGGATTGTGCTTTCTATGTTCCCGACTGGTGGACCCAATCCCACGGCTGAGACTATGAATTATACCGTGGTGATCAATTGCTCGGTGTGGGGCGGAGCATTACTATATTACTTTATCGACGCGAGGAAGTGGTCAGTGTTTCGTGTGTCTACGTGAAATCAGGGACATTGGCTAACAGATTTAGGTTCACTGGACCGAAGATCACGCTGAGTGAGGACGAGCTCACGGAAGAGCAACAGGAGGCGCTGAAGATAGAAGGCTTAGAAGTCAATGTTGAGCCTAAGAGCACTGATGGGACGGAGAACGCTGCGACTTCGAAGGATATCGAGAGATCTTAGGGCGGTTGTCGAGCCTCTTGTTGGTATAACCTAACCAATATCGACGCCCAAGCCATGCCTGTCTGAACTTCAGCTAAGCGCGCCGCCATGCTGATAGCACGAAATTGAACCGCTAAGCACCAGTCTTGATCTTGCTTATCGCGTGAAGCCTTTCCTCTTACCCCTTAGACAAAAGCACCTGCAGGTGCGGTAACATTGTACAGCTCAGCGAAGGGGTCAAAGTACGAGTCGGTGTGTCTCTCGTACTCCATAGCACTATCGTTCGCCACCAAGTCAGCATCCGCGCACGCAACATCTCCAAGCCTCTCAAACTGCGCAATCGAAGTGTGTACTCACTTGGTAACATTCCTCGCAACATCATCTCCATACAGACACGAAATCCACGCAAGGGTAGCATCAATACCAGCCGACACGCCACTGGAAGACCAGATATTGCCGTCGACCGCCCAGCGCGCATGCGGGATCCAGTGTGCTGTCGGATCAGTCGCAACGACGCTTTGCCACGCGGCTTTGTTAGTCGTCGCGCGCACGCCCGAAAGCAGCCCAGTCCTCGCAACGACCATCGAGCCAGTGCACACCGTAATCAAATACTTCAGCTTCGGATAAGTCTCCTTAATAAAATCCATCGTAGCTTTAAGATCCTCATCCGGCGCTCTCGCGCCCGCGCCGCCGGGAACAAGCAGGACCTCAAGATCAGAAGGCACGGTGGCGAAAGTATGCGTGGGCGGGACGCTGACGAAAGCGCTGGAATTGAACTTGTTCATCGACGCCATTCGCGGGCGGGTGGTGACGGGGTCGAGGGTCTCGGCGAGGAAGGCTATGTCGACTTTGGTGGTGCGGGCGAGGGTGAAGAGGGCCTCGTAGGGGCCCCAGACGTCGAGGGATTCGTAGGCTTGGAAGAGGATGATGCCCCATTTATTTGGGGGGTTGGTTTTGTTTGTTGCGGAGGATTTGCCGACGCCTGTTGCGGTGAGTATGTGTGGTATTGTTGGATGTAAGTGATGTTGAGTTAGGGCTACGGCTTACAGTACTCGGGAGGGTAGCCTGTGTATGTGGTGTTATAGGCAGCTAATGCTCCGCTCAGGCATGCTGCCAGGGAGTACAAAGTAGATGAACGCATTCTGGATGAACTCAATATGTCTGTCAATGCTTTGCAACGAATGTACATCGACTTCTGAACCCTGCAATCAAGTAGTACTAGTCGCCTACTCCTACCAGGCTTATATACACGAACCTATAACGTGCGAGTTGACATGATAGGCTGCAACATAGGAGCACTGCGGGGCGAAAACTCCCGCGCCCAGAAGGCTTTTGCCGTGAAACTTGTACGACGTAAATTGCCAGCTGAAGCTGAGTCAGAATGAGCACGTTTCGTCTTGCAGATCGCGGAAAGCACTAACCACTACTAGACAGATAGGCCTTGGTTATAAACCATGAATCCTTCGCGGGCACCTGATCATTTCCCTTTTGTTGAATCTGCTCGCACAGCATCTACGGATATCCACTTTAGAGCGCAACACCCTCAGCCGCCTGCTGCTTCCGTCCCTCAACGAGCTTGGAAGAAGCCCATGGCGAGGAATCGGCTCTCTCGATAGAGCGAGCAGTCGCCTCGTCGAGACTTTCCTGTGGCAAGTCCAAGAGCTCGTTCGAAGTGCCCTTCCGGGCCTCGAAATTGCCATTCCCATCATCGAAGAAAATGCGCGTGTACATCATTCGGACATAAGCCATTCTTTCTCCGCCCTGCAGGGCTTTCGCGGCTGAAGCCCAGCGCTCTCTGGCTGGCTCCTTTTGGATCGTCCAGTCTTCGAGTTTGTCTCCGGTGACACGGAGCACGGAGTCGAGCATGTCTTTCTGACTGATGTTGAAAGAGTTGACGTAGACAACCTTGTTCTTGAAGTTTTCAAGGCAGCGTTCAGCGTTCCCACCCTCAGGCTTGATCGGCAGACTCAGCAATGCCGCCACAGCACGACCGACCTGAGGCCAAGTGGAAGACGAGATCTTGGTTTCGCCATCGTCAAAGAACGTAGCCGTCTTGCTTGTGAAATCGAAGCCAAAAGATGGCGGAATTGCAAGCGACCATTCGTACCAGAATCCTGTGGTGACCGAAATGTAGCTACTGACACCTGTCGCAGCGATCTCTTCGCGGCCCTGGGGCGTCTTGGAGAAGCCGGGAACGTCGTTGACAACTTCTTCGATGGTGGTGTCGCAGCCCCAATCATTGGGCAGGACCCATGGCACGCCAGCCTCGGCTGCAGCGCGGATGAGTTTGCTTTGGGTACCGTCTGGTGCGAGGACGCTGAGGGTGATGAGCAGGACGTCCTGGCCACGGAGAGCGTCTACCAAGGCGGCATGATCGTCGTTCGAGGCTTTGACGACGTTGATGCCAGAGGGAAGTTCGCTGGTGCTGTCTGGGCGGGTGATTGCGGTGAGGTTGAAGCGACCGTTCTCTAGGAGAGTTTTGGCGATGAATCCACCGCTCCTTCCGCCGGCCTGTGAGAATATGTAAGTTGCCGCATGAGAGTACCCAAGATGCATGTCACTTACGCCGATGATGGCAATGTTCTTAATGTGGTTGTTGGTCGTCATGCTGTCGGAGTGGTTATGGCCAATTTGAGTTGCTATTGTAAGCTGAGCCTTGTGTTGTGGTTGTGTATTGGGATGATGGCAAGATCGAGGAGAAGTACGGTAGGATGGCAGTACTTATATATGATGGCTCGCCAGGCAGGCACGAAGGAGGCTGGCGGACCTCCTCATGCCTAACGCCGACATTGGTCGTATTCGTCTTGCGCCACTTACCAGTGCAATCGCGAGTGTTGGTGCTCAAAATACTTCTTTGCGAATTACAGGAAGCGATTGAGCTGACGGTTGTAACACCTCCAATGTCCGAGGCGACGATGTGGGAGTCAACAGACAGGAGGACAGCCAATGACGAGTCCTTTTGAACGACTCCTTTGCAGAGCGGGGCGAAACTCAGTCTAACCCCGATTCGTATTTACGGAGATCGCAACCCGAAAGAGCGATTGACAACCTGAATGGCCTGGCCACGTGGGGAAACGCACCATATACCTACACTTGACACACTCCTGCAGCGCTCTAACCACCTTCATCGGCCGTCACTACTTTACACTGCCCAATCTTGTACATGGAGACCGGGCCTTTTCCTTCTCTTACGTCTACATGCTATAGGGTTCGGGTTGGGGCGACTGCGGAATCAGAGAATCTCGCTATGCTGCTGTACCTACATGTAAGTGTAACTGCAGGGCCATCTACGTGCAGACATATAGGCATTAGACTACATTCACGCACATCCTTGCTTCCTCAATCATGGTTGCAGATGTTCATGCCGTAACATACACTCACCGCCGAGACCACGCAGCAAAGTTGGTTCAACCTCCAATGCAACATCGGGTGGGTCTCTGACGCCGATCGTAAGCGTCGGTTGCGGTCGATATGAATCGTTATCGCAATGTGATCTCCAATCACACGACTAATAATGTCCATTGCTCGAGCGATAACAATCGCGAAACCGAGCGCGAACAGTCATCCACGCATGGCAGACGAGTGACCACATCAGGATGCGAGAATCCCTACACTGTAAGAGGAGTCACCACAGACATGCACACGAGTATCCCGACAGGCTGATCCGCTCATCTTCACGACTGCAGTATACATATTAATTCCTCAGGGCTTGCTCAGTCATCATTAAATATAGTTTCCGGTAAAGCCGATCGCTCTGCACAACTAATTTAGAGTGGGGCTGGAATCCAATGATCCCGAGGCGCAATGATCATCGTTCGAACGTCGAACGAATCGTGTTCGCATTCAGATCAATTTAAACCCTCTTTTCGTAAAGGTCGATCCTCTTTCCAACTTGATTCCCTTGTTCCCAATTCAAGAACTACAGAAAAACCAACCTCCCCAACAACAAGTATCAACCACCAACCCACCAAACACCCCCACGCAGCAATCAATCATCATGGTCCTCAAAGTCCACCACCTAGGCATCTCCCAATCCGAGCGCATAGTCTTCCTCTGCGAAGAGCTTTCCATCCCCTACGAACTAACTCTCCACACCCGCGCCCCCATGCTCGCCCCCGAATCCCTCAAATCCATCCCAGGCAACCTCACCGGCAAGTCGCCTTTCATCGAAGACAGCGCCGCCACCGGCACCACCACTCTGAGCGAAAGCGGCGCCATCGCAGAGTACATCATCCACCGCCACGGCAACGGAAAACTAGCCGTCAAACCGACCGAAGCTAACTACGCTGATTACTTGTTTTGGTTCCACTGGAGTAATGCTACCCTGCAGCCGCAGATGAGCGCGAGCATGTTCCCGGCGAGTGACGAACAGACGGCCAAGTTCCGCGAGGCGAGATTGCATGCTGCGCTGGGGACTATGGAGGCTCGGCTCGAGGAGAGCAAGTGGCTGGCTGGAGAGGACTTTACGGTGGCTGATATCATGCCGGTGTGGACGTTGACGACGCAGAGGTATTGGGGGCCGCTGCTTGACTTGTCCAAATATCCCAGCATTGTACGTTGGTTGAAAGATATTGGGGCTAGGCCGGCTTACCAGAGAGCTGTGAGTACATTGTTTTGTTTGCAAGTGTGTGATCGTTGTGGGTGAAAGCTGACCTTTGATTTATTTACAGATGGAGAAGGGGGATCCGGAGATGCGTCTGCTCTTGGGCGCGGAAGCTCCAGCGAAGAGTCTGTTGAGCGAGGGAGGTGTTGGATCAAATGTGTGGAAGAAGGAAGCGAAGAGCGGCAACCGATTGTAGGTGCTATGTTCTGCTGATAAAACTCGCCGCTCCTTCCTGGCGTATATCTTGGCCAATGTATAGATACAGTAAATTAACACCTAGCCTCTCCGAATCTCTAGGAAGGCACCCTCTGGTATATCGCTCGGCAGCGGGTCTTCGTGGTCGAAGTTGTAGCTAGCTCTCTCCTCGCTGCTAAACTTCGTGATGTCGTAATGAGTGCCACCCAGCGTGGGCTTCCCGTTTGCCCTCGTCTTCGTGCCATGTCTCGCCTCGAAGTCCTTGTACTAAGAGAATGCGTTAGGATCGTCTGCGCCTCGGACAAAACACCCCCAGACGGGGAATTTTCTCAACTGTGACCTACTTTCTTTTTAAAATCCCACTGATCTGCTTTGACTCGTGCCGGAATCTCAACATCCTCTATGCCCTCCACCAGCTTCTCCACATCGTCGAGTGGGATATCGGCCAAGTCGATTCCGCCTTTCTTCGCGTACGCCACGACGCTGTTGCGCCACTCTATGTCTTCGAGTTCGTAATCTTCTTGGTCTTGGCTCCATTCTAGAGCCATGCCCATCACGAGCCCGAGATCCAGGAATTTGGAGTCTGGTTTGAGATGGCCGACGCGATCGAGCTCGTTGAGCATTGTTAGGACCGCGTATCCAGATAGACCCCATGTTGCGCTCTCTTTTGCGCCGTCGTCGTGGGCTTGTAAATTGTTAGGATCGTGGTATCGAGGATAGGTAGCAACGGAATTGGAACTCACATTCCCAGTTGCTGTTTTTGATAAGTCGCCAATACAGCATGCCCGAGATGACAGTCCACATAGCTTCGATCGACTTCTGCTTCTTGCTGAATTCGTCATGGAACCTGACGAGCTGATATTTCATCAGTCATGCGCTTCACAGCAGTTCGTAGTCAACTTACGAGGTTCTCTTGCAGCTCCTGCAATCCCCACCCGAGCCAGTCGTTGTAGATGTACATGTCGAAATTGTCTGGGTCACAGTAGCTCGCTCGACGGTGCCATTCGGTCATAATCATCCAGGTTTCATCCATTACGACCCATTTCCATTCAGGATGCTCGGAGGCTGGCTTGCTGTGGACTGGTACGCCGCGTGCTTCGTCATCGTTCGTACCATTTTTGTCGGCCCATTGGGGAATGATCATGCACATGTACTTGTATGGGTCGATTTCGCCATCCTAGTTGGCCTATGTCGTTTAGTACAGGCTGAGCGACGGAGGACATATGGTCTTACTCCTTCGGCGTGATTGGTATTATCTGTTGGACTGCCGTTGGACTGCCCCGGCTCGCTACGCGTAGACGGAGCTTCGCCGTTGTCGTCTTGGCGTTGTGTCTTGGAAGCTGGTTCTGCTCCTGTAGAGTCTTGCGGTGCACGTTTTTTTTGGGGAGAGACTGGGAAGATTTTGAGCTTGGTAATGCACGTTTGTGAAATGTAAAGAGAGCAATACCAATGGACTCAAGATTATGCAAACACACGCGTCCACCACGCGCCCAGGACCTTCGTCATGTGAATATGACATCAGATGTCAAGTCTAACAAAAGAGGGTTAGGGTCGAAGATATCTGCAAGACAGGGCAGGGGTGGGTTGGGGCGGCCCAACGGCGTGGTGAGGACCCGGTAGTCTCCTAGTCTACCCGGCTGCTTGGAGATTGTCGAGTAAAAGTTATAGCGTCTCTCTGTTTTGCGCTCCATCGCTATTGATCTTCCACCACCACCTCATCACCACCACCACCACCACCTAATACCACCGCCATCTCCACTCCACCCATCACAATGTCTGCTCAGGCCCCTCCCACCTCCACCGGCAGCGTCAAGCTCGACGCTGTCAAGCAGAACATCCAGGCCGCTGAGCCCGAGAAGCTCTCTGGCGTCGCTCTCTACTCTCGCTTCGCCTTCGCTGGTGCCGTCTGCTGCTCCCTCACCCACGGTGGTCTTACCCCCGTCGATGTGTAAGCTCTCCCTGCGATCTCCGTCGCGCGCACGCGATTGTCATCATCAACACATTCTCAATGGGCGCATCTTGCTAACGCGCGCAATCACAGCGTCAAGACCCGCATCCAGCTCGACCCTGTCACCTACAACCGCGGTTTCATCGGCGGCTTCAAGCAGGTCATCCAGAACGAGGGCGCTGGCGCTCTCCTCACCGGTGCCGGCCCTACCTTCGCTGGTTACTTCCTCCAGGGTGCCCTGAAGTTCGGTGGTTACGAGTTCTTCAAGCAGCAGTCCATTGGCCTCCTTGGCTACGAGTCCGCTGCCAACAACCGCACCGCCGTCTACCTCGCCTCCGCCGCCTGCGCCGAGTTCTTCGCTGATCTCGCCCTCTGCCCTCTCGAGGCCACCCGTATTCGTCTCGTTTCCCAGCCCACCTTCGCCAATGGCCTTGTTGGTGGCTTCACCAAGATCGCTAAGGAGGAGGGCTTCGGCGCCTTCTACGGTGGTCTCGGCCCCCTTCTGTTCAAGCAGTACGTTTTGTTTGTACGTCAATCCGATGCGCAACCGAAACTAACCATTTCCCAGGATCCCCTACACCATGTCCAAGTTCGTCGTCTACGAGAAGGTCGCCGAGTACGTCTACGCCAACTACGTTGACAAGGCCACCGCCTCTGGCGGCATGAACACTACCGTCAACCTCGGTTCCGGTCTCATTGCCGGTTTCGCCGCCGCCCTTGTCTCCCAGCCCGCCGACACTATGCTTTCCAAGATCAACAAGACCAAGGGTGCTCCCGGTGAGGGCACCACCAGCCGTCTTATCAAGATCGCCAAGGAGCTCGGTATCAAGGGCTCTTACGGTGGTATCGGTGCCCGTCTCTTCATGGTCGGTACCCTTACTGCCGGTCAGTTCGCCATCTACGGTGACATCAAGAAGGTAAGACTTGAACCCTGAGATCCAACTTGGCAAGCAATTTGTACTGACTATATTTTCCACAGGCTATCGGTGCCGTCGGTGGTGTCGAGATCGCCAAGTAAGCTCATCGCTACTAGGAGATACTTGATTTAGACAGGAGATATTGAACATCTTCTTGGACATGAAAAAAGTTGGATACCATGCGCGAGCATGTTTTCCACACGCGGTAAAAGGAGGGGTGGTATAATGATATTGGTTCTAGCGTTCATGCATGACTGTTGGGTGGGCAATCTGCTATCTTTTTTTGCCTATCGAATAGACGATAGAACCTTGGGACACTTTGTATCATAGTACACGACGGACTACGCTTACGGGCGTAGATGTAATGCAGCATTTTATCTTTCTGTTACATATCTTGCAGTTGTCACAGCTTTACCATGTGCATTGAAACAGCCTCTCAGCCTTGCGTTCCACTTTCTGCACGCAAACTTATCCTATGCAGGATCATCTGCATGATGTATTTGTACCTGATTATTCTCAGCCTTACCGAACCTGGGGCTGATCGCCACCCAAATAGACTCTCCAGTAATAAATCGGCAATTTTCCCACGCGCACGCGTCGTCTTACTCCGCCACGCCTTTTCCCTTCACCGCATAGTAGACACCTATACACAAAACGTAACGAGGCCTGCTGACCCCCCTGGTCCACGCACTATCTGTTCTTCGGCGCCGAGCACTCGTAGCCGTGCGGCCAAGATATTGGCCTCGTTGACCGCTATAGCCCTGCCATCCGCACGCGAAACGATGCCGGCTATACTGTGGGTCTGTTAGACTAGGAAACTGACGTCGTTTAGGGCCGTCTTGTCTTCACACCCTGGATACCTTTTGTTCTGAAGAGACCTGAATGGGTCTCTAATCCTTTTCCTAGACCTTTTGTACATACGCATAGACACTATCTTCTTGTCTTCTTACTATCAGGATAGACGCATACACTGCGTACAACACCAACAACAACAATGGCCCACCCAACGCCCGACAACCGCACCCTCTTCCAAACCTTCGAATGGCACGCCAAATCCGACAAACCCTCCCACAACGAAACCCACTCTCACGGCTCGCACTACGCGCGCCTCACCCGCCTCGCGCCTTCGCTCGCCGGCTTGGGCCTGAACATGTTCTGGCTGCCGCCGGGCTGCAAAGCGAACGAACCCTCTGGCAACGGTAATGGGTACGATTGTTATGACCATTGGGATTTGGGGGAGTTTGATCAGAAGGGGAGAAGGAATACGAAGTGGGGGAGTAAGGAGGAGTTGGGTGATTTGATTCAGGCGTTGCATGGGAATGGCGTGGAGGGGATTTGGGATGCGGTGCTTAATCATAAGACGGCGGGGGATACGACTATGGAGTGTTGGGCTGTGGAGGTTGATGAGAATGGTGAGTGAGATTGTTTTGAGTGAGCGGGATTGTTTGCTGGGTATAATGGTGATCAATGGCTGACGATTTTGTGATTTACAGACCGCAGAGTCGAGACATCTGCTCCTAAGAAGATCACTCCTTGGATCGTTTACAACCACGACAATCGCGGCGGCAAATATTCTTCGATGAAATGGAAGGCAGAGCATTTCAGCGGCACGGACTGGGATCAACGCGCCGAGAAGCATGCTATCTACAAGATCATCGACGACCCGGCCAACTTCCCCAAGCCAGGCCACGAAGACCCTGATCTCTTCAAGAAGGGCATGCACCGCATCTCGCGTTTCTTCAGCGGTAAGAAGTCCGACACACAATCTACGATCGCTATGAAGAGGCCTGGCAAGGACTGGGCTGAAGACGTGGACGACTTGCACGGAAACGCCGATTACCTCATGTTCTCGGACATTGATCACAAGCACCCGGAAGTTCGCGAGGATCTGTTCAATTGGGCTGACTGGATGGTACACGAAAATGGCATCGATGGCTTTAGGTTGGACGCTGCTGCTCACTTCTCATATGGCTTTGCTCGTGATTGGATAGCACGTGCTCACCAAGCTTCGCGGGCCAAGCGTGGCCGTGATGCTTTCATTGTGGGAGAAGTCTGGACTGGCAAGACTGCGAAGATCACAAGGTGGTTGGACACTGTTGGCCAGGGCGCCTACGCTTACGATGCGCCGCTTGTTTCCGACTTTGCTCGCGTATCAAAGGATGTCGTTGCCGGCTCTCCCAACGCCGACCTGAGGACCATCATGCGCGGCTCGCTCGTGAAAGAACGCCCGCACAACGCCCTCACCCTCGTGACAAACCACGATACCCAGCCCGGCCAGGCCGCCGCCACTCCCATCGACGTCCGCCTCAAGTCCGTCTTCTACGCCTTCATCCTGCTCCGCGCCGAGGGGTTACCATCCGTCTTCTGGGGCGACTTGTACGGCACCTGCGGCAAAGAAGGCACACCGCCCGCCTGCCTAACGTCCAACAACCGCAGTCTCCTCCCCGACCTCGTCTTCTCCCGCCGCATGTACGCCTATGGCCAGCAAACGGACTACTTCGACGCGCAGAGCTGCATCGGCTGGACCCGCTCAGGCACGCACGACCGTCCCGGCTGCGCTGTTGTGCTTAGCGTTGGCCCTTACAACCAGTGGTCTACCAAGAAGATGCAAGTTGGCAGGCCCGGCGAGATCTGGGTTGATGTGCTCAGCGACCCGAGACAGCGCGTTGAAGTCCAGATCGATAAGGCTGGCTTTGGCGCGTTTTACTGCCTTGGATGGAGTCCGGCGGTTTATGTCAGGAATGATTCGCCGGGTCTGCAGAGCTTCCCTGTGGGGCATGACTTGAACTGCTATCAGCAGTAGATGATTACCCGGAGTGGGCGATGAGCCTGGCGGAGAGGAAATGGAAAGAGTGTCTCGAGAGGAAGTATGCCATAGTATCTTAACATTAATGATGACAGCATTGCATGTATACAACAGCGGCAGCGAAGAGCTGCTCTTTACGACTCGGGCGTGCATCCAGCGCACAAGCTACTCTTAACGTCAGCACACGGACTTGCTTCATTCAAAGCACCTATCGTTGAATGAATCTCGCGTACGAGGTCAACGTTGTCGAAGCTGGTGCCGTTTTGGCGTAATTCATTATAGGTCCACGCCCACCACAGAGATACTACGGATGACTTCTGGGAATCTCACGGACAAGCATATTGATATCTTTGGTAGATGCCTTCGATTGTACGCTACCGACACCTGGATCCGCCATCGAGATACTGCCACCATTCCTGAACATCTCGGCGTTCATCATACTAATACCGTCGCACACACACACACACACACACACAACCTGTGGCCGGTACGCCTTCCATGCAAGCTGATCTCATTTCTCTTCGTCGCGTTATCTCGTACCAGTCAATTGCGCTGATCGTTGCTAGCGTCGTCTGCCGATTGCCCCAGAAGTACAACGCTATTCTCTGCTGCTCACCTCTGCTGTTCATCTCTGTCACTCGTCACTTAGTGTGGACAGCAGTGCTTCTAGTTCGGTCGACCCTGTCGCTTCTGCTGCTCGAGCTGCTGGATGCGAGCTTTGAGCTGAACGATTTTTTCCTTTGCTGCCTCTAACTCGCTCCTCCTCCGAGCATTCTCGCGGTGCTCCTCTTCAATCATGGCTTTCGGCTCTTCCTTCTCGGCTTCCTGCTCGGCTAAGACATCGGACAATTCGGCGGCCCTCTGCTTCAAAGTCTCGGTCTTGCTCTTGTCGCTCTGCTGGACCTGGGTGCTCTGCAGCTGTAGAGCCTGCTCGTGTGTCGGGGCGAAGTCGCGAGGGTTGTCTGCCTTGGGGAGCTTGTGACAATCTCCGGCATGTTCCGGGATGCTGTGGGAGGTTTCGACCTTGTTGGCGTCTCCTGGTTCGATTGCTGCCAGACCGTCATCTTCGCTGTTTTCGAGATGCTTACAAGCAAGCCTGGTCGACTCGGGGTCCCGGCCCAACTTCTTTGCGACAATCGGCCTGTACGGCAGCTCTGGATATGTGTGGTCGGGCATTGTGCTGGCGGTTGCGGGATTTTTGGGAGGGTTTCGACGACACGATTGTGGATGCTCAAGTGCGAAGGGTGGTCGGAAGATTCTAGACGTCCGCTGGTGGGTGTCAAAGCGATGCTTTGGAAAGTGCGACAACGATCGAGCGCACGCGCGCGCCAAGCGTCTCCGACCTACCTTCACTTAAACCCTGCTTACCTGGCCTCAGCCTTCACGGACAGGTCACGTGCTCGACCTACATGCCCCAAAAGGGTTTCTCATGCTTAAGGCCATAACATACGTGATATGTTATAGTGGCTTGAAGAGCACGTCAAAGGTTTATGGACGACTCGCTGGTCGTTACAATTTTTGTATCGGAGCGCTGTCCGCCGGGGCCGAGTCGTCCGGCATAGCCTGCCGCTGCATTCTTTCAAGCAATGTAAACGGCTTGCAAGTCGCCTTCAACCAGTGCGGCTTGTAAACGTCCTGCCGCCTCGTGCCCGGGACTACCTTTTTCCCCTACCGATTGGACTCTCCGAAGTCACCCTACTTTCCGCAAGACGGTAATGGCAGGAAGCTTTCCAATATCCTGATCATCCGCCTTACAGAATGCTGGCACAGATGGAAATGAAACTGCCTGGCGGCTGTATAGACCATCTCGGACGTTACGTTCACTCGAACCAGCACAAAGCCGAAGCGGAAATCCGAGCGGCCAAGTCACTTGATGCCAGCCACCCAAGCCTGAAACCGTACAAGCGAAGGTACATAAGCTTTGCAATGGCTTTCACGTCACTCATACAAAGCGGACGCCTTAGTCTAGTGGATAAGGCGCTGCAACGCACCGCCGTGGAACGATCGGCCCCGCGAGTCCCTCTCTGTGCTTGTCACCCACCTTCTGCTAATGACGTCGGCCTCACCCAGCTAAGACGCTACCACTTCACTTCACCTAGATGCACCAATGAAATTGAATTCCCCTTAATCGCCCCATTGTAGATCCGGTGAATTGGCAAGTGGATTTAGAATTTGGGAAGTCCTCTGGGCGACCATGATACTACAAAATGGGACTAGTCCGAAGTGGTTGGTGGCATTTTCAAGGCAGAGAGGCTCAAAGGGTTCCACGGAGGTAACTTGCAACGACCTTGGATAATGGCCATTGCCTACTACCCCCACAGTTGCGCAACTCACAGCTTTTTGCAGTCTGTACGTGAGCGTTTCTTTGTTGTGAAGCCGAGCGATCAAAGCCATATCGGTATGGAGCTGACCTAAGATCTTTACCACGCAGCTACGTTGCTGCTCTTCAACTGTATACCGACACACGTATGCTGTATCTGCGGTCATCTTCTTGAGAGCACGAATGCTCAATTCCGACTTGCAGCCTGCAGCTTCCCTTCGGATCTGGGTCAACTGGCCCAGACACATTCACTTGACACTGGCCACCGAGCCTGAAGCCACCCAGATTAAGGTACTTGAGCTTTCTAACAGCTTTCACATCAACACAAAAAGCGGACATGGTCCAGTGGGCAAGGCGTTGCACCGCACTGCCGTGAAAATCAACCCTGTCAGTCACTCAGAGCTTGCTCAACTTCCTCGTCGATCGTGAGCTCGCGTCGCCCGCCTAAGAAATTTGCCTCCACCTTCACTAAATGCACCTAAAAAATAGAATTCCCCTTAATCGCCCCGCTGTAGTCCCGGTGATGTTGGCAAGCGGAGAGGGGCTTGGGAAGTCAAGGGAGACCTTGGCTCTGTAAACGGGGTCAGAAGCACCGAAGCGGCTTGGGACTTGACCATCAAAGAGACAGCGAAAGTTGCGCAAGCAGCTCAAGAACGTTCTACCAGCAAACTCTCCGACCAACCTCTACATGTCAGTCGGCATCCTTTGTCTTCCGACGGAACTGCACCAGCACGTACTATCATATACTTCGGCCAGAGGTGCGGCACGTTACCGCAGAGTTTGCTAGAGCACGAATCGGCTCGTTGTCGGCTCAGAAAATGTCCTCCTCAGAGCATACGCCGGAGGAGCGTTGTCACGTCTCAAGGAAGCGGTGGACGAGTTCAATGGCCTCGAGACACCACATGATACCGATTCTCTGGCGAAAGCGCTGAACGTCTGGACGAAGAGACGGGGTCAATTTGCCGATCTCCGTTCATTCATGGGCGCGCTTGTCAAGTTGATGGCGCACTTTTTCGTGAAGAAAGATCTAGACAAGAAGGACGATGTTGACGACGGTGGCTTGGCTAGCGCCGAGAGAGGCGTTGGAGGTTTTCGCTGGGCCTACATCGCAAAGAAATTCTCCGCCTTGCTTTCGTGTCCCCCAGAAGAATGGGACATGGAAAAGTACCTCTCAGATTTTTCGCAGGCAGACTTGCTCAACGAGACTGAACTGGACAAGCTCTTCGAGTATGCCAAAGACCCTCACAATCATCGATTGAGTAGTCGGCTCTGGCCAACAGAGAAGCTGGATTACATGACGTTCCCCATTGGTGATTGGAGACTCACACCCATCCTCAAGCATCCCAGATCACACAACTTGGACGAAATTCCGGAGGCTCACAACCCCGATTACCCGTTTGAAGAGGGCTCCCTAGACTTGTAGTACGACTATATAGACGAGCCAGACAACAGTACTCTAGTCTCGCGGCCAGGCCTTGGGAATGAAAAGCTCGTTCGTTACCTAGGGCTGCCAGCTCTGCCGAACGCTGTCTCATGCTACTACGTGGAAGACTTTTGGGCGCGCGACCAGATCCATGATCTTGTTTCCCGGCTACACAATACGGACAGAAGTCAGCAGAAGAGAGTCATGGTCGCACCGCTGCTGAAAGCGGCAATCTTGGAAAGTGTTAAATACTTCTGAAAACTTGCAAGCAGCTATCACGTGGGCATCATATGCTCCAGTGACCCTTGAATTCATCTCTCATCGGCGATACTGCAGCGTTTTGAGGTTCCTCCGAGTGGGGTGTGAGTTGGCAGAGCGGGAATGGAACTCATGGAGCTGGGGAGCGAGAACAAGTGTGGAGCATGCAATTATTTCTCTTTCACAGACAGAATTTGTGATTTACAAAAGCGAGCTGTTGGGATATGATGTGTACTTTTCTATGACAGAGCGTGCCAGAAACCGAGTACCTCATTGTTACTGTCTGAGCGAGCGAGAGAGTCTATCGGTTTTATCCACCGTGATAGTTGAGGCACACGTTTGTAAACATCCATACTGTCGCTAACGAAGGAATGCGAAGGGCTCAGAGTAATTAAACCCTGCTGCAAAATCCGAAATACTCTCGCCAGGACAATATACGTGTGGTGGCGCAGGTGACGTGACATATGAAACCATTCGCTTGTCGAGAGTCCCACAATGCCCGCCGCCAGCTGAAGGTATATAATGACTGTAGTCCACTCTCTGCCAGCTTAGGAGAAATGGGCGTGGCCTAGTGGTAAGCTACAAGCTACCTTTCCCAGACAATTCAGATAATCTTCACTTCACTTCTTCGCGCAGATGGCACTCAAAGTGACGGGATGGTGGCCCTTGGCGACTGATGAGACTGCTCTACCAGGCCTGCGTTAGCAACGCCCGCTCTACGATCCGGCTCGATTCCGGCTGACATCATCGTCCCAGGAGCCGTCAGAGGATACCTGCGATCACTTCGAAAGAAGGTCAAGTGCGAAGAAAGCGGTGGAGTGCCATGGGACCTAAGCTTTTGCTCGGGATGCAGCATGTTGGACGTTGTCTCCAGTGTGTTAAATCATGTGTCATGTGTGTTGAGTCATGTGTCATGTGGTAAAGACAGCGAGTAATAACTGAACAATGAGATGCCAGGATCAACGGTTTGGTCAGTCGGTGCAAGCTTAGGCAGAGCAATGGTACATCTGTACAGCATCGCTTGCATCCTGACGGCCGAGGTTAGATAACATTGAGTGTTCATGTAAGTACCTGCAGGAACGCTTGCCTGAAGAAGCAGGACATATACTTCGTTCTATCAGCTTGTCGTGCATTGCGATATTCGCACTTACCGATTGCGGCAGAAAATCATAAGCTTTGCCAGTAGGACCACCCGGACTTCACATCCGTCCGTCGCGATGGCATTTGTAACTGTCCTTGGGGGAATTAGTCCATGTCTGCAATGCTATCGAGCGAGGTCGGCTACACTATAGGACAACCGCTGCTGCTCGGCGTTCTCGCTTGTTTGTCGAACGGAAGACTGTCCGATAGGGAAATCAATGGTTAGTCAGCTCTGACCTAGCCCTAGATCGTCCATCTCGCTTAACAAGAATGTAAGGTGTGCTTCTTGCTAGTAATTCACGCTGTCTTGTTAGTTGCTCACCACGTTGCATCCGGTGCGTTGGACGCTTGCAATACCCAAGAGCGTCGGCAAGGGCTTGTACCTCGGAAGCAGCGTCAAGACTCGCAGATAGATAGCACTACGAGCTTGGCAATATCTTGAGATGCTGCAGATATTTCTTCGATTGGCTGTAAGTGATAACATCGCGTCTTGGCCTACAGCTTAGATTGTGCCAAGCTATGGCAAGATGTGCGGAGTGAGGATCAAACAGGAAGGAGCCAGATGGGAGTGGATACAATCCTCCCCCGAATTGCCCGAGCCGTCTCCCGCAGCCACTTCCCGGAGATGTCCACCATATCGCGCAACCTCACCTTCTCATCATCGACATGGGCCATCCATTGGCAGCTATTCCATGCAGTTGCGGCTGATTTCCTCATATTGATTGCTGTGGCAGTTGTCTCTGCATCTCCAATGATGATATCGTGCGATCTTCAGCAGAACCGCGCTACTCTACCTCAAACGACCTTCTTCTTATAGCCAGAGACCCGCTATCTTCATCAACAGTGTCTGGCTCTGGTAGCTGACTTTAGTCGGTTGAGCCCTATCACCTCGCAGGATGTAGCGTTGCTGATCGCACTTGGCTGTGGTGACCAGCCCCATCTAGTCTCCAACTCTGCAGACTGCTTGAACCATGCATTTCTGTTTAGGCATTCCGTGCTCTAGCATCGGCCTGCCACCCTCGCGCCTATTGCACTCTTTCTGGCACGATGCTAAGATCCTGGCTCCCGGTCTAGCTTCGAATTCCGTACTGCTCGGCCCGCCGACGAGAGGCCAATACGGAGTTCGGATATGTATCGCGAGCCAAGATAGCATTCTCACGAGCTTGTGCAGCCAACGATTGTCTCATCGCTCCTCCAGTCATCGTGTCCGACGTAACGGCTATAGCGGAGATTCAGCGAGCCACCGAAGCTGGTAGTGGATCCAATTGTGGGCTCAAGTACAATTTCGGCGCCACGCGCTGTTGGCGTTCCATGGGCATGGACCACTGAAGTAGACTACACAACGCAGCAACACTTCTGATTCGGCTACAGAAACCATCCGGTGCCCTTCTTTCGAAGATTGATGTAGCACTGCTATCCGAGCACATGACAGCCATCTGATGGCGCAGGTGCACGCTACGGCCTACATCCATGTCGCTCCATATGCTTGCGTCGGAGCTTTTGCTCTACTTGCACGGAGATGATCCTCATTGAGTGTTGCAGCAACATAACCACGCAAAGTCAGATCTGTCGATCCTTACTATTGAGACGATACCTCTCTATCAACCTGCCTTTCCAAGCTAGACTTCACTGCAAGCTAGATTGAGCATACAGGTCCAACGACAATCTCGCATGGTTGGAGGAAGGGCTACCCTACCATTGTCGCTGGTGGACGTGCTCTGCGATAACGCCATACCGATGAACATCAGTCGCGATGGGAAATGCGTATAAGTATGAGTTGACTTCCTCCAGTTGCCATCTCTCATCTCATCTCATCTCATCACAACAACATCCATTCGCTAACACCATCACCGTCACATCCAACCGCTCACCACAATCGCTCGCAAAGATGAAGCTCACTCTGTCCGCCCTCGCTGGTCTTTTGGCCACTGCCAGCGCTACTGCCATCGACCTCGAGAAGAGAGACTCTCCCCTCTCTGTCTCTTTGGCTCAGGTCGAAGACAGCAAGGTCAAGGTCGCTCTCACCAACAACGATGAGACTAGCTACAAGCTGTTCTACAAGGGCACTTTCTTGGACCACGCACCTACGGACAAGCTTTCCGTCACTTCTGACTGTAAGCACCATCGAGATACTAACAGGATCGCCCGACTGCCTCCGCAGTATGCGCACTGAATAAAAGCTGACATATCCCAGCCTCCAAGGCCGGTTTCCTTGGTATGCTCCAGCGCATTGCCACCAGCTCTTTGACCGAGGACTCCTTCAAATCGATCGGCGCTGGCGAGACCATCGAGGTTGAGATCGAACTTGCGGAGCTCTACGATCTCTCAAAGAGCGGCAAGTACAATGTCCTCGCCCAGGGTGTCATTGAGTACGCCGAGGGCGACTCCACCGCTCTCTCCGGTGCCGTCCTTTCCTACTCCAGCAACCAGCTCTCGATCGACGTCGACGCCGCAAAGACCGCCAAGATCGAGACTGCCCTGCAGTCCCTCACCAAGCGCACCGCCGTTCAGAGCGACTGCTCCGGCACTCGCCTGACCGCAATCCGCACTGCTCTTAGCAACTGCAACAGACTGGCCACTGCTGCCGCCACCGCCGCCACATCTGGCTCGGCGTCCAAGTTCCAGGAGTACTTCAAGACTACCTCCTCTACCACCCGCAGCACTGTGGCTGCGCGCCTCCGCGCCGTCGCCTCTGACTGCGCATCCACCACCGGCGGCAAGACCCGCACCTACTGCACCGACATCTACGGTGGCTGCGAGTCCAACGTTCTCGCCTACACTCTCCCCTCGAACAACTACATTGCGTACTGCCCGCTCTTCTTCAACCAGCTCCCCGCTCTTTCCGGCCAGTGCCACGCCCAGGACCAGGCTACTACTGTCCTTCATGAGGAGACTCACGCTCCCGCTGTCTACAGCCCTGGTACTCAAGACAACGGCTACGGCTACTCCGCTGCTTCTTCGCTGACTGCTGCTCGTGCTTTGGCCAACGCTGATTCGTATGCTCTTTACGCTAACGGTATGGTCACCCCTCAATTGCTTGGTACGCCATGAGAGACAATTTTGCTGACACTTCTGATAGCTATCTACGCCGGCTGCTAGATGGTGATGCCTTCAGGGATACTATGAGATACGACTGTAGTGACCACCGAGATGGTCCGGAAGCTGAATGGAGTTTTGCATCGTCGGCCTTGGGCACAATTGATGTACGTAGCGATGAAGCTTCGCATCCATAAGATGTGCTGCAATGCATTTTGTTGTCTTGAGAGTCACATCCAGAGAACTTGGAGTTACGGAGGCGATACGGAGGCGAGTACACACAGCCTCGAACGCTGAGATCTTTATGATCGCTGTTGAGATATCTTTTGAGCATCTGCGGCTAGGCCATTGGTAAGTGGGGGAGTACTTTTGCCATGCCATTGTCAGAGGAACAGATAGCATTGCTGATTGCCCGTCAAAGATTCGTTGGTAGCGCATTTGTGACTTGCAGGCTGCAGCGAAAAAAGTTCGGGCTCAGACCCTTCCACAATTTCACTGCCGCAAGTACAGGTCTATAGGTGACGGCCACGTCTCCTCCTCTGGCTCTTCACCTCCGGAACGGCCACCATCCTGCTCCGCTCGATCGACGACAGTACATTGTGAGGATACGGGATTGGAAACTCCGCGCTACCAGTCGAGCCACCCTCTGTTCAGACATCAGGAAACGCATATTTGCCCCAAATGTCTTTCTGTGGCTACCTCAAGCGCAAGAGGAAATTATCCACCTTTCCAAACTTTGGGATATCCATCTTCCCCGTTGAGATACTTCTGATCTCGTGTAGCCGTCTCGATTGTACGTATACCAGTTACCCATGCCTTCGTTCACAAGAAGGACCAAGATTGCGCCATTAAGGCATTCTTAGCGCCACATGGCTATCGTGATCGCAAGTAGGCAAGTAACAGTGTCCGGAGACACCAAAATGCCCAAGGCTACCGTTGAAGCTATGCGATCATCTGGATCGCCAACATGTAAGTGCACATCCCTCAAACCGTGAAATGGCCAGGCTCGCCATTGACGAACTTCTGAACCTTTTAGCTATCTCAATCGCAAGTGAACCAGTACCTGTGGCTTGAGACATCGAAATGAGCAGTGTGCCATTGAGCGATTTAAGTTGGAATAAAAATAAATTTGCATCGTCGATCTGCCTCATCGACCTCAACTACAGAGATCCCATTTTCCCACAAGATTTACATCTCAGCGGCAGTGAAGGTGCGGCAAGAATGAGGTCAGCCGATGCGATGAATTTGGCTGTCTTTCACTTGCTACTGGCCATGATGACGAACTTTCACCTTCTAGGCAGCAAGCGGAGCTACGAGCGCCAATATGGCTTACCCTTTTCGGCGTCTTCTTGGTTCTCTTTCGCAGCTACACATAACACGCACAGCACATGCCATCCAAAATGGCGTCCCGGAGAAAGAAGCAGGATATCGACACAGATGGCGCACTGCAGCCTGCTTCCAAGCGTCAAAAGACCACCACCAAAGGCACGACACCGTACACACAACCATCTGTCCCACGCGACAAGAATGCGGTGGAGGTCGCCCAGACAGCTCAGACCATCGCGACGGAGCGCAAGAATGCGAACTCACCTCACACGAAGATCCTTCCAGTGCGACTCCGACTCCGACAAGCGCGCCGACCAAACCCCATCAAAAGTCTAAGTAAAGCCAAAAGGTCCAGACCTTCTCTCCCTACCCCTCGATATCAAATGACACATTTTATTGTTCACAACTGCCCGAGACATAGCTCGTCTGCGTCAAGTTTGCAAGCCACTTAATGTCGCCATCAAAGACTCCACGAAATACCTCGCCAAAGAATTCTCTCGGGAGGAATTGATGCGCCTCCAGAAGTGCGTAGATGACTTCGCGTCTCTAAAGGCACCCACGGATTTCGATTCACTCATGGAAGCTCTCCACTTCTGGACTAAGCGGCGAGGTCTTTTCGACATGCAACGTGTGCAACAAGACTCTGCAGTCAACCTGATGATGCATCTCTTCTCCGATTCCAGCGATCGCTCTTCCGAAGCGGCGGTTACAGAGCTTGTAACTAAGATCTTCCTTTGGAGCACGGCACCAGCTCAAGTCATTGGGCTCTGTCGTGATAGTGACATGGGACTCACAGAAGAGAAGGACATCGACCGGATCTTCGGGCTTCTCACGGACAATGGCTTACTCAGTTACAACGATTACGACAAACTGTTCGAGCGTGCTAAACACCCTGAGCTGCAGCAAGAGAGTTACAGTCTATGTGGCCTTGTGTGGGATTCCGAGACGCGCGAGCGATTGAGCTTTCCCGCGCAAGGAAGAATGACGCCACTACTTCATTATCCCTGTTTCAGTCAATACGACATCGGTGACGACCTTACGGAGGAAGTGGAGGCATTAAGGTGCTAGGTCGAGGGAAGGCCAAGCAGGCCTCTGCTGGAAGCTACACATGGCACTCCGTGGCTCGCCCGCTATCTCCGCCTGCCAGTGCTGCCAAATGGGGTATCTTGCTACTACCTCAACGATGAGTGGTCACGCAAAGAGGTGGCGAAGTTTTTGACACTCGTCGATACTGTTGCGACGAAGAAGAAACCGGCACGTCTTTCGCCCTTGCTCAGAGCAGCAATTCTGGCAAGGGTGGAGTTTTTCTGAGTTCAGATCCAAAAGGTACGATGCCGAAGCGGATCGGGGTGGTGATATGTCTAGAGGATTGTCGCCAGGTGACCTGGGTATGGTTCGGTAGCATGATTTATTGTTGGGTCTGCTTTGTGCATTCCACTCTTTTGGATTACCGACCGCCCGGAGCGAATCGGGATGATGCTGGCTACTGGGTACAAAACACATTGGCGCCTTCCAAAGCGATGAAGTTTGTGATGCTTTACCCTTTCGTCGTATTTCTCTGGGTTGCTTGTTTCTCTGCGTTGCTCTATGTTACATAAATATAGGCGTCGTTCAGAAAGAAATGATAAAGCAATCACCAAACATTGCCATTATTTCCATCATAACGTGTTCCTTAAGCTGAAATGCCTCTGTTTTGCGTCCGTTCTGCTTACGCAAACCGCCACGAGTCAGGGCTTTTCCATGACCACGGAGGTCACAACAACCTTGGGAGATCTGTTCGTGCAGACCCGCTTGCGCAAAGGCAAAGGCGCGCTGTGCAATATCTCATTCACTTGCCACGCGGAAGTTGGGCGTAACCTGCAGATCATGGTATATAAATTAAAAATCTGGATTGACGGCAACAAAAAACTTTGGAACTCTTATGGCGACTCGTGGACGAGTGGTAGCGCGAAGCTATTAAACCCATTTCCCAAGACCAGTGACTTGCAGTCCCGGTCCCTCAGAACGGTGACCTTGCGCCTTGGCAGAGTGATGGCGAGAAGCCATCAATCCCGCGCCCCCAAACTTCACTTTCGTCGATGGAGTAGGATGGTGGCCGTCCTCAGCAGGTTAGCGGCCGGAAGACACTGAACGCTCATCTACACACCTACACTCCGATTTGAAGTTGTGATGTGGTCTGAATCCAAAGTTTTGCTCTTTGCCTATTATACATAACATGTCATGTATAAATCAGCGGCTAGTTGCACACACAGCTCAATGAGGATGTCGATGGCTAATGTGCTCATGTGTAATACTATTCTCAAAGGCATCACCGTAGCAGCTAGTTGACTGTGAAGCTGCTGCATGCTTGCTTGGAGCTGATGTGATGCTCCCTACTGCACTTGATGATCGTCAAGGACAAACGTGACCCTCGGGTATGCCTGGACGCAGAGGAATAATTTCTTGTGCAATCCATGCACTATTTTAAAGTCATGTCACAGGAAAGGGAAGTGAGGTTGGGCCCTCACTAAAAGTCAAGCGCGCGGGTGGTTGCTGCTGCAACGCTCGGAGCAAAACAAGCGGACTTGCCGAAGCGGCGCAGATCACAAAGCCAAACGATATCAACAACCAAAACGTCACACGCACAACACACACGCACAACACACACCCACGTACATCAAATCATGCAGCTCGCCGCGCAGTAACACCACCACCACCACCACCACCCCAGTCGCGTAAATCATATCATAACCATGGAAACTCCCACCACCTTCGAGTTCCCAGCAAAGAGAGCGTCACCGCTGCTCCCGCTGTCGCCTGAACGCGTGAACAGACGACCAGCGTCTATGATCAGCGACAACCACAGAGCATCAGACACAGGATCACGCGCCGGAAGCCCAGCGCAATCATCACCGACACGAAAGGCCAACCTCTTCGCCGACTACAACCCAATCACACGCACACCTTCTCCCTCGAAAGAAGTCTTCGGCGGAGGCGTGGCTCAATCTCCATCACTACCCGACATCGGCTCTCTACGCTCCCATGGACGCACTAACAGTGATGTTCAAGTTTTGGTGAAGCGCTTCGAGCATCTGGACGTCCGGGACCGCGATGCCGAGAGCGAGGCGAGGCGTAAGAAGCAGGAGATGGAGCTGCGGCGCGCGCAGCTTGGTCGGGAAGAGGCGGAGTCTGAGCTCAAGAAATGGAGGGAAGAATGCAGACGGATAGCAGAAGATCTGAAGGAGAGCCGGCACAGGGAGAGTAAGGTCGCCAACCGGCTTGAGAAGGTCATGGTATGTTTTTTGTTTTTTCGTTTTTGGCGCCTGATGGGACTAACAAATTGAAGGACGATTTCCGCCAGGCGAAAGGAGAATACAGCAGCAACGCAGAAGCATACGTCAAAGAAGTCCGGAAGGCGCGGAAAGAAGCTTTCAAGTCAGCATCTGTCGTGCTTAAGCTGCAGGAGACGCTGAGGGATACACAGAAGAGGTTGCAGGTCAGTAAGATTGACCATGCAACCGATGTGCAAAAGGCGGACCGCTTCGAGCAAGAGGCTACAGATGCGAAGTGCGCATTAATGGCTATGCAGCAGGATTTGAACAAGCTTCAAGAGCAGTTCAAGGTACTCGAGCAGGAGAAGGAGGCATTGAAGACAAGTCTGAAGGAAGAAGAGGTTGCGAGGATTGCAGCGGAAGGCCAGATTGCTCTGCCAACCTCACAGGAAGACGATACGGACTTGTTCATCTCTCCTAGGAAATCAACATCACCAAGGAAGCTGCAGAGCGCATCGTTCTCCGATGATAAGGAGAACGTGGGTGTCGTTACAAAAAAGATGGTGGACACAAAAAGGCTGCAGGAAGAGGTGGACGCAGAGAAGCAGAAGAGGGAGGCCGCCGAGGAGATGGTTGAGTTTCTTCGCATGGAGTGTGCCTTCCGATGCTGCGACTGTACCTCGACCACTCGACACGGCCGCGCCATGCGGGTCAGCATGGATGAAATTCTGGCATCCTCTATTCAAAAGATGAAATCGGACATCGCGAAGATCCTCACTCCGCCAGCAAGCGAGAAGGACGAGGACGAGATCGATGACGAAATGCCCAACGCCGAAGCCGAGACAGTCAGCATCGCAACTTCGCATCCCACGCACGAGACACCGCTTGAAACCAAGGACGAAGTCATGGGAGAAGATCCTCACAACATCCCTTTGCCGGAAGGCGATCACAGCATGACCATGGTTGCAGACGATGCGCCAGATACCGAACAAAAAGAAGTCAAGCAAGCACCGGATCAGACTGCATATGACGAGCCTGCCGACGAGAAGACCGCAGATGAGCAAGACACCTTTGCTTCAGGCGAGGACGAAGTTCAAAGTGAGCACCACCAGCACGAAGTCTCCCGTCCAACCGTCACTGTTCCCCTCAAAGATTCTCCACCATCCACACCAGAGCGCAACGCGCAGCAAGACCACTACATTGATCAGCAGCACCAACACTCCATCCGCACTATCACCACCACAACCCGCATCCCCATGCACTTCACGCCGGTGTCAAAGCCATCTATGTTGACATCCTGGGGCCAGGAGAACATCCCCCTCAATCTCGACGGGTCCGCTAACTGCGCCGTCGACGACCCTCCAGCCGCGCTCCCATTCGATCGTGAAGCTGCGCTGGCAGCCATTGCCTACCGCCGCGGTAGAGCTAAGAGCATTGCCGACGGCACATACACGCCACGCAAGCAGATGGTCGATTTGCAGCGCAGGGACATCTCTGCTCCCGTGGTTGGTTCGAACTTCACGCCCAAGCCTCGCTCCTTGAGCAGCCGCTCTACTGGTAAAGGGATGAGAGCTTGAGCAGGCACAAGTTTTCTTTTCTTCTTCTTCTACTATACCCACCCATTCAAGGAATTTTCGTATGTCAGGCAAAGGTGTGAATACGGAGGATTCCTTTTGGTTGGAAACGGGGTATACCAAAGCGAAGCGTTCGGCGTTATTTGTATCATCAAGCAAGCGAGAATTTGGTTTAGATGCTGTAATTTTTTCTTCTCCCAACATCTTAACATTCGCCTTTGCTCCCCATCTTGTTCAGTCTACAAGTATTCTGAACCCATGTCTCGCCGGTAAATGCCGTTGCCCACGGATCGCACTAAGACTAGTCTCAGGCGCCAAGACCCTTGAGAGGACATCGCCGACTCGATGGCCTGATTCCCAATCGACATTACTTCCACAGCTATCGCACTGCTCATCATCAAGTCAAACCCTAACCACCGCGTGGCTATAATGGCAGGATCAGATACGCTTTGGCAAAAACGGTCCGGCCTCGGTGACAAGCCCTAACGCCCTGTTAGGGCTCGGCCACGCGGCCGAGCAATCGCCTTCAATTTCTTAGATCTTTTCCAAGGTCGCAAAACGACGGGCTCGTTGATATCTCGAGCTAGCAGGTCCTTCGTTGCAAAGCTGTGATCTTGCACTTTGATTCCGAGATCGCGGTGACGAATGCTACACACGTGTCTGCCTCCGCCACTGGGGTGGGATGTTTGAAGAGCAGTTTGTTCTTCGAGATGCTGACGACGCGTTTAAAGATATTGATTGCGACGACAATGCTGCGTGTGCGCCTTTGTGTGGTTGGGATATAAAAGCGGCGTGGTAGCCTAGTCTTCTAGTCTCTGCATCATACCATTCTCCAGTCGCTCGTTACATTACAACTTTATTGCAGTCATGAAGACTATCATCGCTTTGAGCTTGAGTGCGGCAGTGATTGCAGCTACCAATTCGACATCCTCATCTCTTTTATCGTCCGGAAATGGTGAGTCCATTGACTATTGTGTTAGACGAGCAGGATACTAATCGTCCCACAGTCGACCTCGGAATCTACGAAGATGCTTACCAAAAGGCGAAGGTATTCGCTGCGAAGCTCACCACTGCTCAGAAGGTTTCTTTGATCACTGGTGGGAGTATCAATGGTAGTGACTTCACCTGGACTGCGCTCCAGAACAAGGACGGTTTTGCTGGTATCAACAACCAGTATTATGTTTCTGGTTTCCCGATGGGTAACGCTCTGGCGATGACATGGGACCGACAGCATGTGGAGGATGAGGCTAAGGCGTCTGGGCGCGAGTTCTACCTCATGGGGTACAATCTTATCAACGGTGAGTCTCGAGTCTGCCCTTCTGCCTCTTGGCTGGTCTAACATCGGCAGGTCCTGTTGCCAGTCCTCTCGGAAGAACGCCATACGGTGGACGTCTGCCCGAAGGCTTCACCTCGGACCCTTACTTGAGCGGCGTCATCATGGAGAAAGCAGTCACCGGCATGAACAGCGCTGGCGTTGTCACTGTCGGGCGTCACTTCCTGATGAACGAGCAAGAGACCAACCGTTCCTCGGGTACACACTACTCGAGCAACGCTGACGACAAGACCATCCACGAGCTCTACCTCTGGCCTTTCGTCGACGCCGTCCGTGCTGGCATGGGCGCTGTCATGTGTGCCATGAACCGAATTAACAGCACACTTTCTTGCGAGAACGAAAAGCTCATCAGTGGACTCCTTAAGAGCGAGCTGGGCTTCCCAGGATTTGTGCTGCCGGATGTTCAATCTCAAAGCACCGCTTTTGGTTCGGCTAACGCTGGTCTGGACTTTGGCTCTTCGACTTACTGGACAACAGGCATCCTTGAGGCTGGCATCGCCAATGGGTCTTTCTCCGAGGCCCGTCTCAATGACATGGCCGTCCGCAACGTCTTGGGATACTTCTATGCCGGTCTTGACGATGGTAAACAGCCGGAGGTCGCAGCCACTACCGAGTACCGCAATGTTCGCGCCGATCACGCCAAGTTGATTCGTAAGGTCGGAGCCGAGTCTCTCGTCCTGCTCAAGAACGACAACTCTGCTGGCGGAGGACTTCCTCTCAGCCGTCCTCGAACCATCGCTATCTTCGGCGCACACGCCGGCCCGAGCATGGCTGGACCAAACTCTGCTTTTTCTGTCGTGGGCACAACTAGCGACGTCTACCAGGGCCATCTGGCGTCGGCTGTTGGCAGTGGAGGTCTGTCGTTCAGCTATCTCGCGACACCGTTCCAGGCTCTCAGTCTGCGCGCCGCTCAGGATGGATCGATGTTCCGCTGGATCATGAACGATACGTACACGGATTCCAGCAGTTCTAGCAGCTTTGGTGGTGGCGACATGGGAGGTATGGGGGAGATGAGCGGAAATTCGACTCAATCTGAGGGCGGCCCTCCCGACTCGGCGTCCGCATCTGGCAATGATACCATGTCTCCTGGTGCTGGTGGAGCGGCTGGTGGTGGTGCCGCGGGTGTCATGGGCACCGGAACCAGCGTGTCTCCATCTGTCGCAAACTATGCTTCAGACTCCGAGGTCTGCCTTGTGTTCCTTAACTCGTGGTCCGGAGAAGGTGGTGACCGCAGCGAGCTCTCCAACCAGGACCAAGACGACCTTGTCAACTCCGTTGCGGAAAGCTGCAACAACACCATCGTGGTCATCAACACTAGTGGGCCTCGCATTCTTGACCAGTGGATAGAAAACGACAACGTGACCGCCGTCGTCTACGGCGGATACCTCGGCCAGGAATCTGGCAATGCCATCGTAGACGTCCTTTACGGCGACGTCAATCCCAGCGGAAAGCTCGCCAACACCATCGCGAAGAATGCGACTGACTATCCTGTCTCGATCTGCAACACCTCCGAGTGTGACTTTGCCGAAGGCGTGCACATTGACTACCGCTACTTTGACGCAAACAACGTGAGCGTCAGATATCCCTTCGGACACGGCTTGTCGTACACAACCTTCGAGTATGGCGAGATCACCGCAACAAAGGGCAATGAAAGTGCGTTGGCATCAAAGTACCCAACAGGAAGTCTAGGCCTTGGTGGCCCGAAAGATCTCTTCGACGATGTCATCTCGATCCGCTTCACGCTGAAGAACTCTGGGGATGTAGCAGGTGCCGAAGTCGCACAACTCTACGTACAGTACCCTACGGAAGCCAAGCAGCCTGTGCGTCAGCTTCGCGGCTTCGAAAAGGTTGCCTTGTCGGCTGGTCAGCAAAAGGATGTTACTATCGGCATTCGCCGTAGGGACATCAGTTTCTGGGACACTGTGGCTCAGAAGTGGGCTCTTGCGAGCGGCGCTTATACTTTCAGCATTGGAAGCAGTTCAAGGGATCTGCGAAGCTCGATTCAGATGTCGGTTCTGTAAGATCGAAGATTCGTGTCTTCGCTTGGAGCAGAAAGCTTCAGCGGCTGTAGGGAGCCGATGCAGACTGCTAGGGATTGTGCTGGAACTCATGTGCCGAGCATGTAGCAAGTCACGCGTATTGTGCTACTGTCGCGAAAGGTCAACATTGGAACAGCCATGTCCCTACCATATAGAGATGGCGCTCTAGTAGCTTATAAATCAAGAATCTGGTCCTCCTCATCACTATTACAACCATTGTAACGCAAGTTCAGGCTGGCTTTGATGGCGATCTGGTGATGAGAAAGATGTCGAGAGCTGTTCGGCATCTATGGTTAAGTGTCAGCGTCGTGATGGCTATTGTGTTTCCGGTACTTATTTTAGGAACCTGCTGAAGCCGACTTCTGTCAGAACTCTGTTCGAGTGCCAGTTGATCCCATCGCACAGAGCTTCCAACACATACATAATCGCGGAACCGGGCTCGTTTCCGGGGTCAGAAAGGGAAGTATTTCTGAGGTACAGTATTTCAACACGAGATCTTATTGGTGAAGTGTATGCAAATGCACTGAACAGTCGTCGTCCCATAATGGGCGTGATTGGGTTTATTCGTGACCTGCAATAGATCCGGTTTCACCCCTAGCCATGATCAAAATTTACAAGGCCTGTGAATGTTGCAAGTCATCATTGGTGTACTACACCAGGAAAGCTGCATCGTCATTCCAGTAGATCTGCATCTTGTACCCGGCACCCCACCCAAAGCTTGAGCTCCATCGGTGATTGCTTTTTGAGATCCGAGATGATGATGCAATGTTCGCCTCTCGCTTGTGTCTCTTTGGTGTCATAAAAAGGTTCGGCAACGCGGCTGTCATGGCATTTGAAGATCCCCCATAATTTATATGCCACACACCAAACCTACCATACCATCGTCATCCTGAGGCTGAACGGCTATAGCTCGTCACTGATATTGCAGCGAGAAGAGCGGCAGCAGCGCAACTGCCGAGGCGAAGTGGCGATGCCCAAACGCGGGAATCTTGCGTTGGCTGCTTGCGACGCATGTAGGCAGAGGAAGGTCCGCGTGAGTTTGCTTCGTTTTAGAAAAGTTCCTGATGCGCTGGTGTTGACAAGTTTCAGTGCGATGGAGTGAGACCTGTTTGTGGTGCGTGTATGCACAGAGAGCCAACATGCACGTTCCAATCCCTCCCAGGCTTGACCCGTACTGCTGCATTGAAATGCGAAGTGGCGCAACTCAAAACGAACAGCAGTAACCTGCTCGAATTGCACCGGCAGCTCAGAGATGGAAGTGCAGTCGACGCTTGGAACCTCGTTGAGAAGATCCGGTCTGGAGAGGTGCCTATTGATGTCCCATATAACGCGAATGCCAATCAAGGAAGCATTTCCAGGATTAAAGTGCCATCGAGACCATCTGGACTTGTGGAGGCTCTTGACCCTGCGATGAATCGACCTGGCAGAAGAATGACACAGCCCGCAATGGCGTCTTCTCAGCGCGCCTTGCTGAAATCTCACGTCGCAAAGCGGCACGCAGTCTCCCAGAAACATTTCACCAAAGCACCCGATCGAGGTAGTACGGCGGAGGCACGGTGCCCGATCATCGAACGGAGGAGCGACCGACCTCCGTCACATCAGCTGTACGAACAGGCCGACCTCAGTTTTTCTGCTCATCGAGGATACGATGGAGATGTGTCGCTAAGACTCTCCCTTATAGCGAACCTGGGCAGGATCCAAGAAGGCTTCCGGGTGCAGCAGTCTTGCATCTCCGAGATATTTTTTTGCCACAGTAAAGAAAGCTTCGATGTCCTCATGTCGTGCTTGAAGCAAGACTGTGCCGATCCACCGAAGAGCCCAATCCTTTGCGAAATTTGTGCAGTGGCGATAATAGCTGGGCAGTACGTGCGAGATTCTCTTCCACCGGACGTGCTTGAGCAATGGTATAGTAGGTTAGAACTCCAGACATTGTTAAGCTCCCACAGCAGCCGGGCTGATGCGTGTTAGACTCTTCTCGCGAGCGCTTCAATGACTGCGCGAATGCGGACATAGCAAGCGCTATCAAGGTCGCTGCTATGTTGGGTTTGTATAACCTTTTGCAACGCTCACGTGTGGCGATCAATTTCTTCGGTCAGTCTTCTCCGTTCCCAACTACTGTCGCTACACTGCTGAGAACATACACAAGAAACTGGCTTGTCGTTATCTGCACGATTTTTGAAAGACCATACCAGCCAGGATGGGCCTCTTGTTGATCCTGAAGTCTTGAGTATCCTCCGTGCTCAGAGATCAATCTATTTCTATCACGGGTGAGACCCTTAAAAACACAGGTGGAATTGTACCGTCTGACTCTTGACAGATGGCTCCTGGCGATACTCGGCAATGAGTGGAAGATAGAGGTAGTGAGGTTGCCATCAGGTGGGGTCAAGGCAGAAGAAGTTGTGACGATCCAGAACACCGAATCACGGTATTCGAGCGAACATGATCTGGTCCATGGTGCAGCGACGACTATTGCCATACTGAAGGCGACTGCGATGCGCATGCTCTGGACCTGCTCGGATGTGCCCGCACTGTTGCGCGTAATCAACGGCCTCCAGGAAAGATTCGGCGACTGGTATGAGCACTTGCCGGACGCAGCACAGCTCATCCGACTAGGTGATAATACTCAGACTCCTTTACAGTCGTCGATATACTACGTCCACCTGCTTCATCTGGGCGCTGTCATGCTGATGTTCCGCCACTGCTTGGCAGGGTTGCAGTTTCCTGGAGACCGCGAGCGTTTGTCTACCGAGCAGAGATCGACCATGCATGCGGCGCTCGACGATGGCCTTCAAGCTGCGCAACAGTCAGCACGGATGACATATCTGACACGGCAGTTCTCTTCCAGCGTGCGAAATTGCTGGACCATGATGTGTGTAGTTCAACCCAAAATCCAGATTCAATGTGGTAGAGTGCGGAAACTGATCGCTTTGCAGATATCAAGCGTATGTTTCGGGTATGATACTGGTCTACCATGCCGCACAACTTCGGCTCGCCGGATACGCAGAGAAGCATTGCGCCATGAGCTGCGATTTGGCCAGCAAAGTTGTTGATGGGTTGAACTTGTGCAAGGAGCTCAGTCCGGTGGCGCGCAAGCTCACCGTCACTCTCGCTGGCCACTATGAGTCCCTCCAAGGTGCTGAGCCATCTGCCACGGAGGCCGATGAGACCTGTGACACCGCACCGCCAAAGTCGGGCGACTATCTTTTCAACAGGTCTCCCGAAAGCGCCATGTTGCATGACACTTCTGTTGAGATCTTCGAAAAGCTTTGCAACCCATATAGCGACGCAGATACTCTAGTTGCACTGGATGAACGACCTCCGATGTTGCCGCGGCGCACAAGTATGATATCGAGATTTCCTTGGAAGTCGCGATGCTGGGAGGGTTACATAGGCTCAGGGTATGGCGAAGCACCTGTGGCAATCACGCCTGAAATCTCTAATATTGAGGATGGCTATTTCGTCGGGTCAAGAGATCCAAGCTGGTGGCTGGCAAAGGAAGCGTCTTCGAGCCAGTCGTACGAAAGCAGAATGTTGGAGGTTTCTTAATAGAATGATGCCTTTCTTTCTCCGCAAGCACGTCAGCTATGATGTAGGATTCCGTCAACAAAATCGCAGATCGCCGCTTCTGGCGGCGTACAGCAAGCTACCGAAGTGCTCACGACCATAGAGCATCACCACGCTCAATTTACACAGCAACATCTCGGGTGAAGGCGCGATTCAAGCCGAATTTGGATTTCTTATATTCCACAGCTGGCGGTAGCAGTTGAGGGGACGAGGTCGTCTCCATCCTCACGCTGGCTGTGTCTCTCTTCTGTTCGGTAAACATGTTAGTGGGTAACTTGTCAGTCGTTCGGTGTAATGAAACTGACTGTAGCCATCTTCTGTCCCAGTAACGAAGTCGTCAAACATCAGCGCATCATCAAGCCTCTCCGCTAGCTCCGTCACTTGTGATACGGTATGGTCATTCAAGGCAAGCTCCAGATCTGCAACATGGCTTGATCGGATGCGTGGCATCTTCCCGTTCACCCCCGCAGCATCGGCAACGCCTTCGTCGGGGAGTTTCCTGATGATTTTTCGAGCTTCTGAAGACGGGATCAACTTTTGCTGCACAGCCATGTACAGTATCGCTCTCAGGAAGCCATCGGCGACTCGGAAAGACCCTGCAAGATCTGCATAAGCGTATACGCAAAGTTGGAAATTGAAATGCCACGTCGATCCCGTAGGGTGTCGAACAACGGCGTTCCCGATGAACAACAGGGAGAGATGCCAGAAGATGGAGGTAGCTGCCGACGGATGATTCTGTCGATACTCGAGGGCCAGGCGCTCCAGTCGGGTAAGAGATGACCAAAACAAAACTTCAGGAGTACTCTGGCGTGTGTCGAACGTCTTAAGGGCGGCACCCCTGCCATAGAACGGTCTCAAGATCTCCATGACTGCGATGTGAAACCAGATGCTGAGTGAACGTCAGCGAGATTTCTGTTGGGTGACATCATGTAGTGACTACTACACGACCGCATATATGCGATAGAAACTCACTGCATAACGAGCACGTGATGCGGCTGGTTCAAATTACCGTCCTCGTTGCATTCTGTCAGGTTGCCGTCCGCCCATGACAAAAGCTTCTGTAAAATGTCTTCCGCTGTAGCTAGAGTCAATCCTTGGGACGGTTGGTCATCTTCTGGTACGTAGCGTTTGACAGTTGGGTGTAGGATACGCCAGAACTTGCATAAGGATGTGATAGTCGATACCATGAAAGGTGACGAAGGGTCAGTAAGAGCTTCGCTGACGTCGCCGTGTCCGTCTCCCGGTATAGGTAGCTCGGGCGGGCTGGCGACTGGAGGCTGCCGATAATGGAAAGCATGAAGGCTGCTGCCAATTAGCTACTCGGTTCAGGGCCGTCTAATGTTCATGGTGGCAGAGAACTTGCCTGAGCCAGTTATACACGCCCCATGCGATGTGTGCCCTCCAGCGGCGTGACCGTGCGGAGTGACCTCCGACCGCAACAGGGGCACTTTGGGCGGCCGGTGCGCTGAAAAGGCCCAAACGCTTGCACATCTCATGGCCGGCATCGCTCAGGTCCTGCGCCAAGGCGTCTTCGCCTTCGCAAGCACAAGCCAGGCTCAAAAGCTGCGCAGCAACGGCAGTCGTGGCGTTGTCAACATCCCGCACTTCGTTCCAGAGGTCGTTCGCCGCTCGGAAACACTCTGACTTGAAAGAACGTGCAATCTGGCTTCTAGAGCTGCATGAAAGCTGTGCAAAAATCAGCCTGTCATACACACACTGCAGGAATTCTTAGCTGACATACACAAGACCAAAAGAGTATACAGGTGACTAGAAAGTTCGAGCAGAAGGCGTGAGAGTAGGTCGAGAGATCTTCGAGGAACAAATCAGCATCAAAGAGACCGATGATAGGATGATCAGTCTCCAGATAGTTTCCTATCAGCCGCCTCGCATCGATATCCCCAATCTGAACAGCAGTCCATCGGCTGATTTTGGCACCGGCTAGCCGCGGATCTGACTCTGGGGGGTTTAATGTGATCATTCTCTGGTTTGAAGGCTCCAACGCTGACAGATCTCCAGCTACATGTACCAATGGAGCCACTGCCGGGAATGCGTTTGGGTGCTGCATCATAAGCTCGTACTGGAATGGTAGGATGTCATCTGGCACCGTAGCGCCATTG
Source organism: Cladosporium sp. SL-16 (assembly GCA_002921095.1). Classification (NCBI taxonomy): domain Eukaryota; kingdom Fungi; phylum Ascomycota; class Dothideomycetes; order Cladosporiales; family Cladosporiaceae; genus Cladosporium; species Cladosporium sp. SL-16. The sequence goes on from PEGC01000053.1 coordinate 140,782, forward strand.
AACGCTTGCATAGGAAGTGCTGGAGGTAGCCGATGCATGTTCTGGAGAGAAGCGAGTGTGGCCAAAGAGTCTTCTGACTCTCTGATTGTACGCAGAACTTGGAGGGCATCTTCATCAGAAAGCGCGCCCAAGGCGTTTAAAGACGAGCGGAGGTCATGGATCAGTCTCTTGTGAACTCCGTTTTGTCTTCGGAATTCCTCACGTCTAGTCTTGGTATTATTTGACGTTTCGTAAACACAAGTCAATGAGCGTCCAGAGCATCTTGCGCACGATGGCCGCGATGCTTCACACTGAGCTTCGGTCAGTGACATTGAGAATGCTCAGTACAGTAGTGTCTCTACGTACTGTGACATGAGCATTACGACAGTTCTGGCAGGCCACGCGGGTGTTTGGGCCTCGCTTCTTTGGAGGCATGCTCTGAGGTACTGTGCCAGGTAGAACCCGCCGTAACAAAAGTACTGGAGTTTCGGACACTCTGAAACCCTGGTGAGGACTTGATCTATCTCGATACAGTCGGAGTCAGCAATTCTTCGTCTGATACAGAAAATCAGGTTGGACTTAATCAATGACTTCGGTGATCTGAGCCTAGAGTTCAGTCCCAAACGACACAGATTGACTGCGAGATGTTCTTCGGCAAATTTCAAGTGTAAAGACTAGCACTTCTATGAGCATCGCCGACGTAAACGCTCTCGCAGTCTTAGGTCCAGTTCTCGTACTGGACTTCCAGCGACAGGGCGAGCGGTATGGACCTTTGGAGCCAGACCGCGATACCGTCTCCATATTACCATCGTAATCTCGAGAAGGCGATTGGGAGGCGGGCTCGGACCGAAGGAATTCATCGGAGAAAGCCCCGACGTGCTGAATATCGAAGTCCAATTGGCTACACTAATCTAGAGTAGAAGTCACGGGATGGCATTTTGAAGAGGAGTCGTGGCTTCAGCGAGACGGAGCTTGAGCTAAGCTCAGACGCCCGTTTAAACAACACCTGACAGCAGGCTCCGGAACAATTTCCTTCCCATGTCATCCAATGCTGACCAGTCACAAGTGTCGCTCAGGTTACAGATATCCACATTCGTCTGCTCAACATGCACAATAGCGCATATGCGTTTACAAATGCGATGCATCGGAAGTCATGCCCGGTTCCTTTGGCACCCTTCGAGTTAGATATCACTTTGCGAAGGGCCGCAAGCTTGCTGCCATGCTGATCGTCTAAGTGTCAAATCGACATGTCATGTTTCTAGTACAATAACGGTGTTGGCAAAAGAGAAGCCGATACCTCATCACTACAGATTCAAGCTCTTGGACACCCCAAGGCTGTCCAACATCTCGTCAGAACGATATCTTCGACACACAATTACCATGGCCCCTACGGTGCAATACGCGCACGCCGGAAGATCGGGAAGGCAAAGCTCAAGAGGTCCACTGACTGTAGTCGCTTGTAAGTAAAACGGATGTTCACTTAGTATCTAGCGAAGCTGAACAAGCTGTACAACAGGTAATCAATGCAGGCAGTCGAAGACCAAATGTGATGGTAATCTCATGATCTGCTGTCCTAACAAGGAGTTTAGTAAACTGACTCGAAATCCCACAAGGCGTTCGACCATCATGCCAGAGATGTGTTGACCGGGACGAACAATGCCATTATGTCGCCGAACCGGATCATCACCCTACCCGATCTTTGAAAGCAGCGCTCGAGTCGCTGCAGCAACGAATTGAGGCTCAAGAAGAGCTCGTCAGGCTTCTCACCACGGTCTCAGAGGCAGACGCATTGCAATTGCTGGCACGCTCGCGGCGCGGCGAAGATATCGATTCATTACTCGAGGCTGGCCGGCAAATGCTGAGAACTCGCGATGGAACATACATGCCTACAGTGCGCTCTATTTCCAGAAGGGCCAGCGTCGACGGCATCATTCCCATCGTACCGCTCGAGGCACGGTCTATGTCTGAGCATCTTGCCGCGATCGTGGCCAGCACTCCACTAACAGTGCTCGAGCCTAGCGTGGATCTCGCAAACAATCTTCGCCAGCTAGACGCCACTGTGTAAGTGAGCCCCGTACCGAACTGACTCTTTGGTCCTAGAAATGACAGTAGCCTTTATACGCGACGAGCATTGATCCAATGGTACACGTGACAAGGGAATCGCTAACTCATTCACAGCCTTCCACGTAGCAGCGGCACAGAGGCACAAACGCGCACGGCAGCATCCGACAGAACGGCCGATCATAGCCCTACTTCCTAACAACATCTTGTCGTTGGAATTAATTGCCTTGCATTGGCCCCCTGTCTCTATTCACGTATCCTGTTCTCCCAGACTGCCGGACTGCTTCGTGTTCACAACATTTTGGCGCTTCGAGCTCTCCAGGGGCAGCTTGTTGAGAACCTGACTTTGCCGCAGTACGAGCCGCACTAATAATACGAACAAAACTGCTGAAGGCGGTTATCAGGGTAGCTTAATACTTCAATGCGATGTGCACGTCTCAACTCCGATTGGCTTGGGTCACAGGGTTATTACCCACGGAATCTGTTGAAGCTATAGAAGCGCAAGACGATCGCCGTGACGCCCTGTATACACTTATGCTGGTGGAGCGTGGCGCACTTTCCAAATTGGGATGACCGTTCGTAGCTCATCGTACAGGGTGCTTGATCTCTTGGGAAAGCCAAAGATTATCTCTTGATGCATAATTTCACGTGCATCGAGGCGCATCACTCGTTGTTCATTCCACGCAGTCCTGCAAGGCCGCTGGCCTTCCAGATGCCGCTTGGTCCAAATAGCCACAGCTCCCGTCTGTCCGCACCAACAAATTGCAAGTTGTTGATGTCTCCACCAACCTCTATCCTCAAAATCAATTCGCCCCATTCGCTCAGCACATCAACTCCAGTCCCAGAAGCACCAAGCACGTAGCCTTCATGGCTTACGTGCAAACCGTCCACTGCAAACGTCTGCGCAAGCCAGATCGGTCTCTTGTTCGTCAGATAGTTCCCTGGAGGAGCAAAGTTGATGTCGAAAGCGTAGACTGCGCGGCCACCGAATTTGTTGAATCTGTAGCGAGGAACTGTGTCTGCGGAGACGCCATCGAAGTCGGTGATGCCTGTGTCGCTGATGTACATTGTCTTGCCGTCCGGACTGATGCCAATTCCGTTGGGCTGGCCAAGGGTGTTCTCAACGACGCTGACAGCGCCTGTAGAAGGTCTGAGGCGAAAAGTCTGAGGACTGAGAACTGGGTAGTTGGTGACGTTGATCGCGTAGCCGTACCAGGAGTCGGTGAAGAAGATGTCGCCTCGGCTGTCAACAAAGAGGTCGTTTGGGCTGCTCAGCTGTTGGCCATAGTAGTTGTTCAAGAGTGTTCGAACTTTGCCTGTGTATGGATCAAGCTCGTAGATTCCAGGTGTCTGGTCGATCGTGCTGCCGTTGGTCGGGCTTGGGAACGAGAAGCTTGCTTCCACTGCCCAGTAGATCTTGCCTTCGCAAAACTTGCCACCATTGACAGCATAGACTGGAGGAGATGTCGTGTAGTTGCTGATTGTAGGCTTTGTGCCATTGAGATTGATGATCTTCTGCTGGAAGACGCCTTGGTGTGGCTGCGAGAAGATGATCGCATTTAGACCAGGCACATAGACCGGTGCCTCATGGATACTGTCATTCCTCGTGTCAAAGACCCTTTCCAGTTTTGGGCTGGATCCGAGAATATCAAGGCCTCTTTCCTGGTCGAACACCACGAAGTTCGACTCGGACAAACGAGCGAAAGAGCTGTCTGAGGGCACCAGAGTGTCCACGAAGGTATCGTTCTCTGGATCGATGCCATCACTTGCTGTCGCTCGTTCGAAAGGATAAGGTATGACCGCTGCGTAATTATTTATGCATGCAACTGTGCTGTCGTTTGCCAGATCAGGGCATCTTCCAATGACCGGAGGTGTGAAGCCTGCCTGAGCTTGTGCGCCAGTCGCTAACATCAACAAGTGCAACAGCATAGTCATCGTAAGTTATCTTAAATTCCTATCCAATCACTCCAACCCAGGTGGCAGCAGAGTTCTTGTATCTATGAGATCGGAGAAGCGCTGGATCCCCACCTGCTCAATCCTCCAAGAACTTTGAAGTCGGGTCGCACCTCTGCACAGTGCGGAGCATTTGTGCTGAGACTAAAGCTGCGAACGTGGATCCAGTCGGAATGACGTTGGTAACGCTGTAGATCATATCTTCTCAGTGGGTAGCAAACCCCAAAGCGGTGAGTGCATACTTCCCTTTCCATGTAGCTGTGGAATGGTTGGGACAATCAATTAGTCCAAACGCGATGACTGACCGGTAGTTGTGTCACTAGCGTACTCCGAATGCATTCCAACACATTGTACTAGCAGAGGAGTCTTTTCGGATCTGTTGCTTGTGTGCGCATTCCCCTCGTTTTGATGTTTTTGACGGTTACCAAGACTTAAGGCAGAAGGCAATAAATGCGGTGGCTGTGATGGAAAATCACGTCATAATTCTGATCAGTAGTGCCTCAGCATCTCGGGTTCATAAGTCTATCATCAATCCATCGTTTATCAGTGTCTTATCAACTAGTATCATGAGCGACAGACTAAGATGTAAGTTGAGCAGCCATGCGAGGTGTATGTGTAAGGAAGTTGCTTGACTCAGTGGCCATCATCCTAGCTCTGTGGATGATAAAAGCCTGGAACAGCCGATCAAGAACTCGTGTACAAAGAAACGGCTTTTTTGGCTTGTCTTTGGTCGTCAAAGTATCAATCATTCCTATCGATCCTCTGACATGATGCGAGGCTATTATCTTGTTATCTATGCTTTTTATACTACACTCATTGCCAAATGATCAGACACATAGCCATGTACATGTAAGTGTCTCTTACAGCGCTAATGCAAAGCTCACATTCGGCATTGTCTTCTCGTGGCTACGATTCATCAATAGGGTCAGGGTTGGGTTTACTACGGAGACTCATTTCTCTTTCAGAATCGTCCTTACACTGCACTTCCTACGTCTTAACAGCAGTAATATAGTAAACAAGCTAGCTGAAATCTTTCTAGGATGATACTACATGTTTTAATTGCGTTCTCCGAAAGATTGCGCGTTGTTTGGACTTTAGTCAACTTTGCGGTGAAAAATGAACAATCGCAACCTCTGGCAACTTACCAGGACATGATTCCTTGCTAGACAAATTGATATTTAGAATGTGATGCAATGTGACAATCACACGATAGGTCATGAACCCAGGTCACAACCACACTCCTGCACATTAGATTCGCGTTTTAGAGGCTTGCAGTCTAGATTCAATCTTCGTATTGATCTCTCAGCGGCACGGCGAGCAGTAGGGACTTTGAAGCTACTGTAGACTGCGAGAGAGGCTAGGATCCCAGTATTCCGGGACGTTTGCTAGAGGGGAACCAATGCACGGTCATGATCAAGTCTGTGGCGATGTGCATCCAGGATCCGCACATTCGGAAACTTCGAATGCTTCACGTGACAAATTGTTGCTAATATCAATGCATACTCGGCGACATACTGTGCCAGTCTCGTGTTTATCTCGTCTCGAGGCTGCGGAGGTCAAGCAGGATACCTCCTCTAGCGCCAGAGCTAGGATGATTGTGATCGCGCGAGTGCGGCTCAGCAGTCGTGGACATGAGTCTCGGCTTTTCATCTCCGACTTCCTCAACACCATGTTTCCATGATTCAGCCACCATCACGAATCCACGCGTTTGATGACAACTCTACAGCCCAAGTGCAGTCACTCACGTGCGTTGACGATCCTTCGACAATGACCCGCATATCACCTTCGATTATGCTAGATCGATCCGAGTTTTGCGCTTATATCTTCGTTACCTCCTACCTTCACAGCTGGCAGACTCCACGACCTCGAGCATCCTTCGATTGTCACATATCGCAGGCCATGTAACCGATGAATCTTGAAGTCATTGGTTGTCTTCCTGTTTCAGATCACTGCTGGCGCCTCCACGACCAATGCTGTCTGCTGCGGAGAAATATCTCGCTGCCCGTTTGGAATTTGTGGCAACGGCAGCAAGCTTAAATTCGAAACACGAGCTGCAACTCTTTTGCTATGACTAGCATAGGGTTTGCAGTAGACCCAGTAATGGCGCTCACTGATGCTGGCTCTGACTCGAAACCTGGGCAATAATAAGAAGACAGCGATGCTGCGCGGAACAAGCCATCTGGCCGGTTTGGAGTAGCTCAACGTAGGAGACAGCGTTGACACCCTTGTCAGCTAGCAGTAAGGGAAATCGCATCGCAATGACAAATGAAACAGCAAAACGCCGTTCTCTCTGCCTCACCCACTGAATACCTTCGATACTGCCGCCGCTTGACAAATGGAATACACTGAAGGATGATGTGGGAGGATATCTAGCCACATTTGCCACGTTGCCAAATTGCCATGCTTGCTTACTTCACGGCAGAATCCCGCCACAACTTTCCCAGGCACAAGACTGTCAGCATGTCAACCTGTCACTCCACGTTTTTACCATCATCCTGCGATCAGGGGCCCTGTAGATCTGCGGAGATCGCCACTCTGTTAAAGCCCAACTGCCCTGTTCGAAACGAACCTTAATCCACACCACAGTCTGGGCACAGCTCTGAAGACGAGGCTGGAGCTGAAGACGATGCACCGACCTCTCTATCGAAAGGACGTTTGGAATGGTGTACAGTGATTGGCATACTTTGCCGTCTCCTCCTTGCGTCGATCATTTTTGCATCTACGTACGATGAAGCACAGGCCTGGCCACGATAGAGCTCATGTACATATACAGGCCTTCCGTGTACCCAGAAGTTTGATCCATTTTGGACGCTCGCAAGGTATTGTACTGCAGGTCTAGGCGTCCAATCCTATACAACAACCTGCGCCTGAGTTCATCATGCATCTCGCTACCATCGCAGCTATACTCTTCTCTGCCCTAGCAGTCTCAGCCCAAGTTGGCGTTTCCGACACTCCAAATGCCACCCAGCTCTTCGAAGAGTTCGCAAAGCTGCCAACATGTGTAGTATGTACAGCATCAGCAGCTTTCGCGTGTTCAAAAACTCCCTAGCTGACCTAGACTTAGACGATTTGCGTCGCGCAAGCACTGCCTCACTCAACATGCACCGACCCTACGGACTTTGCATGCCTGTGCACCGATATGCCGTACATGTCCTTCAGCGAAGTCTGCATCCTAAAAAGCTGCACCATCAAACAGGCATTGAGTGCGTCATCGATCTAGTGATCGCATATTCTCGACACTCACTAACACTCAGGCTAGTATCGCAAGGATGGCAGAAGAAAGCTTGTTCCGCTCCAGTGAGAGACACAGGGCCTCGGACTCGACGGATCGGTACGGCTTTGATCGTCATCGCATTCGTGCTCGTTGTTGTTCGATTCTTTGCGCGCTGGAGCATTCGGGACAGTAGTATTGGATGGGATGACTGGACAATATTGTTGGCTTTCATCGGGCTGGTGCCTTCTACAGCGATCGCCCAAATCAGTGAGTCTCAATTGTACTCGACTCTTTCGACAGCGCTGATATATTGGCCATAGTGACATACAAAGGAATGGGTCGAGACATCTGGACAGTTCCGGTTGACAACATCACAACAATTCTGATAGTAAGACTCCCCATGGTCCCATTGCTTGTGCCAAAACGCGTAGCGAGACTAACACCATCACGCTTAGTACTTCTACATCGAGCAATGGTTCTACCAGATCGTCATCGTTGCCACAAAAGTCTCTATCGTCCTCCTCTACCTCCGCATCTTCCCCAGAGAAGTTTCGACACGCTTCCATCACGTCTGCTGGGCCGTCATCGCCGCCATGCTCGCCTATGGCTTCGCCTTCCTGATCTCCTTCATCTTCCAGTGCAGACCTTTGAACTACACCTGGAACCAATGGGACGGCGAACACGAGGGCGTGTGCCTCAACGTCAAAGCGGCCACATACGGGAACGCATCGCTGAACATCATCTTCGATTTAATTGTGTTCTTTCTCCCGGTTCCCAATCTGGTAGCGCTGCAATCGCGGAGCACAAAAAGCAAAATCGGAGTGGTACTGATTTTCCTCGTCGGGCTGTTCGTCACAATCTGCAGCGTTGTACGATTGCACTATGTGCCGCATTTATGGACCAGTACGAATCCCATGTTCGACTTCAATGACATCGCGCTCTGGAGCGGTCTTGAGGGCGATGTTGGGGTCTGTTGCGCCTGCATGCCGATGGTCGCAGGCCCGGTGATGTATTTCTTCCGCGAGAAGGTCGCCTCGAAGCTCAGCTCTGCCACCAAGTCGAGTAGCACGAATTCGACCTCTGGCACAAGCAAGCCGCCGAAGGTTTACCGCATTTCACGCGGTAACAGGAGTATCACGAGGTTGCCGAGCAATGCGAGCGAGCGTGATATCGAGATGAATGACCGTACGGGAGAGCATGGCGGGATCCAGAAGACTTCGATCACTTCTGTATACACGCTCCCGCCCATACACACGAGCGATGATGATGAGCGGCTGATCGACCAGGCACAAGGTCGTCCGTACAGGAGCCAGTGGGATGCATGAGCAGTTGATGAGATGGATATGACACTGAGTAAACCCGTTATTGCGTTGGCGCAAATTAGAGTACGGATCATGATTCTCTATAAACTTTATAAATGTCTCTCTAAATGCGTAATCCTCTCACAGCGGGCCATTCACTCTACACCCCACTAGAATCCTCCTCACGTTTCTTCTCCTCCCTCACCGAAACCTCATGTCTCCCGTAAACCACCCACATCGCGAACGCACCGAAGAATGCACCCCCGATAATATTCCCAATCGTCACCGGAATGATCGAAGCCCAAATGAACTTCCCCACTCCAAAATTCGTCCCATAGAACATCCCAATCGGAATCATGAAGTAATTCGCAATCGAATGCTGGTACCCAAGCGCAACAAAAGCCGAGATTACGATCCAGATGCCGTAGATCTTAGAAGTGTTGTCGCGGCCCTGGGTAGCGAAGAAGAAGGCCAGCCCAACGAGCCAGTTGCACATGATGCCTCTTGTGACGTTGTAGCCCCAGTTGACGTTGACGCGGCCTTCTGCTTGGGTGACGACATATGAGCTCTGGGCGTCTGATTGCATGGTATCGGCCCACCAGCACAAGATGCCGGCGTAGAAGAGGCAGCCTGCGGCGTTGAAGATGTAGCTGACGATCCAGTTGCGCGCGAGGTCGTAGAGTGTCGTGCGCCGCCTGAGAGTCGAGTACGCCATGGTGAACATGTTGCTAGTGCATAGCTCCATGTTCGAGAGCATGATGATAACGAAGCCAGTTGGGAAAGCGAGCGCGCCGAGCAGAGTTGCTAGAGCAGGATTGCTAGCTCGGAGACCAGGTGCGCCCCCTACCAGAACGAGATCGAATGCTCCACCGATGGAGATGAAGATGCCGGCTAGGAAAGATTTGACGATGAGGTCTGTCCATGAGAGGTTGGCTTTGGCAACGCCAACCTGTTCGGCAAGGTGCAGAGTCTCTTGAGGCGTGTGGGAATCAACCGGAGAAGTCAGATTTGGCGGAGCAAGCGTGCGATGTTCCTTGTCGGCCATTTTTGGCAAATTGAGTCAGAGTTTCGGACAGTCACGTCTAAGGATTCCTGATGTTTAGTCTTGAATTACATAAGGGGAGAAGGTGGTCTTCATGGTAAAGTAAGCTCAGTTTGGATGCCTCGATGCTTTATCTCTTTCAGAGATGTGCCGGCTGCATTAAATCGATGACATAGCATACTCTTATCATTTAGAATGATTACCGAGACCTTGTCTATCGTGAGCTTGCACGATGCGAAGATGATGAATTCCTTCATCATCCAGATGCAGCGGGCGGAGGAGTTTGCGAGATTGCAAGGATAAGAGATTGCAACGTCAGCATGATCGGGTCTTGCGGAGACCATTGGCAAAGCTCTGGCGTAAAACTTCATGTAAACCTCACGCACCCCAAAGATATAGTGAGTAGATAGCGAAGATGTTTGTTTGATGGCCTGTACTCCGTAAGTGACGAGTATTCAGACACCAAACAGAGATTTTCTACGTGGCAAATTGCAAGCTTTTCAGCATGTAATAATATCAAGCCATACTAGGCCAACAGTTAAAGGTGTACGAGTTAGTCGGCTCATCTGGTGAGTATTCAGGACGAGGAGTTAGAAGTAGTAAGAGATGTATCCGGTGGTAGACCCACGGGCGAACCTCGGCTTCCCACGCTCTCTGTCACGTGAGTGAAGCGGCATTTCACCTCTTTTAACGTGCCGGTATGCCGATCAAGCGACCATTACAAGGCAACAGTCATGGAAGGGGTGCTTGTGCTACCTCGATCTATACTACTGCCCGTCCTCTGCTGTTTGATACCGGTGAACGAAACGACCGTGCTGGTCTGGATCGCGAACACAGCCTCTTCGCTAGTCCTCTAATCCTCCAGCTATATATAGCTACACGCGCAATAACACCCTCTCATTTGCCGCGCGCCTTTGGATCAAGTATACTGTTCTTGTTTCTGATCTCTCCTTGCTGTCTCTTGGAGCCTTCGTTCCTTGATCATATAATATAATATCGATAGGTGACACGGACAGTCCAACTAGACAACAGCAACCATGGGCAAATCAACACCACCACCCTACAAGGACGACCCAGACGCCGTGTCTATGCACACGACCCCCGACGACTACGAATATGCCGAACCGTCCGCCTCCACCGATGACCTTCCTTCCTACAACGACAGCGAAGCCGCAGCGAGCTCTTCCACGGTACCACAGAACACTACCTCTACAACCACCCAACCCGCTCAGCCTGAGCCCTACAATGTCATCGCAAACCCTCTCGGCCCTCAGAGCACCTACAGCAAGCCCACCAACCCGGGCGCAGTCACCATCCGCATGGACGAGCGCTTGAACGATCCTGCCGAGCTCTACTCCTACATAACAGACTACATGCGTGCAATGCCACCACGGCCCGTTGTGAGAATCTACGGCTGGCACCACGAGACCGTACGCCGCAAGGACAAGAAAGAGCAAGAAAGGGTTACGGACTTCGACATCACGTTCAGTTTCCAACAGTACCTCAGTCGGCCTTACGATCAAACATTCTGGGAAGAGCGCACAGTGCAAGACAGTGAGCCGGCACACCGTGGAGGATGGCGCAAAACCAAAGCCCCCGGCTACAAGCCTGGCGTGGTGCTTACCGACGAGCCAACGCGCACGCTGAAGGATTGGTGTGAGGACTTCTGCGCTTCGCCTTCTAAGCTAAAGGCTTTCCGCATCAACCGCCTCGTAGAAGGCATCGAGGAAGATTTCATTCGCCGCCATCTCGAAAACATAGTCCGCTCGACGCACTACCGCGGCAACACCAACATAACCTTCCGCGTCGACGAGAAAGCCGTCGATATCTACTCGCCCACGCTCATCAATCGCTGGCGCACGGGATGGGTCCGCTGGATCTTCTACCTCACATTCCTTTGGATCATTACATGGCCCATCCTATTTTTCATGACGAAGTGGTGGGACGTGTACGAAGTGAAGTGGTGGTTCCGGCGGGATGCTGCGGGCGGCAGCAGGCCGTATGCTACGATCAATGAGACGGAGTGGGTTGACAAGTACTCGGCTCTCGTGCGAGAGTTGGTCTTGAACAAGTACTCTGGTGATGGAGATTGCCATCCGACGGACCTTACACCCAGGCAGGGTACATCGACGCCGGGACCGCAGATGCCAAAGACGAGCAATGCGAATGTAAACTCCGCATTGAGCTTCATCCAAGGCGGCGTCAATGTTTGGAATGCTGTGTCTGCTGGGCGAAGCACGGCGGAGCAAGGCTGGGGGTATGACTGCTAGTGGCTGGTGATTGGCAGGTTTAATATGTACAACGATAACGATACCCATATCCTTAACATTTCAAAGTTTGTACCAATAACAGTACATTTCAGGCTTTCGTTGGCTGTCGAATTCGAAGGTTTTGGTCGGTCGCACGTGGATAATATCGCATTCACCCACCAAAACACTCAGTCAAGGGTGGTAATATTCAAACGTCCACGCCTGTCTGCTGGTCAAGAATGTCAATATAAGCGCTGATCATTCGCATCAGGCATAACAATCTCGATTAAGCGCCCCCGCAGGCGCTCTCCGGGGTGTACATAAGCGAGCTGGGCGCGAGTCTGATCTCGAAAGGCGGTATCAGTACGCTCACCTCTGCAAGCGACAAACTCAGAGCTCGACATGGAGTGCGACTACCATGGAGTCGGGATCTGAACAGTATCGACAAGGAAACGGCGAAGAGCGAACAATCTCAACCAGGGACTACCGCCACATTGTGACACGCGACAATGCGAGAGCCCACTATGGAGATAACCACTACGGAGATCAGAACCATTATCACTACTCTATGCCACACGACGAAGCCAAGACTCGCAAAGACCCACTGCAGCAGCTATTGGATTCTCTCTCTTTCCCTCAGAAGAACTACCGCTTCACAACAATTGAACCAGCCTACCGACAAACCTGCCAGTGGCTTTTTGAGACGCCAGAGTATGCCCGATGGCGCGACTGGGATCTTCGCCAGGCTCATCATGGAATCTTGTGGCTGAAAGGGAAGCCTGGTACCGGCAAGTCCACCATCACCAAGCATGCACTGGAACACGCAAATGCGACGTATCCGGACGAGCGAAACATCTACTGCTTCTTCAACGCTCGAGGCGATAGGCTCGAGAAGTGTATCGAAGGAATGTTCCGTTCCTTGATTTACCAAGTCGCACAAGATGTGCCCTCGTTGCTGCAGTCTGTCCATCCTGAGGCTGTCGAAGGATACGCCAGCACAGATTGGCCAGTCGATCTGTTGAGAAACGTCTTTCGTGACGCAGCCCTACAACTTGCTTCGAGGACCAAGCTCAATTGCTACGTCGATGCACTGGACGAGGGTGACGACGAGGATCAGATCCGTGGCATGGTCGCCTTCTTCGAGGAACTTTCAGAGACCGCCGTATCGAAAGATATCCGCCTCTCGATATATTTTGCAAGTCGGCACTACCCTCACATCTCAATCGGACACTCTGAAGAGATCATATTGGATGACTACGAGGGTCACCACGGCGATATCGCAAGCTATGTTCGGAGCAGACTAGTATACAGACAGCCAACTCTGAAGGAAGAGCTAGTAACCGACATCATCCAACGTTCTTCTGGCATATTTTTATGGGTGGTCCTGGTGGTACGGATCCTGAACACGGAAAGCGATCGCGGTAACCAGCATCGCCTTCGGGAATCTCTACAGGCGATTCCGAAAGGCCTTTATGATCTCTTCAGTGGCATAATCGGCAAAGGTGACGCGGATGGCGCTCTGCTTCCCCACGTTACTCTGGGTTCTATTCGCGAAGCGATCATTGAACCCCTTGGAACTGTATCTAGCGGTCGTACACTGCACGAATCCAGATTCACCTTCGTCTGTTGTCTGGGATTGGAAGGCAGTGGACAGAACGTCCATCAAGAACTTCATCACATCAAGCTCCAGAGGGCTCCTGCAAGTTGTTGAATCGACAGACTACGGCAGACGTAGGTTGTGGTACGAGAGACTCCCAGGACCCGAACAAGGGCGTGGTTTGGTCGTTCAATTCATACATGAATCCGCTAGAATATACTTGCTGGGGACGGGTCTACTGCGGCTGGATTCGACATTGACTGGAAACCTCGTTGGGATCTGTAACCTACGACTTGCGCGGTGGTGCCAGAGCTATGTTGAGCTGAGCTTACAGCATGGAGCTTTCACTCCGGTTGAGAAGAACGATGAGGCGACTTACCCACTTCGACGGCACATGGACGAATTTGCACCGTTTTCAAAATACGCTCTCACCAGTATACTACACCACAGCGAGGAAGCAGCCTCTCGTGGGCTAGACGTCTCAGTTCCGTTCAAAGACTACCTTCACGACTCTTTCCCACTCGCTGGAGCATACATGGGCTTTTTTCAACCCAGCTCTGTTTCCCGTCAGCTGATGTTCCACGTGCTCGTCGGAGAAGGGTACCCAAATTTGCTCCTCAAGTTTCTCCAACGCTGTGATGACGCAGCGCGGCAAAACTATCACAGCATGCCAATCATGCTAAGGCATGATCACCATAGTGTTGCCCTGCACCTCGCTGCGCAGTGTAGGAGACTCGATGTAATCCAGGTGTTGCTGGAGAATGGCGCAGACGTGAACGCATGCGACGGTGATGGCGACACGGTTCTTCTGTACGGTGTCAAGAATAGACTTCCTGAGATGATACAGATGGTCTTGGAGCACGGCGCAGATGCCAATATCAGAGATAGACGGGGCAAAACCGCTCTCCATCGTCTTGCTAAGACTGGTGACCTCGAGGCATTCGAAGCCCTCATGCGACATGGTGCAGACGTGAATGCTCGTGACAGCGAAGACTGCACACCACTAATGCTTGCGGCTAAACATTCACAACTCGCGATGATCAAGGCGGTTCTAACGCACGACCCAGACATCAATTCCAAAAGATGCACATGGCTACACATCCCTACATCGGGCCGTTTTGTCGTCGATATCCGAAGATAACGAGATAGCCGATGTTCTTCTGCAGCATGGCGCAGATGCCAATGTCCGTGGTTACAACTTTGTGCCCTTGCTCACTGCTGTTATGAGTGATCGATTCCGCAGCATCAAGGACGTGCAACTGCTCCTCAGATACGGCGCAGACGTCAATGCAAGTGATAAATTCGGCAGAACGGCTCTACATGCGGCCATTGAACGCAATGACGTCGGCATTATCGACACTCTCCTGCAACACAGTTCAGACGTTGATGCTCGCGACGAGCAGCAAGCTACACCACCGGTGCTGGCCGTTTCACAAAGAGCGAACCGCCAGCACTGAAGTGGTAGAGATCCTCTTGACGAACGGCGCGAACACCGATGTCTTGTCATCTTACAGCAGTGTATGAATTGTTGCGTTTCGCAAGGCTTGTCCGCCGGCTCACTGTGTGGTTTCGTGTATCAGCCATTATAGCCACGATTAACCGTGATGCAAAACCCGGAATCGCTCTAATCTCTGGTGTTGCCACACCTCGTAGCATCGAGTGAGGATGCACGAATGGCCATACAGGCATTATTCTCACGGACCCACTCGATCCATCCTCGTACCACAAGCTGTAACAAAGCCCTTCAGATATCGTACAACGAGAATTGTTCATATATGATCGTGTATTGTGTTTTTGATTGTACCCATGAACATTATTTCGTCCGTGTTTCATTCTCGTCCTCTAGACAGACAGAGTCTCGTCCACACATGTATGCATAACATTGGCATTTCAACCTCATATTTTGTTCATTTTTCCGGATCTTTTTTGCAAGTATCCACGGCAGCGACTATGGGAGGGATAATCTACTGCTTGGAGGCGGCCTTGGCGAGGTCGGCGAGGGCCTCGCGGCGCTTGAACTTGGCGTCCTGGATGACACCTGCGTGGGAGAAGATGTGTTAGTGTGATTGTGATTCTTGACTGAGTGATTTGAAGGATTGATAACTTACCAGCGTCGGCGTCGCTGGAGAAGTTGCCGGTGTACTCGACGTAGGTGGAGCCCTCGAGGTCACCGCTGGTGATGGCGTAGCAGCGGATGGTGGAGACGACGGAGGTGTAGGTGAGGGCGGGCTCGGAGGAGATGACGGAGTAGGTGATGTAGTGGTTGATGGTCTGAGAAGATTGTGATTAGCAAAAGGGTTCCTATTGGCATGTCTCGCATGAATGACGAGGACGAAACAGTTGAATTGTCCAAAGTGTTCCTTCTCCAAGAAAAGTAAGAAAAGATAGCGATTGCAACATACAGAGTGCTCCTCCTGCTTAACCTCAATGACGGAGCCGTCCTTGAAAGTCCACTTGACAATGTCGGTCTCCTCGCTGGCGCCCTTGACGTACTCAGAAGAGCTGAGGGCAGACCAGAACTTGGAGAAGTCCTGGATCTTGATAAGGTGCCAGACGTGGGAGAGAGGGGCGCGGATGACGGCCGACTCGCTGACGGAGGTGGAGGTGGGGATGGCAGACATGGTGGAGAATGTGATGTTTTGTTGTTTAGAGGAAGAGAAAAAGTGTGTTGTTGGTATTGGAAAGAAGAAGACAGATTCTGGTGTATTTTGTGCGAGCGTTTGTTCTCTGCAACGAGCTTGCTCGACCCCCGCGCGGGGCTGTCTCTCTCTCTCTCCGCCCAGCAAGCAAGCAAGGAAACATAAGACCCTGATGGCTTCCACCTACTATATTACACTTCCAATATAGCTGTAGCGCAAACATTCTTTTGATGTGATGATTTCGTCATCAGCGATCACGAAAATCCCTTCCAATGTGACTATACAGCTTTCGGGTAGCGAGAAGTAAAGCACGCAATCTTGTACTACCATCGAGATACCGATAGGACAACACGAGTGCCTGAGCAGTATACGCACTGCTACCTATAGGTACCGATACATATCCTTATGACCTTATTCTTGAGACAACTACCGCATCTCATATAGAAGCTTGTCACAACGAGGTGTTATGATTCCTACTCAAATGCAGCCCCTATCACATAGCCAGCTCCGGGATCCCTCCCCATCCAGCACTTCTGTCTCTAACAAGACCCATATCATCCACATTGGTCAGTCCAGTTTTCAAACCAATCGTCCATCGCCACACAGAATCGCGCAAGTTCGGCGGATCCTTAGGTGTTTCCCAGTATCTCGACAGCAGCCCTCGAGATACAGCTTGCTCGGCCTGTGTCGCTGCGAGATCCTCATTCTGTGCCGTTAGCAAGGACGTGCTCGACTCTTTTGATCGCCAAATGACTGCGTGACGGTTGCGGTACTGTGTTGATGCGTAATGTGAGTTGGATCGGTTGTATTTGAACACAGGGTGTTCGGTGGTAAAGTCGTCAGAAGCGGATGGCAGAGCGGCAAGAGGAGCATCCCAGAAGATGTCTCTATGGGTATCACTCAGTCCCAGGACCGAATCGAAGGGCGCTTTGCCCGTGGCAACAATCGTCAACGGCCGGACGACCTTGTCACTCCCGTTCCAGTAAGTGAGATAATCCAGTTCGCGCAAAGGCTGGAGTTGCTTGTTCACCTCTGCGAACACTTTCTCTCCCACACCCTTGTGATCGACGAGAAGAACAAGCGTCTGCTTTGGACTCTTATCAAAAATGCCTCGCCACGAATCTCGACTAGCACCATTGAGAGGACCAGGATTCCGACTCTCCACCATCCGCTGCAAAGGCTCCAGGTACATCTTACGCAAGCTGTGCGTCGACTTGAGACCTCTCGCATGGTGTCCAACGAGCAAATCACCATCAACCAAGTGTACATCCGCTTCGATGCTGATACATCCCGATGCAAGCGCTTCAAACAATGGGATTCGATGCTTGTAATCATTGTGCGAATGCACCGGGACCGGAGTAGCATTCCTGATAAGAGCCTGGTGTTCGTCGTCCCATATTGAATGGTTCCCTTCTAGGTTTCTCCTGCTGAACAAGTGATCGAAATCGTCGTTGTTGATTCGCTTGTCGCCAGCGCGGAGACTTGAGATCCAGTAAGCTTCACCGATGATCCTGCATGACGATAAGTTAGCGACAGATCCTAAAAGGCAGCAGCAGACAAGCAGTGTACATACGCTAATACCGCAAAGCAAAGCACGATCTTGAGAATGTCCGAAACAACATGATCTTTTCTCAGCGGCAGCGGCATCTTGCCCGCGCGCAAAAATCCGCCTTTCTCAGCACAGGCGTCTTTCGAAAGTTGGTTTTCGGCGTCCATGATCAAGGTATGTTGTCAACGACCGGTCAATCGCATAGCAAATTGCAATCTTCAGCTACCGGACTACATTGTTAGCCAGCCATTGGGAATGCAGATCATTTATCGAATACGGAAGATCAAAAATAATCCAGGCAACACGATAAATCAACCGCGACAGGCAGCAGAATTGCAAAATACGAATCCACTCGTATCCACTTTATACTTCAAGGGGTAGGTATCAAGCCTCGCAAGCGTTGAAATATGGAAGATATACGGACGCATTGTCCAGTTCTACCAGTCTACGCCCAGATGTGAGCCTGATGTAGACTAGTGGTGTGTTACGACAACAAAGCACGCAAACGCCAGGCAGCGCATATCCATCTGGCAGTTCAACACGGACCCAATCCAAAGAGCCGATCAAACCAATTTAGTGTACTGCCACTAAGGCAGTATTACATGTAGCCACAAACTCCACCTAAGGAATAGGCCGTCGTCATCGCCAACCCCTCCCAAGGAAAATAAGCATCATCCAAGACCCGACTTCTCACAACAAGCATATCAATGCCAAACCCAATAATAACCATCACAACAATCAAACCAACAGGCTCCTCCTCGAAATAGTCCGCTAACCACTTCGATTCCCCTCTCCCTCGACCAACGACCCATCTCCCCTAACCTCCCTCCCCATGACATCCGAATGCCGGACCTAATCCGCCAACCCCTCCCTCAAATACCCTCCCATCCTCTCCCACCACTCCTCCCCCAACATCCCCTCCTCAACCAGACTAACCTCCCCCTCGACCCCCTCCCACCCACCCCTCAAACCAGCAGTAGCAGCCCTCCAAGCCCTCAAATCCTCCCCAAAAGCCTTATGCCCCTCATGCCTCACCTCCTCTCTCATAACCGTCTTCGGACTGCCGTCCCAATCACCCCCCATCTCATCATCGCCATCGTCCATCGGAAAGCAAGGGTTTCTGAACCTGCGGCTGAAAGGCGTATTGTCTAGACCCGTCGCTACAGCGCAGGGCTGGACTACCCGTTCCGGAACTCTGCCTTTCTCCGCACGGAGTTTGACTTCTCCGTATTGAGCGCGGAGCAATTCGAGGAGAGGCGGGGAGTGGGAGAGGCGGCGGTGGCGGGGGTGGGAGTTTGTGTAGTGGTGGTCGTGGGCGTGGGTATGTTGGCAGTGGTGATCACGATCGTGAGAATCGTGGTGATATGGATCGTGGTCGTGATTATGGGCGTGGCCGTACTCATGGGTATGCCCATGTTGACAATGGTGGTCCTGGTTGTTGATATGTTGAAGAAGAGGAGAGTCGCAGCTAGGAGGGCTGCTGTTGTGAGATGTCTCGGTGTGGGCTAGAATATGGTTTAAAAGATGTTAGCGATGTTTGTTTTTCCATGGGTGACATTCCCCCGACTGGGTAAGTGAACAGTCGGTTTGTTTGGAGTGAAGCCACAATGTTAGTATGCGCACAAGTGACGAAAGTGCAATGTATGTGAAGTTTTCACATTTGAAGCCAACATCGCCATCAGACATCCAGCGACCACAACACGTTAACCGCAACAGGTAGAAATAAAGGTAAGGGGGTTATAAAAGATTACTACTACGGAAAAGCACATCGGCGACTCGCGCCACTCCATCTCTATGTTATCCGGTTCGAGGCGACGTAACTCCGGCAAGCGACATAAAACTACGACGTTGCAGCGGAGAAAACGAGTAGGGTTGAAGGGAAAATGGGGGGAATAAAGTGTTGTTGTTGGACCGTGTAAAGTGTATCGCATGGCAATGTAGCCGAACCCAGATTGGCGCTTCCAAAAGACAAATTTCAAATCCATCAGCGCTATGCATCTTAGAGAAAAAGTCGTCGTTCATCCCAAAGACCAGTCGAAAACTCGAGCGGTAGCAGCACAATGGTAGGCGAAGCGAGTTGGGTATCGGGCGTGGTCGGGGCGTATGTTGGGTTGCCATGATTCGTGCGGACGGCGTGCAGGAGCATACTTGATGCTGGGGTCGTGGTAGGGTATTGGGGGGGGGGGAATGTGCGTACGAGACAGTGTTCGTGGTGCACGGGAGGGGTTGGTCGGCTCGGCGGGGCGCATGGTATAGCATGTTATCGTCGCTGTGTGGCCAGGGAGGCATTGTGCTGGTGACGAAGTGAATGTCATTCATGCACAGCCAGGTGAAGGGCGCTCAGGTTGTACCGAGCTGCCAGGGGGCGGAGACAAGGACTCAGAACTGAGGACTTAAGACATCACATTGCCAGTAGAAGCTTTGCTATGAGTTAGTAAGGATGTTCAGGTAAGAATATATTGACGAGGCAAAAACTCGTCGTGGAACGCCGAGTAGAAGTCTCCTGACACTTTGTGTAACTTACCAGACTGGCGCTTGATCTGATCGCGGGCCCAACGAGCGGTGTCCTGGGTGCGGGAAGAGAAGTCCTTGTTGCTGCGGGTGTCGCGAGCCATCTGAGTGAGCCAGTCGGCGCGGAAGAGGTTGGCGAATTCGCCGTTGGGGAAAGCCTCGGAGATGTCACTGTGAAAAGTGTTAGTTGTTGCTTGAAAAGAAGATCAGAATGAGGAATTAACATACCCAACAACACCCATGCTTGAGCGAAGAAGACCCTCAGTACGGTTGGAGTCCTGGTAGACCTGGGACAGCAGCTGGAAGATCGACTCGACGAAAGGCTGCAAAAGCTGGACCTTGCCACCGGCGCGCATGGAGATGATAACACCGTCCCACGCATCCATGATACCCTCACGGAGCGAGACGATGTAGTCGAGCATCTCGAAGCTGGTCTCCTGCTCGGCAGAAATGCCAGCAGCCTGCTGCAGGACCTGGCCAACAACAGAGAGGTAGGTCTCGAAAGCACCACCAATAGCCTGGGCGATGTCGCCGAAGCACTGGAGGATGGCAGGCTTGAACTGGTTGCCAAGGACAGCGCTGCGAAGGTTGTTGAGCAGGCTGTTCATGAACTGGTCGCAGTAAGGCTGAACCTTCTCCTCGAGACCACGGCTGATGTCGCTGACAAGACCAATGGCAACAGAGCAGAGGGCGGGCTCTTCTTGGTTGTTGAGAGCACTGAGAAGGAAGGGAATGAAAGCCTGCATGTACTTGTCGAAGTCGGCGTCGAGAACGTTGGCCAAGGCGCTGATGGCACCGAAGACAGTATCGGGGACGGAGCTCTTGCCAGGAAGCGACTGGAGGAGAGACAGCAGGAGCTGCATGATGCGGTCGGCCTGGGGTGCGATCTCCCTCTCGAGACGCTGGATGATGGTGATGATGACGGAGGTGAGAGAAGTCTGGATCTCCTGGAGGGTGAGGCGGTCCTCAACAGAGACGACCTGCTGCTGCATGGGGATGGTCTTCTCGAGACGCTCGATGACGACATCGCTGAGGCCAGCGACCATGTGGACGGAGTCGTTGGCGGCGTTGGTGATGAAAGCGTTGAGGACCTCGTAAGCGGCGGTGCGAAGCTGGTTGTCCTGGGTGGACTCGGTGACCTGCAGGAGGTGCTGTGCGCTCGCCTGCCAGTGCTGGGAGAGAGGGTTGGTCTCGCAGCCAGGCTCACCGGCGAAGCGGTCAGCAAGGTTCATGAGAGCCCAGCAGCAGCTGCTGGCCATCTTGGGGTGAGAGCCGAGACCGCTGAAGAGAGCAGTGATCAACTTGGTGAGGTTCTCATCATCGATAGACTCGTAGGCAGCCTCGCAGACACGGCCAAGAGCGAAAGCAACGGAGTCCTTGACCTGGACCACAGAGTCGTTCATCATCTCAATCAGAACAGGAAGAGCCTGCCTGACAAGAGGGTCGAGGACCTTCTCATCGGGACCCTCCATCATAGCACCGAAAGCAGAGACGGCGGCATCACGGTAGTGCCAGTCCTCGGCGCGAAGGTGCTTCTCAACGAAGGCAAGAATAGGCGGGACGACCTGGCTGCCGACAGCCTGAGACCAAAGCTGCACACACTGGTAGGCGGCGCGGGAAACGTTGTACTCATCGTCGGTGGCGTCCTCATCTTGCTTAGCCATGAGCTCGAGCAGAACAGGGAGAACTTCCAGAGTGGCGACACGGGCGAAGTTGAAGTAGGGCCTGAGCTCGGTGGAACCCTCCTGCTCGGCGGCGGAGTTGTCGTCCTCGATGCTGATTTCCTCCTCGCAGACGGTGCACCAGAACTCGACGGCAAGCTTGGCGACATCCTCCTCGTCGTTCTTCATGCCCTGGATGGTGAGGCCGAAAAGAGCCTTCTCCATGTAGAACCTCATCTTCTCGTAGTAAAGACCCATGATGCGGTTCAAGCAGCCGTAAGCGCCCTCCTGGATGCGCGACTCGTCGGCCTGAGTGGCCTCGCAGACGACCTGCATGATGTAGTTGCGCTCGCCCTCGTTCTCGAAGTTGGTGCGGACGAACTCGAGTGAGTCACCGAGCGCGGTGATGGCGGCGACACGAATCTCGTTGTTGGGCTCCTCCTTGCGGGCACCCTGGACGACGGCAGTGAGGATGGCGTTGCTGTGCTTGGCAAGAGCATCCCTGAGCTCCGAGTCGTCTGTTTCGCAGATGTAACCAATGGTCTGAAGACTGCTCCTCTTGGTGGAGTCCTTTCCGTTGCCGACGTTCTCGACCAACTTGCCCATCAGCTCGCCCCATTGTTCGCGAGGCAGCTCGATGGCAGCGATAGCAGCAATAAATTGCGCGGCAGAGTTCCCAGCTCTTGTGTCGTCGCTTGTAAGTGTTTGGAGGGCGTAGCCCTTGACCTCCGTCTTGATTTGCGGAGTAAGCCCCTGGAGCCATCTGGTTTGCACCTCGCGCAGGCGAGTGAAGTCGCGAGCGGAGAAAGAGTTCTTGAGCGCGAGACCGGCTGCTATACGGACTTGTGACTCAGCGCTTTCGTTTGCGAGCTCGCGGGAGAGAGTAGTGAGATAGCCTTGCTGCGGGAGGGAGGAATGTCAGTAATGCCGTCCCGTGTGAGATTCGTATACGTTGGATAGATACTTACGAAATCGGCCTCGGCGGCCTGTGCGAGTTGCTGCTCAGCGGTCGAGCGAATCTGGGCATCTGTTGAATGAGGTCAGCGGGCTGTCTCCATCGCCATCACTGGATGCGTGACAAATGCGAGCGGAGAGAAAAACATACCAGGCGAGAGAGTGCCAGCGAGAACTTGGTTGACGTCCATGCTGGGCAGATATCGAGTCGAGGTGAGTAAAGGGAGGATTGCTGTGTAGGAAAAACACTAGACCAGGCGCCGCCGTAAGGAGTGAAGCGGTGGAAGGCCGTGGAAGCGTGAGAGGGTCGAGGTTCAGCAGAGGTGTATGCCGAGTGTTGATGCGGCAATGGCGTGAGCTCGCACTGAGACAAGGCTGAGTGGTGGTGGAGAGAGAGGGTGGGTGGTTTGGTGGTGGTTTATGTTTGGCGAGGGTTATTGGGTGCAGAGGTGCAGTTGCGGTTGGTGGTGCTCTGTCTGCCTTTCGCTGACGCAGGGACCCCAGAGTAGAGAGTTAAAGCTTGGGAGAGGGGATCGACGTGAATTTCTTCTGTCTTCTGCTGCTGCAAGACGTCAGAAGTGTTAGATTTGGCTGTCGATGTTGTTGTGTCTGCGAGGACAGGAAGAGTTGTTTGTTGTTGTGAAAGAAACCCACACACGAGAGAGAGAAAGATCGATCGCCCTCGCCGCACTCGTCTGTTTACGTATGGGCCTTGCGCTGCGGGTTGCTCTGACAAGCGGCGCCCCCGCCAGAAGCGCAAAAATGCGAAGACACCAAGTGGGCTGCTTAGAAGATTTGGTAGGCAAGTCTTTTGGAGGCAATTGTCACGTGCCTTGTTTTGATTCTTTGGCGAGTACTTCATTCGCATTTGGTAAACCACTACATACTTCACATTCACATCCCTCGCTCCTTCCCATGCTCCCTCCATCACGTCACGTGCCTCTCCTGATACATCGAGGGGAGCCTCACAATCAAGAACAGGGTCCACGTAAGGCCGCAGCCTCCGACACACGCACGGAACATGAATGAACGAAGCACGGGCCTATGGGCATCTCGGTGGCAACAGGACTTCTAGAATCCACCGCGCGACAAAAGGAGAAGCTGGCCTTCTTATTCGGCAGCAGTCGGACCGCGATTGTAAACAATGGACGGGCCGAGAAGGCAAGAAAAGACACAGTCTCGAGCCCTTAACGTATGGGTGATCGAATTCGGAGCACGAGATTCGTTTCAATGGAGCGACAGGGAAGGAGATATAAGCTCTCACTGGCAGAGTGCTTCATTGCGTACATGTACATGTGCCCTGGGTGAGATTCATGTTGCTAACACTGAGACAAACCGATCAGGCGTCAAGGAGTATGTACCTCTTCGAGCAACCGATTTTTACATTGTATAGAATAGTACAGCTTGCCAACGACACATCAAAATGCCCATTTCATCCAAACGGACACACGACCTACTCCTGCCAGACTGCCCAGAAATCAACATTGGAGACTAGAGGGTCTGAACATTAGGAAAGCCTGCAGGCACAAACACTTCGTGTAAGAAACGACCATGAATTATAGCAGTGCAACTTCAAACAAGAGTACAAAGTATGCCTACAATACAAAGCGAGCGAGCGAGTGAACAGTACCATGCATGAAAAACTCCTTCCATAATCCGATCCCATTCGAAAAAGAGGCAGCAAACGAAGCCGCAGAAGAAGACGAAGAAAAAGAGACATTACCCCTTTACCCAAGATTCCCCAATTTCATTCCTTCGCAGAGGCCAACCACATTACGTCTGTTTTCCTCCAATTCCCAGTACCACAAGCTACCTTATCTGCTCGAGTTCTCAACCCCAAGCACGCCAGTGCCCTTCCCTTGCAAGCTCTCGCCGACCCTATCAGCAAACCCCTTCAACCCGGAGCTCTTCGAGCGCTTCCGGGGACTCCGGCGGAGTTGTTGCTGTGCTTGTGCTTCTTCAGCGCTTTCTTCCGCCAGCACTGCTTTGCCGCCGCCTTGCTTGTCGTCGAGGACTTGCTGGCGGCTGCCTAGGGCTTGCTGTGATGCTTTGCCTGCGGGGATGGAGGGCTCGAGAAAGGGCTGTGCGGAGCGGGCTGTGGAGGATGCTTTGCTGGCTTCTTTGGCGTAGGGGTCTAGACTTTGCTGCGTGCTCTCTGCGGGAGACGAAGCGGTGATGGAAGAAGCGGCGTTGTCGGCGTCGACTTTTCTTTGTGCTGCGATACGGGCACGTTCATAGCGAGCGGAGACGTCGCCGCCGGTCCACTTGGTGCCGAGGAAGCCGTCCCAGAAGGTGAAGAAGGGCTGGCTGAAGTTGGTCTTGATGCCCCAGCTTTGGTGGTGGACGTCGTGGTAGCCAGCGTTGTTGCTGGTGACGTGCTGCAAGGGGTCCCAGGGGAATGCGTAGCCGCAGTGGTCGTCGACGGTCTTGACTGTGCTCATGGTGAAGAACCACATGCTTTGTCTGCAGGTCATGCCGGTAAGGAGGTATGCAATACCAGCTCCGCAGGTGTCCAGCAAGAAACCCTCGAATGGGTGGTTGTAGAGTGCACCGTATGCGTAAGGCACATAGAGGCGGTGGTGCCTGGCGTGGAATGTGGTGTAGAGCCATTTGTTCATGTGCATCGCGCGGTGGAGGAAGTACTGCCATGTGTCGACAATCAGAATGGCGATAACAAATTGCAATGCCGGGATGCCGAAGTGGTAGATGACCTTGGCCGCGGTGATCTCCCAGCTAGCGAAAGCGGGCGCAACGATCTGCTCACCAGCGTGCATCACGGTCTGCGTGAGCTGAGGGTATACGCCGCCAGCCAACGCGCCCGACAGCATCGCGTGTTGTCCTCCAATGTTTTTCGCAATGCCTACTGCATCGATTCCGACCAGCCCAAGCACGCCGGGAATCGCCCTTTGCGCAACTCGTAGTCGCTGTGCCCAAACCGAAACATCGTAACCCTCCTTCCCTTGCACAGGGATTGGGTCCACCAGCGTCAAGCCCGCAGCAACGACCGTCTGTATCACTTGTTGAATAACCACATCCCGGAAAACGTCCCATCTCGTAACATGGTTCCTCTTGAGCACCTCTGCGGGCGTGTGCAATCTGTACTGCGGGAATAGATCGAGTTCGTCGATGACGTGGAAGATCATGGATACAGCCCAGTATGCGATCACTGGCAGGGCCGCGGCCAAATATGCGTCGTCGATCCATGAGATGAGAGGCGGCAGTGGTTCGAGTGTGTAGTCGGGAAGCGGCGGCAAGGCGTAGGCTGCCGTTGTGTTGGCCATTTTTGCGGCGGATGGCAACAGGTATGTTCAATGTGATTCAAGCAGTATTGCGAATGCGCCGGCGGGCGCAATGGGGCGTCGCGCAATCAGTCCACTATGATCCGGTATCGCTTGGAGGGCACGCGATCAGGAGATGGCTGGGGAGCGATGAAGATTGCGCAGGTGGCGTAAAAGAGTAATTGAGTCGGGTTGTTGTTGTTGCAGGGTTAAGGAGCGTATATCGGTCAATGTCGATTATTACAAGTAGTGCGGTGGTGGTGGTAGAGCGTGGTGGGTGGTGTTGTTGTGAGATGAGAGGAGAGAAGCGGCTCAAACGCTCGCCCATCAGGCTTCCAACTTGAAGTTCCTCTCTCTTTCCGCAGCTCGCCTCGCTCCGCATTGGATTGTTCTTCAGTCTCAGGGCTCGCCGTTTCGCCACCGCTGCCGTCATCCATTAAATGGAGCAGACCAGATGCATCTCTTGCACATGCCGAACACTCACTTACCCTGTAGATCGTGATAATCATACTGTTGTCTTGGTCTTTGCAAAGGCAATAATTAACCCCAGCATCTTTGGATGTCTTGTTGTCCCTGCTAACTAACCACACCCTCCACCCTCACAACCATGTCTGCCGATGCCTGCGCCACCTGCGCGCAGTCCTACCACACTCCCTCCGAGAAACCACTTTTCCCAGGCCGCATCCTCCCCTGCTGTAATCGCACCGTCTGCGCCCGCTGTCTAATCCAAAACAAACGCTTTGAAACCTACTGTCCATACTGCCAAATCAGCACAGCGCCCTCGTCGTTGCCACAAGGCCTGCGTAACCCGCCCGCATACTCGTCGCTCGAAACCGAACACGTTTCAGCTCGCGGGACAAGCGATGACGAGCCTCTGCCGCCGCCCTACCAGGCTGGCACTTACAGACAAAATGGCAACTCGAGCGATGAGAAGGGCGGGGCTGCACCGGCCGAAGATGTGTTACACTTTGTTGCACCTGAGGACTCGATGAGATCGCTTGCGTTGGCGTACGATGTGCCTATTGCGGCGTTGCGGAAGACGAACAACATCTACTCCGATCACCTTATACAGGCGAGGAAGACGCTTCTTATACCTGGCGAGTACTACAAGGGTGGCGTGTCACTGAGTCCGAGGCCTTTGGAGAGTGAAGAGGAAGAGATCAAGAAGAATAAAGTCAGGCGGTGGATGGTGGCTTGCAAGGTTGCTGAGTGAGTTAAACCTGAACTTTTTCTTGGTTGGGATCGTCGAATTGCTACAGAACTGATCGGCTGACAAGTGTACCTCCTGCGCTCAGGTATGATGTCGCCACATTATACATGCAGCAGGCCGACTGGGACTTCGATGCTGCTGTCGAAGCATACAAGGAAGACGAAAGGTGGGAAAAAGAACACCCCATGCAGGCGCGAGAGAAAGGCAAGAAGGCGAAGAGTGTTGGTATGAGGAGGTTTGTTGGCTCCAGTGCCAACGCGGCTAGATGAGCAAGCATGGCAGAAATGAATGACGAAAGGATATGAATACCCGGGACGCATATGATAGGTTTGCATGGATGTAAGGCGTTATGGATTTGGTATGTACATTGTGAAGCGCTTGTCGCATCACATATCTCACAACAAGCGTTCGACGTGACATTGAGGCTGAAAAAATTCGATGACACAAAACGCGCTCACATGGCCAGATACAATAGCGTACAGACGTGTACCAAACGCCGCCACTCGATAGGTGGCGCATAGATCGATTATGCGTGAATCCGACGTTGAGTGACATGGGAACCGTCGGACTTCGGCTTTGGCGCATTTCCTGAGCACATGGGCTGGAATCTTGTACGCCTTGAACCTTGCGGATAACGTGTACCTGGTAGTCGGTCTAAGAGCCATGCGACTCATCCCGGGCAGGTGCCTTCCATTACCAGGAGAACATACCGGCTTGCACTAGAGCCGCTCTTCTAAGAGCTTGGTGTTTTCGACAGAGCACCGCGACTACAAGCCATGTGCGGAAACAACTAAAGAATATCAACGATGTGCTTTCATCAACACAAACTGCCCCCATCAGATCCTACCTGACCACAAGATGTTGTACTTTCGTGTTCAGTGACCACTTCCCTTAATGGCAAGGTCACGACATCTTAAGCGCAGATGCAATGGCAGGAAGGAACCCTGGCGCTGGACAGACCTCGCTTCTTCCAACAATATACGACGATGAAATCTCACAACACACAAACATCGGCTGCGTACATCATATCTGAATCTTGGCGATCTTTCTTGGACTCGTTCTCGACTTTGGTGAAGACTTTGGAAAGAACTATTATTTTGACCTCAAGTATGCGACTACATCCCGCAGCGACATTCGCTCTTCTGGGGTGGCGAACAACACACGCGATACCGCCCACTTTCGGTACAAATAATCCGGGCCTCGTCATCGAGAAAGTGACTCCATCTGCGCAATTCATCAACCCAGGGTTGCAGCACCGATCCTCCCGGTTCCTCAACCAGGCTACCGCACGTGAGTCTTTTTCTCTCAAAGACCACATATCTACATCGTCCTGACAAGTCTCAGCGTTTGCTGTCAATGGAAGCGCTCTCCCCAACATCACCTGGGACATCGGTGAAAGCTACACCGGTCTCCTGCCCATCACAGACGACAAGGATGAGAAAAGGAAGCTCTTCTTCTGGTTCTTCCCGAGTTACAACTCTGAGCCAAGGGACGAAATCGTGGTCTGACGTATGCAATCATCTGCGAATATGTCTCCCTGACCCTCGCTAATTCACCACAGTTAACGGAGGGCCCGGCTGTAGCTCCATGGAAGGTCTGCTGACAGAGAACGGGCCTATCAACTGGCTCCCAGGAATGGATGAACCAATGTCAAATCCATTCACCTGGCTCAACTTGACTAATGTCGTCTGGATCGATCAACCACTCGGCGTCGGCTTCACACAGGGCGAACCAGACATCGAGACTGAAGATCAGTTGGCTGTCCAGTTCATGGGCTTCTGGAAGAACTTCGTCCACCTTTTCTGCATGGAACACTGGCGGATGTACCTCACTGGCGAAAGCTATGCTGGCGTGTACATCCCATACATTGCCGAAGCGGTGTGTCTGTCCAACCCAACACTCGTGGCTGGTCATGCTGATTGACACTCAAATAGTTCATCAGCGCAGGAGACACGACTTACTACAATCTCGTGGGCGTACATTTGAACAATGCCGTCATTGGCGACGGCAACTTGCAGATGAATGTTGCATTGCCTTCCTACGCCGCCCACTGGAACCTCGTCCTTGGTCTCAACGAAAGCTTCATGGCGGAAGTCAATCAGCGAGCACGCGAGTGCGAACTCACACGCTACATTGACGAGCACCTGCAGTTTCCACCTCGGACTAAGCTCTTCAAGCAACTTGTCTGGCAGAATGACACCTGGGCAGCCGAGCAATGCGGTATGCTGGAGTATCTGAAGGGCGCCGCGGAGCTTGTGAATCCGTGTTTCAACATATACCACATCACTGATTCGTGTCCATGGCCATCGTAAGTGTTTCCACAAAGACAAAGGTCAATGGCGAGACTGCTTACTAAAATTGGCAGCTCCATTCTGGGTGCAAGTCCTCCAACGGGTAGCCAGTCATTGGATCCGCCTACCTGGTTCTCCCAGCCTTCCGTACGCTCCGCACTCCATGTATCCGGCGAGGGCAACTGGCAAAAGTGCACATCGAAAGGCATCTTCCGCAACCGCACCGACAACTGGATCGTCCCAGGAGATCCATACAGCGCGATGCCAGCGACTAACAATCTACTCTCCCGCATGATCGAGTACACAGGCAACGTCATCATCGGCAGCGGAGCACTGGACATGCTGATCCCAACAAATGGAACATTACTGGTCTTGCAGAACGTGACGTGGGGAGGCGTGCAAGGGTTTCAACGAAGACCTGCCAGACAGGCAAGTCCTTCTTGACCTTTATGAAAAAGATGCTGGGAGGAACTGCGGCTGACAACAGATCTGCAGTTCTACTCACCGTATCCCGTCGACCCGACACAAGCCGCATCCACAATGGCAGGCTTCATCGGCACTTGGGGCCACGAACGTGGACTAACGTTCTACGAAGTCGAATTGGGAGGCCATGAGCTGCCGAGGTCAGTATTCACCTCTCGTGAGAACATGCAAAACAGTCTGTACTGACAAGCAGCCAGATACGCCCCAGGACCGAGTTTTCGAGCGATGGAGCTTTTGCTCGGCCGCATCTCCTCCTTGGGTGATGTTGGCGACTTCACTACGTAAGCTACAGGAAGTACCCATATCGACTCTGGAGATCTGAGAGCATGAAATTTGTTTGGACGTCGACATGATATTCTATGCACAAGATCTATTGTTGTTTGGGGTGGTGGACTGGCGGAGGAGGTAATGTCTTTCTTTGTGCGGTGGCTAATGCTTGCTTTCTGGGGTGGTAATGTCTGTTCACAGTTGGGGTTTTTTTGTCTGATACGTAGGCGGTAATGTGTTTTGTCTGGAATGGCGGTGATGGTTGGTGATTGCGGAAGAAAAGTATAAGCCTAAGATCAGTCAATGAAGTCTACTCGAGAGATTCTTCGCGCCGTGTAGCGTTCGTCGGAGCAAAATGGTTCTCAACTGCATGCTTCGGAATTCTTTGAGCAGAGACGATCGATTTCCAGCATCGCGGCCGCGTATTTTGTCGATGCGGCCGCATGAAATCGAGATATGTGGAACCTTTTAGGGCAGGGGAGGCGTTAACATGCTTAACGCCGACAACCTTCCCACGAACGATCATCATCTCGCTGGCATTGGAGATACTCTGCTACTATCGCCCGTCTCGAGACGGTCGAATTCGGACATAAGTATAGAATGATGTCGACCTTGAGCATTCAACCACATCATTCTCCACAATTAGTTGAAGCACAATTCTATCATTTAAGACAGTCTCGCGGTGCTCCTCTACACCATCCCGTCACCAACATCACGCAACAGACTATTGAGAGCACGTCAAAGACATCTTTTCCTAAGTCAACCTTCATCATGGTTCACACTCAGCAATTTGGAGACATCCAAGTCCCAGTCCCCGGCTTCGGTGCCATGGGCATCAGCTTCGGGCTTGGGAACAACCTCACGCTCGAACAAGCTGAGCCTGTATTGCTCAAAGCACTCGAGCTAGGGTGTACTTTTTGGGACACTGCGGTACGCTTATCTCGTTGGAACGTTTCCCCCGAAGATAAGACTGATGTCTTTTGTATTAGGTCGTCTACCAAGCTGGCGTCAACGAGAGGCTCCTCGGAGACTTCATCAGGAAGCACAACTGTCGCGACAAAATCTTCCGTACGCAAAGACATCCCAATATATCAATGGCATCCATCGACTAATCGTTAACATAGTCGCATCCAAATGTGGTTTCGCGGCATTCGAAGACGGAGCCGTCACCAACTCGCCCGAGCACATCAAGTCGTACATTGATGGGACAATCGAGCGCCTAGGCTTCGCCCCAGATCTCTACTACCTCCACCGCATCGATCCAAGTACGCACTTCCACCTTTCTCGCTAGATCGGTCTACTGACACCACCAACAAGACACCCCGCTCTCACAGTCAATCCCAGCCCTCGACTCAATCCGCGCAGCCGGCAAAACAAAATACATCGGCCTCTCCGAGTGCTCCGCCTCGACACTCCGCAAGGCCAACTCAAGTACGTCTCTCTCAACGGTCTAAGTACCCTCCAAATCCACCCATCGCAGAAGAAACCATCACTAACACCATCCTCCTCTTTCCAAACAGTCGCCAAAATCGACGCCATCCAAGCCGAATACTCCGCCTTCGAAACTCTTCACGAAACAGACGGCCTCATCTCCACAGCCCGCGAATTGAACATCGCCTACGTAGCCTACAGCCCTCTAGGCCACGGCTGGCTCGTCGACGACTTCCCCTACGAGAGTCCCGAGGATTTTGCGCAGGATGATTTTAGGCGTACTGGTGAGTAACATCCCTCTCTCTTACATTGTCACACAATGATACCCCCCATGACAAAGCTGACCACAACACCCAGTACCCAAGTTCCAAGGCCAGAACTTCTACGACAACAAGAAAATCGTCGAGCAGATCAAGACTCTCGCGCAGCGCAAGGGTTGCACGCTGACACAAGTCGCATTGGCGTGGGTGACAGCCCAGGGAATGATTCCGATCCCAGGGACGACGAAGCCGCAGCGACTGGAAGAGAATTTCGCTTCGCGGAATGTAGAATTGACGGAAGAGGAGAAGGCAGAGATGCGCAGGATTCTGGATTCGCTGAAACCGACGGGGAACAGGTACAGTGAGAAGGCGCAGGCTATGGTGGGGCACTAGATTGTTGATACATCTATGTACACGGACATCGTCTTCTCTCTCTATCTGTAGCGAAGATGTTATGCAAGCCTAGAAATTCATCTTCAGCGCGATAGTCGGTTCGCCGGCATTTCCCATATCCTGTTTGACCTGAGAGCCAGCTCTGGCCTTGAGGACCTGTTCCATGAGCGCCTTTTCTTCGCCCTGCATACTACCCACAACACCTCTGAAGACAGCATTGTCAGCAGCAGCAATCTCCAACAACCTTGTCGCAGTTTCATGGTGTGTCGCTTCGCCTTCCTTTGCAGCGCGGCGCAGCAATGTCGAGATCACAAGAGCCGTAACAGCCGGTTTGCCCTCGGTCGGAACTCGTGATACGAAGGTCGTCAAAGTCTGCGCTACCAATGTGCGGCTTTCGTCCATGCCTTCGATGTCCAGAGGCTCTGCGAGGAATTTCACAGAATGCGCGAAAAAGTGTCTTGAGCAGATGCCGGAAAGCATCAGTGTTCTGATACACCCAGCAGCTACGCGCGAGGTCATCTTGCTTTCGAGGCAGTCGCTCAGCTCGTGGGCGAATTTGACCACAAGCAGCTGGTCGTCATTGAAGACTTTGCTCGCAGTGGAGATGAGGATGGTAGAAGCGAGCAGAGTGTTCTTCTCGCATGGCAGACTAGCGGCAGTCTCTCTCTTCTGCGCGTTCCGGAGGATAGCCTGCATTCTGTACAAAGTGTTGAGGAGCTGCTTCTTCGTTTCTCCATGGGCTTCGCTGGCGATACTGGCCACGAAGCGGCGGAAGACAGGTAGTGATTGCGGCATGACCACCGCTTGGCAGGCGCCCGTGCCGAGGATGGTAACAAAAATGTTCAGAATTGTGGCGTGCAGATCTGTCTTGATGATGTTTGGGAAGACGTCGCTGACATCAACCAGAGCTTGCAGCGAAGTGCGCACGAGATTTTGAGCTTCTTCATTTGTCTCTAGACGGACTGAGACGGGGGTGTCGGAAAGACCAGGAATGAGGCCTGCAAGCACCAACACAATGATGCGAGTGAGTTCGAACAACTGCTCGATGTCATCGGAAAGGTGCTCGCCATTGTCCTGGGCTTCGATGCCGTGGCGCGAAGATGGGTGTGCAATGCAAAGATTGCGTGCGATCTCGACGATGATGGTTTGCACGCCCAGGCTCTCAGTGAGCACCATACGATCAAACAAATCCATGCTTTCAGCGAACACGACCTCTTGGTAGATCGCATTACCAGAGACGGATGGCCTAAGAATTTTCTTGAGTGCATGCAGGATGTCAAGGTTGCGCTGCCTGGTTACGATGTCATCATCGTTGGAGCGCACCGCCAGGGACTCGAATACAAGGCCGAAAAGCACAAAGAAGAATGCCACCGGCTCTTCGCGGTAGTTGATGTCAAGTTTGGGCTGGTCGTTATTCCCATCATGGCCTTCAGGCTCAAGCTTCTTGTTGTCCAAAGCATCGAAGACAAGCTCGCTGTCTTCGTCGATCAAGCTGGCAATAGCATCAACCAGACTGAGCCACGAGTCTTGATAGAATCGCAACAGAGTCTGTCTGTTGAGCGACGCGTAAACTGTATCGAGATCGTCGGACAGCGAAGCGATTCCAGTGCTAGCGGTGATGTCAGGCTCAAATCTCAAGCGCGCATACTCCTTCAACGAGTTTAGCCAGAGCGGTACGAGCTGCGCAATGTGAGGCTTCACCACATCGTTGAGGTATTGCTGAGACGAGCTGGCGGTTTGCAATTCTGCCCAGGCCGAGAAGACCGACATGCGAACCATGACTTGAGCATTCGAGCTCAATCCCTTGAGGTCGCCAATGGACGCTGTC
The DNA here is from genome assembly GCA_002921095.1 of Cladosporium sp. SL-16. Taxonomy (NCBI): domain Eukaryota; kingdom Fungi; phylum Ascomycota; class Dothideomycetes; order Cladosporiales; family Cladosporiaceae; genus Cladosporium; species Cladosporium sp. SL-16. Next base: position 174,933 of record PEGC01000053.1, read on the forward strand.
TCACATTCTTGAGAGAAGCTCTCGAGCGCAGATACTAAGAGTTTGAGAATACGACCCATACGCTCAACGTCTGTGACGATGCCGGTAGAGATAAAAGTTCCACAAACATCGACCGCCTCAGCAGCTAGTTCTGGGCTGGAGTCCGCCGCAAACGCGGGAGTCAAAGCGGAGCTGATCTGTGCCTGATACTGCTCGAGCAGCATGGCTTCGCTGAAGTCTGGGTCAGGTGTGCGACCAAACATCTTGAGTATCTGTTCCACAATGCGAAGACCAACAACACGCAGCGATGCTACAGATGCCGTCGACGCCGAGAAAGCAATGCGCACAATATCAGCAACCTTGTGTTGCAAAGCTGCTTCACCTGGGCTGTCTTCGCTGACCGCAGCTTCTTTGCTGATCATTGCGATCAAAGTGTGCAAGCACTCCATCGCGAAAAGGCGGACTTGCCAGCGCATCAGTTCTTGAGTAGAAGTCGCGTTTGAAGCGTCGTCTTCCTTCGCTGCTCCTTCTGTGACAGCGAATCCAGCAACTTCTTCGTCCTGCAGATCGGGCACAGCTGTGTCCTTGGTCGTAGCCGTGAGAGGCTGGGAACCCCGTACTTTAGTCTTGGTGAGAATGGTATTGCACCTCGAGATCCACTCGCCAGAGTTGGTAACACCAGTCTGCTGTAGCCAGTTGTGGAAGATGTTGCGCACAGCTACTGTGTCTGGTTGGTCGTTCAGATATTCCCACAGTCGTTCTTCGAGGCCTGGTCTCGCTGCACGCGCAATCTCGGGAGCATCACGTCTCATGAGTCCGAACAGTCCTTCGACGGCAGAATGCGAAATTTCGGGCGAGACAGAGTCCATGTCGGTCTGCAACCGCTGCACATAAGACACAAACTCAAGGTGTCCAGGTGCATACAGCGAGAGGTGCTCCATGCATCGCAAGCTTGCCAGCAAAACGTCTGTCTCAATTTCTTGCGAGAACAGGCTGACCAAAGTCAAAATCATATCTCTTTGCTTCGCCATGTCCTGCAAATCCGGTCCAAGAACGTTGATCAGTGAATCAACACCCTGCGCGATGGCTGCCGTAACAGGGAGATCGATGGAAGTGTTTGAAGACGCCAACACAGCGCTTTCGCTGTTGTGGCTGTCAGAGACGTATAGCTGGCTGAGCATGCCAATTGCGCTCGTCACGTAGCTTGAGAAGTTCAGCCCAGCAGACTCAGCTACCTGGCCGAGACTTTCCAGAGCCCAGAAGTGAACAAGTGGATGCGTGTCGGCTGCAAGTGACATAAGGATACCAACAATGTTCCTCATGTGGAAGCCTGCTGCCATGCCACCAAGGTGAGAATGAATCGAAGCAAGCGCCAAAGCACAGCCCGCACGTACATGGGGCTCACGATTGTTGACAACTGTCTCGGTCAGGTAGGTCACCTCGCCAGTCGTGAACGATGAGCCAGATGTATTGCATAGCCGTCCAAGTGCTTCCGCAGTCATGAACCGAACACTCTGATCGGGTGACTTGATGGACGAGCGCAATAAGGTCTGAAGAGCATTCTCAGCCTGTGTGCTCGCAATACTTCCTTTGAAAGTACCGCTCTCGCCAGTGGCTACTCTAAGAGTTGCAAGCAGAGCGGTAGTCACATTGGTAGAAATTGCGGTCTTCCTTGCAGGATCTTTTTGAAGAGCCTGCGAACTGAGAGAAGAAGACATTTGCTCAAGCATGCTTTCTTGAACCTTCGGTGTCTGAAGTGGCAGCGAGAGAGCAAAGACAGAAATTGCAGCATTGACCGCCTCAGTCGCTGGGGAAGCTGGTAACGCTTCCATGGACGGGTCGGCGTCGACATAAAGATAACAGCAAGTCGAGTCGAACTCCGCAGCAGTGACGATAGGAGAAGCTACAACTTTTGCAGTGATCCCTTCCTCGTCAGCTCTTGAGCTCCCATGCCTAGTGCGTTTCCGAGTGACAGCATCCTCAACGTCCAAACCGTTGACTAACCCATTCACACCAAAGCCATAATTGTCTGCAGCCTCCCAGATACTGTCGTAAGCACCCGCCGAGCTTGCGATCGAGGCGCCGAATGAGCTTGGTGAGTAGTAGTCAGCACCCGAGAATGACGCCACGGCCAATGGCAAGAGCGAAGAGTGAGCATTAGCCTCGATAGCGCCAGCAGGACTCAGCATAAGCAATTGCGAGAAACACTCAAAGACACGACGGCGTGCTTTGACTTCATAGTCCTGGAGTTGCAGGGCAGGAGAAAGTCTGTTCCCGGGATCGTCACTCGTTCTCTTCCACGGAAGGCCCTGGAGGAATGAGACTGTGTTCTCCAGCATACCAGACAAGCGGCGTGAGACGTCAGAGGTGAGAAGACGCTGGTTGAACGCGAGGAAAGCCTTGATCGAGCCTAGAGCGCATTCGCGGACATGTGCAAGGTAAGAGAGCTCGAGCATGCTGCGCTGGGAGATGTTCTCTTTGGGCACTGGTTTTGGCAGTGCATTTTTCCACAAAAGCATCAACTGTGACAAGTGGATTTTGACGAAATTGGGGCCGAGCGACATCAGACCTCCTATCATCACCCAGGCTACCTCGAGCTGGCAGCTTGAGACACGGAGATCGGAACCACCAGCGGACTTAAGAAGTGCAGTCGCTTGAGACAGCACTCTTGCGTATACATCAAGCGAACCATACAACGGGTGTCTGTTCGATGCGCTCAGAATGGCAGCCAGGCCATGCGCATATCCTACGCATCGCTTCGGAGCTTGTTTGAGGCTGCCAAGCAAATTCAGTTCGCGGTGCACACTATTCAAGCAGATGCTCACACTTGGTAGAAGTTGCTGCGGAACTGCCAACACGAGAACACGCAGTGCCCGCGCCGTTTGTACCTGCACTGCGAAGCTAGGATGAGGCAATACTTGCAAGAGGCCTTCTCGGCAAGATTCAGCAATGGTCCCAACGCCAGCATCAAGACAGCGGATCAATGAAGTGAGCGTGGCGACTGCTGCAGTCAGCGTGTGCTTGGATGGTTCCGGCCGTTCCGTGACAGCTTGAGGGTAATCCTTGATGATGTCGTTGAGGAGGAAGCGGCACGCATTGAGTTGAGCGGTTTCGCCTAGCATGCGCATGATAACACGGTCAAGGATGATTGCGACGAACTTTCTACTGATGAGTAGACGGTACTTGTTGTAATATAGGCTCGGGTGGTTGAGAACGTCGCGGAAGAGATGTTGTGCGATCTCGCCGTAGTTCTTCTCGACGATGCTTTCACCTAGAGATCTCAGGATTTTCACGTATGTGTTTATCACGGCTGTGCGTGCCTTGTTGGATGTAGTTGTTCGCATGTAGTAGGCGGACAGCAGTTTGAGAATCTCCACAAGGCTGTATGAAAGTGCTGTGGCGGGCTTCTCTGGCGCAGGAGACGATGTGCGTTCAGCCTCTTCTTCAGCGTCCTCAGGTAAACCCTTTTTGGCCTTTTTTGGTTTCTTGATTCTTGGAACAGCGTCCTTGCTGGGAGACTCCGAATAGCTCTTCACAAGCACATTCGCAAGGCAAGATGACGCTGCACGTCGGACACAGGCTGAAGTGCTCTCCATCGCTCTCCAAATCGCTGCCTGTAGCTTCTCAAAATCGTTCGAGTTATCGTAAGCTGTGGTGTGTATGGCAAGCTGTTCCAAACACCAGCAGGCCGAAGCCTGTACCAGCATCGACTTGTCCCCAGTGACAGCATTACGCGACTGCTTCCATATAGTCCTGCCAATATCATCTTCGATCGCAGCCACTATGCCTTTCACAATCTTGCCTAGTGCGCGGAAGATAGCACTGCGGTATCCCGTGTCATTCGCAGCGGGCTTGAGCTGCTTGATCAAGGCAGTACATGCCAGAGGCGACAAGCTCACGGCACTGTCACCAGCAGCCTCAAACACAGCTCCCAAGCAGAATGCAGCAGCGTGTTTCGTTTTGAGATCCTTCTCTTTCCCAGCCGTAAGTATGGCGACGCAGTCGTTGATCGATTCGTACAGTATCTTCCTGCTCCCTTTCGTGAGTATGCCGTTGAAACATCTTCCCAGGTTGTTCCGGACTACTCGCGTTGGTGCCGGAGAGGAGAGGCTTATAATTTGGAAGAGCTCCGTCTTCAATGCGGTCTGCTCGGCGGTTGCGCCTTCGGCGGTGAGGCTATCGACATGCTTGGCCAGATCGGCAGAGAAAGTGAGGAGATAGAGGTCCTGCTGCTCTGAGGGTAGAGAATGGAGTTTGGAGACATCGAGCTGGAACTGCGATATTGTGCCATTGGTGGTGGCAGATGTGGGCGTGGGCTGCTCGGAGGGGTTGGAGTTCGCAGTCTGAGGCGGGGTGGGTGTTGCCTCCTGTTCGGGCATTGTGTGGTGTTGTTGGATGTGTTACTGCCTCATGTCCTTCGTAAAGTCGTGGGTTGTGGGAGTATTCGTCTGGTGTACGTAAGAGTGAAGGAAGAATGATCTTTGTACAGCTGGACATAGACAAGCTGAAGCGCATGCTCACACGAGACAGCTCACTAACCTTCCCCAGATTTTGATTGATGCAATCAGGGGTCTAGAATGCGCTTCTCCATCAATTCAGGAACGCTGTGCTGATAATTGATTGTTATTCTTCATGAGGCTCAAGGTCGCACCACCAAGCTTCTCTACCACCAACACCACAGCAATGGCACCCAGTCGGGGTATAGCAGTACTGCGCTCCTTCACACGATCATCAATACAACCAACACCACCAACAACAACATGCCGCGCCTTCTCCGCCACCACCATCCCCCTCTCCGGCCACAACCGCTGGTCTAAGATCAAACACGACAAAGGCAAAGCCGATGCACACAAAAACCGCCAGCGCTCCATTTTCGCTCAAGAAATCGCGACCGCCTCGAAACTCTTTGGCCCGGATATCAACTCAAATCCCAAACTCGCTGACCTCGTCACCAAAGCAAAGAAAGAAGCTTTCCCCAAAGCCTCCATTGAAGCCGCCATTGCGCGTGGCCAGGGCAAGAGTTTGACTGGCGCGAGTCTGGAGAGATTGACTGTGGAGGGGATACTGCCGAACAATGTTGCTGTGATTGTGGAGTGTGAGACGGACAGTAAGCTCAGGACGCTGGCGAATATCAAGTTGATCATCAAAGACAGCGGTGGAACGGCGACGCCTTCGAGCTATCTATTCGAGAAGAAGGGGCGAATTGTCTTTGACCAGAAAGATGGTGTCGGACTAGACGAGGCTATGGACCCAGCTTTGGAGGCAGGCGCGACGGACATCGATGTGCTGGAAGACGACTGCGTCGTCGTTTTCACCACGCCCGAGGACACGACAACTGTTGGGGAGGCTGTCTCCAGCGCACTGGGTCTGTCCATCAAGACTTCAGACATTTTCTGGGACCCCAACGAGGATACCAAGACAGTCGTGCCGAGCGATGATGCTGCGGAGAATCTGGCCATGTTCATGGATGCCATGGTAGAAAGCGAGTCTACTGTTCATGCCATCTCTATGAATCTCGCACAAGGAGAACTTAGTGCCGAGTCCTGGAAAGAACTGCAGGCCAGACTGTCCTGAGAGGATTATGCTGCTCGCCGAGCAGGCAGAGGATTGTACGAACATCCGGTGTACATATACACACTTTGTAAGATACCTGTATATACTAAATCTGCACATCTGGACACATTTTGAGATGTCGACCTGCCTAGGGAACAGCATATATAAGAAAGCGAGCAATACATTTCCTTAAGGCATAGTACAATACAACCAATCCACCACTGACAAGCTATCCACAGACATAGGACTTGAATCCCAAGGGCGTTGAGCACCCCGTCAATGCGTTGCTTCTGAACGGGTTGCGCCGGATGGCATGCGGTGAAGAACTTCCTCCATCGCTTATAGAGTCCGGTATGCTACAATTAAGTTCGTCACTATCGTGTCAAGGCTGGGAGGCTGGGGGAACATTTGGGCATGAAACTGTGCCTATGCACCGGAGGATCAAGGAAGCGTCGCAGATCTAGGCTGATCATTGCCGCTATATCGCGGCATGGCTTACTGGCTTATGTTACTTGCCGGCCTCCCTCGTCTGTTGACGCGTTATATGCTCAAACACGCAGGCCCAACTCCCCTGACACAATTCTCGGCCGCAGACATCCACCGGTACTCTTCCTCGCCAGAGAGAATGTCGTCATTATTCTTCCCGGCTGAACTCCTCCATTCCGAGCCTCCTCTTCTTCAACCTCACATCCTTTGGATCCACAACACTCTGCGGGGAACGCGGGGATACCGGCAAACGGCAAGTCAAATCCACACTCTACGATGCTTCTCTAGCATAAAGGCTGCCTAGCAGTGACCAAGCATCAGCCGTCATCAAGGTTGGCGTTTCAACCGAGCGTGGCTTTTTGCCTAAGTATCACTGCCGGCATTGGAGATGAGGCCCAAGGTATGATATACAAAAGAAAAGTTAGATGATGCTGTCTATATATTCCAGGGACCCGAACATAGCTCATTGTAGTCTGCTGCAACCACTTCTCCAAGCACACCTCCCAAGATGAGGTCTTTCGTATCTGCCGCGTTAGCCACGATGGTGGCTGGCGTAATGGCTCAGAACAACCAGAGCTACTACGACTACACCATCAACGGCAACCCCCAGCTCGATCGCAGGACTCTCGCAACGATCCCTCTTGGTTTCCCGGATTGTGCGAATTCGCCATTGACCGATACATTGGTGTGCAACAAGTCCGCCAGCGCTTGGGACCGAGCTGCGGCTCTGATCTCCATGTTCACGATGGAAGAGCTCGTCAACAACACTGTGAATACGGCCCCTGGCGTTCCCAGACTCGGTCTGCCGCCATATCAGGTCTGGAACGAAGCTCTGCACGGCTTGAGCCACTTCTACAAACCGCAGACAGGCGACTTCAGCTGGGTGACCGCTTTCCCTCAGCCTATCACATCGATGGCGTCCATGAACCGTACTCTCATCCACCAGATCGGTTCCATCATCTCCACGCAAGGCCGTGCAGCGAGCAATGCAGGCCGCTATGGACTCGACGTCTACTCGCCCAACATCAACGGCTTCAGATCTCCAGTCTGGGGCCGTGGCCAAGAGACTCCCGGCGAGGACGCGTACTTCCTGACCGCCTTGTACGCTTACGAGTACATCACCGCCATGCAAGGCGGTGTCGGGCCTGCCGTGCCCAAGCTCGTCACAGTAGCTAAGCACTTTGCTGGCTACGATATCGAGACATGGCGCAATCACAGCCGTCTTGGTAACGATGTGAACATCACCGAGCAGGACTTGGCCGGCTACTACACTCCTCAATTCCGTACTGCCATCTTGCAAGCCAAGGCCAAGGGTTTGATGTGCTCTTACAATGCTGTCAATGGTGAAGCTAGTTGTGGTAGCTCTTACTTCCTTCAAACTTTGCTCCGCGAGACTTGGGGTTTCGGCGATGGTTTTGTGTCCGGCGACTGCGGTGCTGTGTACGGCGTTTTCAACCCGCATCACAATGCGGACACTCGTGTTGGCGGCTCGGCTACTGCGCTGCTCGCTGGTACGGATATCGATTGCGGTACCGAGTATGCGTACTACCTCGAGGACGCTTTCACTCAGGGCAGCGTCTCTCGCAACGACATTGAGAAGGCACTTACTCGCCTTTATTCTCAGCTGGTGTCACAGGGCTACTTTGACGGCAACGGCAGCTTGTACCGTGACCTGACTTGGGATGATGTCGTCAAGACTGATTCTTGGAACATCTCGTACGAGGCTGCTGTCGAAGGCATCGTATTGCTCAAGAACGACGGAGCGCTACCTCTCCACGACAACTCTAGCGTTGCTCTCATTGGTCCGTACGCGAACGCAACAACGCAGATGCTAGGCAACTACTTCACCACTCCACCTTATGTTATCAGCCCGCTGGCAGCATTCCAAGCTTCCGGCAGGACAGTCAACTATGCTCCCGGCACCGGTATCTCCAGCAACAACGAGACATTGTTCGACGCAGCACTCGAAGCGGCTCGCGGATCCGACGTAATCGTCTTCGCTGGTGGTATCGACAATACCGTTGAGTCCGAAGCCTTAGACCGCGAAAACATCACCTGGCCAGGCAACCAACTCGATCTAATCGACCGCCTAAGCAAAGTAGGCAAGCCCGTCGTCGTCCTCCAAATGGGTGGCGGCCAAGTCGACAGCTCCGCCCTCAAAGCCAACGACAACGTCAACTCCCTCATCTGGGGCGGCTACCCAGGCCAAAGCGGCGGCCAAGCACTTTACGACATCATCTCCGGCAAACGCGCTCCCGCCGCTCGTCTCGTGACAACGCAATACCCAGCCTCCTACGCCGACGACTTCTACCAGCTCGACATGGACCTTCGCCCGTCCGGCGATAACCCCGGCCAGACGTACATGTGGTACACTGGCGAGCCCGTCTACGCGTTCGGCCACGGCCTCTTCTACACCACTTTCGAAGAGAAACTCGCCGCGAACGCTTCCGCAAGCACCAGTATCAACATCACAAACTTCGCCGTCCAGCCACACAGCACCTACGAATTCATCGAGCAGAAGCCTCTACTCACTTTCCAAGCCAAAGTCTCCAACACAGGCAAAGTTGCCTCAGACTACTCCGCCATGCTCTTCGCGTCAACTACCAGCGGCCCAACACCGCGTCCCATTAAGTGGCTCGTCGGCATCACCCGCGAAGCTGAGATCGCTCCTGGCGGCGAGACTAACGTCTCCATCGACGTCCCGATGGGCGCTTTCGCTCGCGCGGCTGATAATGGCGATCTGGTTGTTTATCCGGGCGATTACTCGCTTGCGCTTAACAACGAACGCTCAGTGGTGTATAATTTTACGTTGACGGGGGATGCGATTACGGTGCAGAAATGGCCTTCTAAGGTTGAGACGGGTGGGGCTTAGAGGGTTGTGTAGACGAGCGGAGATGTTTAGATTGCGGTTGGAGTTGTTGGTGTATGTAACATGGAATGAACGAGAGTGTATGTTACTGTTTCGATCCCGATCATGAATCCTGCTGCTTGGAGGTGCAGGGCTGTGAGTCGGAGGAGGACTATTTGGTAACTTGTCTTTAGGACGTGGGCGTAAGAGCCATCTTGGTCCCTTGGGGTGTTTGGCGATTGACTCGTGTGGCGAGTCTCAAAGGCGATCAAGCTAGCCCAAGCAGGGTAGAGGACGAAGAAGCGAAGCAAGAAAGTCGAAGCCAGAACAGCTATGTCTCTAGCAGCTACTGCGTCCATCGAAGCGATACCCTCAGCGATGAATCGAGTCCCGATGGCAGTCGGGAGTTCGGTGACGATTTTTCGTGCTAAGGCGTAGACTGTCGTTGGTAATAGAAGCTTTCGCCAAGAATATGCTTGTGTTGCGTGCGATGCCCGTCCAACGATAGAGTTCGTCCATCGGTAGTGGACCTGTTCCAGCAGCACTATCGTGGCTAGCTCGGCGAAAGCAGTCCATATGTATGACTCCGAGATAGATGATGCCAGCGAGTTACAGCTCCCGGAAGCAATAGAGTAGATGAAAGCATAGGCGATACTGCGGCGGACTCTGGCTCGTGGCAATCTTGTCTTTCGTAGTAGCGAGAAGACGTTGGCGGAGGTTGTGGCTTCGTCGTGTCGTCGTGGAGCTTCGAAGTCAGAGCCATGCTGTTGCTTTCCTCCAGTGCATGCGGCTACGAGAAGTGTTCCGAGAACACGAACAATCGTATGTCTGATCTGTATCGAGAGGGAACAAATTAGATGCACTTCTCCTTCTTCCGGACAGTGATTGCCTCACCAAAAATTGCAAAATACCGCCGCAAAGCACGACAGCGATGAGAAGAGGCCCATTCGTACCCTCGTATTCCGGCAATACAGGTTGAAAGACAGCCTTGAAGTTCAATAAGCCATCTCCTTCGTCCAGGGCGACAAGACGGCTCAAGACATCGCAGGCGAGATGAACGAGGGTGATGAACATGTGCATGTTTTCGCTGATTTGTGCGAAACAGATACCCCTTTTCCTCCGGGTTTCTTATGTCTGGTTGAAGACCATCTTACTTCTGACAAGGAGGCATTCGGCCCGTTGGAGAATAGTTTTCAAGTCAATGTTGTGACGTGGCCTCGTTGACGAGACACATCTGTCGAGACGATGTTGAGCATTTTGCTCCGTCGATTTGCTACCCTAACGAGATGTTTCTGCTGTTAGGGTTGGGGTGACCGACACAATGGATGTGTGTTCCGTTGTGTCGATTCATCTACATGTAGTCTTTTTTCTAAGGTAAATGTATTCATCCTTGTTTCAATACCAACGAGGTAGGTGCTTCAAGTTCAGAAGATTACAAGATCAGCCATTGCTGTGAATTTGCGTTCGTTTCGAGCAATTCGCAACATAGATTGCCTCAAGCTATTGTCAAGCATCGACCAGACGAACTGTAGTACCAAGAAAACATGTTTGATAGAAATGCATACCGAGGGAGATTTCACACAACAGAGCGAGGACTCAAGCACAGTGACCCCCCGAATCAAGACACATGAATGGCTGGGGCAATGATCGCCCAGAGATGCGAGAGACCCGAAGCGGCAACATTGTGGTGCTATTCAACCACGCCATGCTCACACAAGAAATCTTACGAATGTCGCCTGAGCGCATGGCAAGATGAAGGCGGCCAGATCACCATAGTATTGAATGCCAAGAAAATGTGGAAGCCTCGCTGGCCTGTAGCTACGCCGCGTCGCATTGTTGCTCACTCTTAGGAAACCACGCCACTCAGCAGTATCTGCTATTAAAAGAAGTCTTGGTAATGGGTCGTATTCTGTTGAATCGAGGTTTAGTCGTGGTTCAATCGCACGATTTTACTCACAACAAGCATCGAGGCAGCGGGTGACACTGCTCGTCACTTCGGTAGGTATTGACGAACATTCGTCGACCGGTTCTTCCAGCTGCAAGATAACTCAATGCAATTTCGATTCGCTCAACTATGCATTATAGCAGTGGTTCCTTTCTATAGTATCGTGTTGTTCGTCCTGATAGTGATAGGTGGCGGGATCATGCCACCAAGGCGTTTCCCCTGTTTCACCCAATCTACACATCAGCTGATGTCTTTTGAATTGGCGCAGCATCGCATAAGCGATGGTGACTTGACCGTATATGATTATTGTGACTTTATAAGTACTGCGGACGTCGACAAGCACAATTTTCCTGGCTACCATTCATCCATATCCCAGAACCCGACCACTACTGCAATCTATCTCATAATCGAAGCCATGAATCGACTGTTCACTTTGGTGGCACTGGCGGCTTTCGTGCCCTCCATCCTGTGCGACACCTCCAACTACCCACGCTCAGAGAAAGCAGGCCTTGAGCGCAGAATCGATCGTTTTTGTTCTCGTGTGCCCAGCACTACTCCTTTGGATCAGCTATGCGACAAATCCTGCGGTACTGGATACACTCAGTGCACCAACTACTATACCTGCTTCAACCCGGGGCTGGGCCAGGTGTGCTGCCCCGATGGACGTAAGTCATTACAATGCGACGAATAATGAACCTGCAGGTGAAGCTGATATGATGAAAGACTACTGCGACGCAGGCGAGTACTGTGCACAAGACAGCTCGGGCACTCAGATATGCTGCAAGCACGGTGAACCATGCAATGATATTGCGACCTCGCTTTCGACCGTTTCGGGCGGCTACCTCACCGTGCCGCCAGTTTCGAGCACCCCATCGGCGACAGATTCTTCATCTACATCGGAATCTTCCAAGGACGCGGCAACAACTTCTGAGTCATCATTGGTATCCTCTGCGGACTCGACTGTAGCATCCTCATCTGCTATCGAATCTTCGACGAGTGCGACCACTGGCAAAGCATGCACAAGCAAGCATCCTTTTACCAACTCGACATTGCCATCCAACAGGTAAGACTCCGTGCTCGTTTTGCAGAACAGAGCTGACAGAGACAGCACCCGACCCCCGGTAGCCGTGCAAACCACCAATGCCGGAGATCGCTTGTACCTTTCCGGTGGAGTCTTAGGATCGATCATGGGGCTGTTGCTTTTGTTTTAGATAATGTCGAGGGTGTCTGACCAGACTGACCTTATAATTGAGTTGAGAAACGGCGGCCTCGATTGGTCGCCATTGTCAAGATCAAGAAAGGGTTTTGCACATTGGCCACAAGAGCCTGTTCGTTCTCTTTGCGTGGTGGTCATCGTTACTCTGGCTTGGACCTCACTTGGTGCAATTTGTGTCTGAGATTTTTTTTCTGTCTATCAATGGGTTCACTCGGGTAATGCAATTGGACATGGTCATTGGGAATAATCTAGCGGTCTGGTTCCCGTACCTAGAAATCGCTACAATTTCGATACCAACGCATATCGCTTTTCAACTTGAGTCGTACTCTTCGGCGCAAAGATTGGCAGTCGCAGCTTCCAGTTCTTGCCAAAGTGCTCAATGATCTTCTGCGCTTCTTCCGAAGCAAGCCAATGAGCAAACTCTCTCGCCAATCGATTCCGAGGAGCTTTCACATTGATCAGCACCGCGCAAGGATTGACCAAGTGCTTTCCATCCTCCACATACACCCTCAGATTCGACACCACCCCGTCTTTTGCTGCTGTGAGAAATGTCGCTCGGTCTGTGATTGCATACGCTCCAGCTTGATCCGCTCTCCTCAAGGCTTTGTACGGCGTGAGCGAAATCCGTCGTCTCCAGGACGATGCATAAGCGAGATCCACGCCGCCAAGTCCCCACAACTGCAGTTCCTTGTAATGTGTAGCCGAGCCATCGCCGCGGGAATGGAATAGTGCTTCTTGACGAGCTCCTGCTGCTCTTGACTTCTCCCCGTGCGTTGCAATACATCTCATCGCCACCTTGATATCTGCACCTGCGCTGACGTTCGCCGGATTCGATGCTGGGCCGACGAGAATAAATCGATCGTGAAACGCCACCGTCATGCGCTCAGCCCAGACCTCAGCAATACCAATGTCTTCCCATTCGGGCTCGTAAGTCAGGCCAACTTGGACGATGTCTCCAAGCAGGGCAATTTGCGTATGACGGCTATGGTTGATCACCCATTCTATGCGGAACTTCTCATCATGGCGTCGAATGAATGCTTCGCTTAGCTCACGCAGCAGACCAGTATGGCCAGCACCGCCGTTCCCGAGCCGGAAGCCCAGAGGCGCGGTGGCGTCGCCGTACACTGCTGTTGTTGAGGTGTTGATGGTGTTGTGGACTTCTGGGTCTGGCTCAGGGCGAAGGATGAGCGAGTCGGGGTGATATCGGCGTAGTAGAGGATCGGAGACTGGAGCTGGTCAATGAATGAGGACAGTTGGAGTTGGAGGATATATGACCTACTATCGACAGTCCCCGTACTCGGCGCTGAAGTTGACATGGCTTGGACGTTGAATGACGAATGACAAGAGTGGAGTTGCGCCACTGGTCAGAAATGCAGGTGGCGAAGACATCAAGACTCTGGTCGTCTTGTGCTTTCGTCGGGATATGCACTTCCTCGTGTCATTCTCAACCAAGGTCCATCGGGATATGATCCAAACGAAGATCCCCGCCTTATTGCGTATACATGGTTTGTCGGGATATGGAGACCCCACTTTTTGGCGTATATAGAGTTTCATATGAGAATCCTTCAGATCTTCTATCGTACAGAGTTTATCGGGCTTTGCGATCTCGAGTAATTTAAGAGGTTCAAGCATCTTCTCGTATACCTTAATGGCGATTGGCATGCCGATGATCCGGTAGTGACCCGAATACATCGTACTACCTAGATTACCTCCCAAACAATCGATCTATTCAAAGCCCGAATGGACCTTTCGATAATACTAATTTGCGAACAAGAACACAAATCAGATGTTTTGCGATGCCGACAATGCGTAGAACGATCATTGCGGCATTTTGCCAGTGTCAATCGATCACCAGATTGATGCTATATACTATTTCATGTCTCATCGATCGAAAGAGTGTTGACAGTGAACATGTGCTGAAATTTACCAAACCACGGTCATGGATCCAACAACTCCCAGCTTCGCCGGCCTCAAAGGCCAATCACTTGTCCTCGCCGTCACGTTGACCAGCGGTCTAGGCTTCTTGTACGATCGCGCCAACCTCATCACATCCATCCCTCATCACTGACACGCACATTCGCAGATCATTCGGCTATGACCTCGGCTTCATGGGCGGCGTAACAACATCCTCAACCTTCTGAACCACCTTCTCCAACCCCAACCCATCGCTCCTCGGCTTCCTCGTAGCCTCCTAAGAAATCGGCGCCCTCCTCGGCGCCCTAATAATCTTCATTCTCGGCTACAGGTTCGGCCGCCGCACGATCAGCATGGCCGGCGTGACCGTCATCTCCATCGGCGGCACAATCCAAGCCAGCTCCTTCAACATCCCGCGGTTCCTAATCGGCAGGATAGTCTCTGGGATTGGCCTCGGAATGATGACTTCTGTGATTCCGATCTGGCTGGCAGAGTGTACTTCACCTAAGATCGAGAGGGAGAATGATTGCGATTCAGCTTTCACATTTGATCTTGGGGTTGATCCTTGCGAATTGGACTGATTATGGCGTGTCGACGTACGAGAGCTCATTTCAGTGGCAGCTGCCGTGTGCGTTGCAGATTGGGGTTTGTATCGTGTGTCTTTGCATTCTGCCTTGGCTGCCCGAATCATCTCGCTGGCTGGCTAAAGTCAACCGCATGGATGAAGCTAGGCACAATTTGGCGGCGTTCCGAGGTGAGGATACCTCGTCGGCTAAAGTCAATAGGAAGATGAGCGAGGTCTACTATGCCTTGACAAGCGAGGCGGATTCAACAGATTCTTCGTGGACGGCATTGTTTAGGAATGCTGGCATCGGCGCCTGGTCGCGTGTCGTCGTCGCCATGGCTGCCAATGCTGGTCAGCAGCTTACTGATTCAAACATACTCTCCAGCTTTGGTCCTTACATTTTCCAGACGTCGATCGGAATGAGCCGACATGAGGCTTTGCTGGTGTCTGACGGACTGCAAGTGTGGTTCTTCCTCAGCAGCTTGATCCCATGGTTCATCATCGACAGGCTGGGTCGACGCAAGTTGTTCCTGTTCGGGTCCGCTGGTATGGCAGTCTGCATGACGCTCTCGGCTGTGTTTGTCGGCATGGGCGGTAAAGAGCTTGGCTATGCTGCTACGGTATTCATGTATCTGTTTTACACCTTCTTCACCACTGGCTGGCAGGCCAACATGTGGATTTGTAAGTTTGATCCCCCAAACTTGGCCCTCCGCTCAATCATCAGAACTTAACCCGATTCACAGACCCATCAGAACTCCTCCTTCTCCACCTCCGCCAACGCGGCGCAGCCCTGACCGTCATCGTCCAGTGGCTCACCACATTCCTCATCGTCGAGATCACTCCTCTTATGATCACCAATATCGGCTACAAATCCTACATCATCTTCACAGCCATCAACCTGGCGGCGATCCCCATGGTGTACTTCTTCTTTCCGGAAACAGGGCGTTTACCGCTCGAGGCTGTCCATTTTTTGTTCTCGCCGATGGAAGACGGCAGCCAGCCTGGTATCTTGCGCGTTGTGCGGAGGAGTACCAACAAGGACTTTGTGTCTGCTATCAGTCTTCAGCTGGATCAGAACACGGATGCTGTTATCAATGGTGGAGATTTCGCCGAGAGGTTTGATAAAGTTTAACAAAATGTCGTGTGAACGATCGATGGAATGTTCTCATTTGGCTAGTGATGGGAAAAGGCGGGTAAAACATTTCGTAGTTTGTCCTCGAGGTCATAAGAACTGTGAACGATTACACGACTTACACACACGGATGCTTTAGAACGTGGCTGGAAATTATCGCTGGTTCACAATGTGTCAACGTATCACGGAGAAAGTCCTATTCTGGATGATTATTTGTTCGTGAATCGTGTTGATTGACGTGCGCACATCTTTTACACTTCCCTCATAGGCATACCGCATGCCAGCTCGACCTAGTAGGTTTCCGTCAAGCGCTTGACCAGATAATCTCCACTGCAAGACGTTAGTCTCAACTCGATCTCACTCACGCGGAAGTATAACTTACCTGTTAATCGCCTCATACTTCTTCCCCTTGACATCATCATACGTCCCCGGAATCGCATCAATAAGTCGATCGCTACACGCAACCATCAGCAAACACACCCTTCTAATAAATGACCAACCATCATCACCAGGGCGAGGACACTTACAAGTTCGGATTGCAAAAGTATGCAATACTATACCTGCTCGGATGCCAGTCCTTCTCAGCGGGTTTCGGCGGCTCGACAACGCGGTGCTTGGTGCTCTTGATGGTGTCGTTGGACCAGCGCGTGAGGAGGTCGGCGGCGTTGACGACGATGGTATCCTCGATGGGGGTAGCGTTGACGAAAGTGTTGTTGGGGGAGAGGACTTGCAAGCCGCCGGCCATGTCTTGGAAGAGGAGGGTTATGGAGCCGTAGTCAGTGTGGGCGCCTGCGCGGACGCGGCGCTCATTTTGCTTGAATTCGCTGGTTGGGCAGGGGGGGTAGTGGAGGAGTCTGATTTCGCTCGTCAGCGTGTTAATTTTTGAGAACAGCAATGCCGCACAACTTACCTCAGCGTGTTATCGCCCTTATCGCAGTACGAATCAAACCAGGTCTCCTCAATTCCCAAACCCACCGCGATCGCCCTCATAACCTGCACATGCAAATCCTTGCACTTGTCGAAGAAATCCAGCATAGTCGACTTGAACACCTCGCCATCAACCTCCGGCCAGGAATTGGGGTGCCCTTCCTCGCCTTCCCTTCCAATTTCCAAGCTCTCCTTCAAATCCTCACCCTCGGCAGCGCGTAATTGCTCGATCTCCTTGGGATCAGTAGCATCAGTCACTTTCTCCCTTCCCTGCGCCACATAGCCGCGATTCGCCTCTGGTGTCGTCCAAGCAAGGGCATCTTTCTGGCTTAGAGGGCGTTTGAAGAACTCGGCTGATTCTTGAAAGGTCTTTTGCACGACGGGTTTGGGGATGCCGTGGTTGCGCAGATAGATGAAGCCTGCGTTTTGGAAGCCGTCGAGGATGGCACGGGCAACGGCGAGTTTCTCCCCGGGGTCTGTTGCGGAGAGGAAAGTGGAGAAGTCGATGAGGGGGATGTGCAGGGAGTCGTGCGAGACGGCGGTGCTGATGGAGGAGGACATGTTTGTTGTAATTTTGTGTGGTATGGACTTGTTATAAGAACACGGGATTTTCACCGGATTATATTTGATCTGTTATCGGTTGTTCCGACGAAGGAAGATTTATTCTCGTGCCTTTGAAGCTCTTATCAAGCTCTCAAATGTATGTGCTACACGAATGTGGAGAGCTGCCTTCCGCTTTAGGCAAGATGTTGACATTATCCGCCTTGCTTATCGCTGATAGTGGGGTGAAGCATATCCACGCAGCACGCCGAAACGTAGACTGTGACGATAACATAAGGCCAACTGTGTCCGTTGAGTCTGATAACTGAATATCCTATGTACTGATTTACCGATTGACTACTTCACTACTCCAACCTCACAATCCGCCCCCAGACCTTCCAACACCTCCCGATACCGATACCAGAGGCCACGATGCCTGTAGTCGACGTCCATACTCATGTCTACCCTCCAGCCTACATGGCCCTGCTACGCTCTCGAGATGCAGTCCCATACGTGCGCTCATTTCCAGACTCCCCCAACCCATCCCAAGAACGCCTCGTCATCCTCCCAGCCGAAGACACAGCTTCCACCTCCCGCGGCCGACCCATTGGCTCAGAATACTACTCGGTAGAAGAAAAGATCGCCTTCATGGACACCCACAGCATCGACATCTCAGTCCTCAGCCTCGCAAACCCCTGGCTAGACTGGCTTCCCTCCGAAACCGCCGCCTCAACCGCCCGCGAAATCAACGACGACGTCAACGCCATGTGCGAAAGCAAACCAGGCCGCCTCTACGCCTTCGGAACTCTCCCTCTTTCCGCCCCGGTACAAGACTCTGTCGCCGAAATCTCCCGCCTCACAACTCTCAAATACATGCGCGGCATCATAATGGGTACCTCCGGCCTAGGCCAGGGCCTCGACGACCCAGCCCTCGACCCCATCTACGCCGCTCTCGAGTCCCAAAACCAACCCATATTCCTACACCCGCACTACGGTCTCCCCTCCTCAGTCTACGGCCCTCGAGCAAACGACTACGGCCACGTACTGCCATTAGCGCTGGGCTTCCCGCTCGAAACCACCATCGCAGTAACCCGCATGCTGCTCTCAGGCGTCTTCGACCGCTACCCCAAACTCTCCGTGCTCCTCGCACACTCCGGCGGCACATTGCCTTTCCTCGCAGGCCGGATCGAAAGCTGCATCGCGCACGACGCCCATTTACACGGTCAGGAGGGTTTCTCTTCTAGACGAAGTGTGTGGGACGTCCTGAAGACGAATATATACCTCGATGCGGTGGTGTATGGCGAGGCGGGCTTGAAAGCTGCGCTGCAGGCTAGCGGGGCGGATAGGCTGATGTTTGGCACTGATCATCCGTTTTTCCCGCCGCTGGAGGAGGGCGAGAAGGAGTGGTTGAGTGTGAGGACGAACGAGAAGGCTGTGAAGGGGACGTTTGGGGATGATGGGGAGGCTGTGGCTGCTGTTATGGGTGGGAATGCGGTGAGGGTGTTAAATTTGAGGGAGATGTAGGTAGGTGCTCTCGGTCTGGATACTATGTCTGGTTGATAAGCCCATCAGAACTCTGCATTCATCGCATCATGAAAAAGTCGAAACTCAGCACCTTCCCACAACAACCCGAAACCCATTTCCCCTCCAATACCCCCCCGGCTCCAAACTCCCCCGATAACTACAATTAGCCTTCAACCTCCCGCTTGAAAAGCAGCCTCCTCTCAAAACACGCCTTAGCTCCGGCGCCGCCCCTAAAGCCTCCCTCTCATCATCCCGCCAAGGATAACAATAAGCCGGAACAGCCATATCCTCCCCCCAAAGCGTACTGCACCACTCCCAGATATTCCCCGCCATGTCGTGGCATCCATAGATCGAACGCCCCTTGGGGAACAAGCCAACGGCACAGGGTTGATTAAGGCCGGTTTCTTCGCTGTTGGAAGCATCGTTTTGCCACTGCGTGCCCCAGGGGTATAAGCACTCGGGCAACCCAGGGCTATGCCGTTCGCCGCTAGCGGCTTTCTCCCATTCTGGTTCTGAAGGCAGGCAGACTTGTTCGTTTTCGCTTATGGTGTTGTTTGCTCGCCAAAGGTTGGTTAGCCATGCGCAGTAGGCGACGGCGTCGTGGTAGGTTAGATCGGTGGCGGGGAAGTTTTGTTTGGATTCGTCGTGGTGGTCTGGGCTGGGCCATGGTCGGGAGGTGGCGGCTGCGAAGGCGGCGTATTGTTGAATTGTTACTGGGAAGGCGGCGATGCGGAAGGCGTCTATGTGTAATTTGTGCGTGGGTTGTGAGTTGGGATGGGTGTTGGAGCCAAGTGTGACGGTACTGGCAGGAACGACAACCAGCGCAGTCAAGTCACGAGGATCTCCGAAGCGTGAGAGCACGCTCGCGGCGTCCTGGCGCTCGGCAATGGGTAGTTGGCCTTCTTCGATGATTGCGAGTGCTGCATGGCATACCTGCTGTTCGACCTGAGAAGAGATACTGCCTGCTTTGGCGATAAGGAGGGCAGCACGATGCGATGTAATATCGCCCTCTCCTAGAAGCGCCTGAGCAAGGTCGTTGAATAACTCTGGAGAAGCAATGCGCAGGCGAGTGAGCAGGCTTTGGATAATGTTCGCAGTCAAGATGGGATTGTGCTTGTGAAATCTCACTGCAACGTCTGCTGGAAGACCCGACAAGTATCGAGCAGCGAGCAACTGCTTGGTTTTGCGCGGGCGAGAAAGTATTGGCAGCTTCTCGCTCGAGGTTTCAGCTTTGACCTTCAGCGCTGGGATGTGGCGGATCTCCTGGCATATCTGGTGGAAGGCGTTAAGTTCGACGTACGAAGTAGAGACGTTAGTAGCAGTCGATGTGGCCAGCCAAGCGTCCAGCAATGCCTCCGCCTGATCGCCCTGGTCCTTCGCTTGCAAAGCAAGTGCAAATAGTGCCGGGTTCGAAGCGGCGTCGCCGAGTGCATAATCAATAATTTTCGGTTCCACATGCGTCAGTTTTGAGACCATGTCCCGGCGCTGCTCCGACGAAAGCGGCCGGATGTTGTATTTCGTGACCGAAAAAGGTACAACCAGATCGCCAAAAGCACTCGTGTCGCCCAGGAGGACGAGTCTGTGGCGCTTGTTCGGAGATCCTAAGATTTGCGCGTCGATGCTTTCGATGTATTGGGCAGCTCTGGGTCCAGCTTGCTCAATGTCATCGATCACAACGACTAGTCCGGGTGACTCCGAGACTGATGGATGAGCAAGTAGTGTAGGTATAGCATGGCATGCAAGCGCTTCCAAGTCACCTGGCCCATTGATGGAGAAGTAGCAAGGCCGAGAGCATGTTAGATACAACTGTTCACTCGCGGTGCTGACAGCAGCATTTTGCCCAGTATGATCCTGCTTAGCAAGGCTAAAGCACAGGTGTTTTGCAAATGTCGACTTGCCACTCCCAGCTGGCCCGCTCAACAGTAAGATCTGGTTGTCGCGCACCAAGTCCAGCAATGAAAAGTAGACCGGCTCGCTAGATTTTTCCTTGCCTCTTCTCAGTCCTTTGGCGGCTTTGTCCTCTGTGGTAAAGGTCGACAAGAGCGGAATGTTACCAGTGGCCAGATCGATAATTTGTCCATCAGGTTGTACAAGCAGTGGCTCGCCCCCAAAGCTTGCTGAAAGAGCTCGCTGATGTTCAAGTATCTCGTGAGCAGACGCCATCACGAATGATTCGTCTAAGTGATGGTGTGATGAGATGCTTCGCACGTCTGGGCCTCGAGGCTGAGACGTGCAGTTGCCATGCTTGCACGCGAGTCACAGATCGCCATTCTATCAGCCTTTCCTGATACAACCATCCTAGCATCAGCGTGGGTCCGGCCTAGATGAATAAGCACGCCCTACATTGACTCGTGGATAGTGACATTGTTGCATGGCCTCATGTTCAGGAGGAATGGTGCAAAGTGGGGCGGCGAATTCGCCTTCTTCGCCGCCGCCGCCCTCGCCGAACTAGTTTCGGCCAGATAAACACATCAAAACACCAACCCATTCATAGTATCAATCCAATACCAAGCCTCACTACCAACAACCTCGCCCAACAGAATGCCCATCATCCGCGACTTCGCCTTGCCCAAAACTGCCAGTGACCTGGCAGTCAAGTCAGCCGACGCCTTCTTCATCGCCTTCCTGGCTTCCAAGGACCCGCAAACCAACAAGCCGTGGTGTCCCGATGTCGTAGCAGCCCTGCCAACACTCGAATCGACTTTCACGGGTGCCAACAAGCCGCAGGTGGCTTTTGTTGAGGTTGGGCAGAGACCGGAGTATGTTTGATTGCTGGGATTCATGGTGAAGAGTGTTGCTAATTTGTGTGTGTAGATGGAGAGACCCCAAGAACATTTTCAGGTTGGTGTACAAAGTCAACAATGTGCCTGCTCTGCTGCGTTTTGAGAAGACGAGCGAGGGCGTCAAGGAAGTTGGGAGGTTGATTGAGGGCGAGATTTTGGATCAGGAGCGTTTGGAGAAGCTTTTGGCTGGTTCATCGTAAGTAGCTCTTTAACCACATGTGATCTACGCAGAGTCTACCAGACATGGTTTTTCAATTGGCTGTGTTCGTTGTTGGAGAAGCGATTGGTCTCACGATCTGGGTATCTGATCTACGTATATTTCGAATGTTGCTCATGATAGTGGCGAAGTACCTATCATTATAAACACGCCGGCTCACTTGGCCACCTCTACTCCTTGCTCGGCTTGCTCTTCGTCCACATTCGCACCACTTTTGTTCAGCCTATCAGGGATCTTGTCAGTACGCTAATATTGAAGAGGAGTAGCAGTAAAGTCAGCACTTACTCTTCGCGCCTGTAGAGGAGCTTCATAGAGGTAACGAATATGATCGCCAGTCCTCCGAAGAGTATGAGAATCTGGTAACCGTACTTGTATTTTGGAGCGTCATAGGTCGGGAAAAGAACCACTGCCGAAGTATTAGCGGAGCTCATTCGGTCACATGTGGGCATCAATCATACATGGAACCCAAAGCACCCAGGTGTATGACACAACGTTTGCCACAGCGACGAGGAGCTGTCTCAAATTCGGGTCTGCTGCGTTTAGCTTGACGGCCCACGCCTGCGTGTACTAGTCAGTAACGTCGAACAAGAAACCCTTTATGCAAGCGATGGTCGACTTACGATGAGCACAGGCGTAGCAGCAGAGCCGGCGTATGAGATGTAATACGCGAAGAGAAGCGCTGACTTCGGTATCGTCCAGACTGAGAGTAGGATGTTCGACAAGATCATGAGGAATTGCAGACTGATGATTAGCCAGTAGAACTGTCCGGTGCGATCTGCGATCATGCCCCAGGCTAGGGTGACCACGATTGCCAGTGCGTTTCCGCCTGTGGGGAGGTAATTGATCTTCGACACGCTGTAGCCTTCGGCTTTGAGCCACAGGTTGAAGTAGCTGGTTGCGGTGTGGCACGCGGCGATCATGCTAAATTGTTTGTCAGTCTCTGGCGAGGGAAGTCTTGATTGCTGGATGAGGATACTCACACGTAAGATGCGACGAAGATCCAAAGCCTCCAGCTGGAGAAAATGCGCTTGATCTCCTTGAGTGTCAGTTTGCCTTGGACATTGTGGCCGAACCTTTCGACTCGCTCGATGCCGTAGCGGACGTGCTACTCAACATTAGTCACTGCTACTGCAGACTTGGATGTTCCGTCAAACTTACTTCAGCGGACCAGTAGAACGCCCGTGTGTTATGCGGCATATCAGGCAAGCCAAAGAAGCCCCACAGAGCAATTGGAATAGAGATAACTCCATCCATGATGAAAAGCCATTGCCATCCAGCCAGACCAGCGGTACCGTTCATGCTACTGTGAAGGCCTGCTTGGAGGTAGCCGCTAAACATACTGGCGATAGATTCGACTTCCAACAGAACTGCCGTTCGCTTGGCCAGCTCTGTTGGACCATACCAGGAGCCCAAAATGGCGATATAGCCCGGGAATGCGCATGCTTCCAGGAGTCCAATGAAGAATCGCAGTGCGTACATCTACAAAGGTCAGGATGTCAGAGCCCCAAGGTTTAGAGTCCTTCATTGTACTTACAGTCTGAATGTCCTTCGCAAATGCCATGGAGATGACCAGGACCGACCAAACAATCTCGCAGGAAGGGATCAAGATCGACGGACGGATGAAGCGTAGCTGTAACATTTGCGCAGGCACACTTCCGATAATGACACCCAGACTGAACCAGGTGCCCAGCCAGTTGCGCTCATTACCATACAGACCAAGGTCTTCTTTCATTCCACTGACGAATGCATTGCCTAGGAAAGATATGTCAGCGATAGAATTTGCGCAGCAGGTAATTTGCTTACTGTAGTTCGTCTGATCGAGGTACTTGATGAAGTAACCTAGAATGACCGTAGGGCTGAAGAAAACGAATTGTGTCAGTTCTGTATGATCTCGAGGCGGCGTGCAATGCACTTACAATAGGAAAAGATCCAGACGCTGGACGTAACGGCGGTATTCGGGGTCGCCATCAGCAGAATCCCAAACGAAAGACAACACCCTGCGCCATAGAGACGATTTCGCTTCTGTCTCGCTCGTATCCGGTATTGATAGAGCCCTAGTAGCGTTCTTTGTGTGGGTGCTGTCGTCGTCTTGGGTCCCGATCGGCGTTGCCGCGAGGTTTGGTTGCTTCACGTCGGCCATCACGAATTAAGGTATACCGGAGCTTAGTATTGGACAGTAGACTGGTCTTTGGCTGGCGTCAAGCTATCTTTGATATTAATACTCTTCTGTTGAAGCCATATGTTGGGTAGTTTTGAGTTGCCCGAGCCCTGGCCACATCTCTTGTGCGGTTGCCCAAGACTGGATCCGTAATGTAAGACTCCAGGCCCGTCCATCGGTACTTCCCACTTCTCGAGTTGTCTTCGATAACAACTCTTCACGGCGCCGTCAGGGCAAGAGTCCGGCTGGTCGGGCAAAGACGAGCTTGGTAGATGCTTGCAATTCTTGACTCGTAAATGCAATGTCACCATTTCCTTCAAGTTTCTTGCCCATACCGGCGAAGTTTGCCCACCTATTGCATCGAGTGGTTCGCTGTCTCGCTGCTGGAAGATGGGAGTGTTGAGATAAGCAAGCGGAGCGGCGAATCGCATGGCGTGATTTTGGCGCGCTTCACAACATCCTCACCACCTGTTTCTCGCCTATTCCGGACAAAATCGTTTGGACACATTACTCGTGCTTGGCCGGTTGCCTACCAAATATTCAGATGTCAGTCAATGCGCTTGTCCACCGCGTGAATGCTGGCCGCGTGATTGCCACGTGGAGTCGCAATGCTTTGCAAGATGCAATTGTTGAAAATGCGTTGGAGGCTGCAACAACTATTAGAAAACTTCCTACCATTGCAAACACTCTTGACCGGATATTCCTAGCAAAGATTCGATACTTCTCTATCCTCTCGCAATCTTATCAGCTGTTGCAATCGACATGACAGACACCGTTCTAAGGATAGCATTGGAAAATGTCGATTTCCGTCTTCCGACACAGGTCACCGACGACAACAGTGTATTGGCTCTAAAGAGTCTCGCATTGGAACCCCTAGTCCGATGGCAACCAAATGGACATGTCACTCCAGGACTGTTCGCCTCATGGGATAACAACAACGCCCAGGACTGGACTTTCCGCATTCGTGAGGGCGCGGTCTTCCACAATGGCGAGCCATGTACAGCAGATGATATCGTCGCATATATAAAGGGCTTTCTGGACTCGCGAGACTACTTCGGTATGAGTTGGAGTTACGCACGCTACTTTGCACGAACAACATTCGAAGCTGAAGGCGATAAGGTTGTCCGCATTCGAAACGCCGAGCCTTTTGCCGACTTGCTGAATGTTCTCAACGACTTCTGGCCATCTCGTTTAGATAAGCAAGGCAAGCCAATCATAGGCACTGGCATCTATCGTGTGACAGAATTCGAGAGACGAGATGGGATTGGCAACGCGACGTTGCAGCTCATCGATCCATCTCAGTTTCCATCTCATCCTAAGCAAGTCATTGCTGTCCATGAGCCAAATGGAGAGAAGAGACTGCAACTCTTGCGTGATGGGCACGTGGACGCCGCACTGAACCTGGAAAGGGTTGAAGATCTCAGCGTGCTCGACTTCGCCCCATCATTGGCCTGGGGAAGAGTTACCAGTACACTGTCAGCAATCTACTACCTGAACTGCACAAATGGCATCTTCTCGTCACCAGCAGCGCGTCTCGCTACAAATCTGGCAGTAGACAATACTGCTCTCGTCAAGGAAGTATACCAGGGCTTTGCTTCGCCGGCCGCCACAGTCGTCAGTCCGTTCCATCTCGGCTTCCAGGAAGCCGGCCTGCAACCAATTCCTTACGATCCGGCCGCAGCTCGTGAGATCTTCAAGCAATTTGACCTTACCGGTCCAATAGTCTTGCGTACGCCAGTATATATGCCCGAGCATGCCCAGAAGATCTCGCGCTTTGTCGCAGATTCGCTCGAGGCCGTCGGCTTCACTGTCAAGATTGAGCTTGAGACCAATCGTCCTGAGTATGCGCGATCGATCGGCCTGCGCAAATACGTTGGCGACCTCGCTCTATTCGACTCGACGCCGAACACGACCTTCCGTGTTTTAGACGATAAGGTATCCAGTGCCAACAATGCGACTTGGTGGCTTGGCTACCAGGACGACGAGTTCCAGGAATTGTTTGCCGGAGCTAGGAAAGAGCTGACGGATGCCGATCGCGCGCAAGCTTACGCGGCTTGTTTGAACAGAGTCCAGCAGAACCCGCCCTGGCTCTACATCGCACATCCTCATGTGGTGTGGGCAACTCAGCCAGGCGTAGCTTTGAATGTGGGACCCTCTGGTGTGCTGACACTAGAGAGTGAGGAGAAGTCCAACGTGTAATAGGTGAGCACGAACAACATAAACACAGATCAATGTTAAACCATGTCAGCCAATTCCCCGATATTGACCATGACCGCAATACTCCATGTGGTTGTAGGTATACGCTTTCCAGTGCTTTTACTCTTCGGGAATGCCAAGCATTCCTTGAGCAGCCCACGATGTATACAATATTTTGTTTGGCATGCCACTTATTCGTTCGCTTCTCAGGCTCGGCCACAGATTCTCTCATCCCCGATGTGAGCGACGCCATGGTCAATTTCACTCAATGCGAAGCCGACTTCCTGAGCAACGAAACAGCATTGGGGCTCTACTCCTACCCTGGCCCTATCAAGAATGACATTCCAGGCGAGCACTACATCACACGCCATGGCTGCAGTGTCCTCTGCGGCAACGGTCCCGAATTCTACCCATGGCGAACGACCGCGGATGCAATCCTCACATGGGTGCTGCCCATGCTCGCAATGTTCCTACTTGCACCCTTCCAACCTCGACAGACACGCAACGCTATAATATCATCCATCCGATGGCTCGGCTCTCCTCTCATATCCATGTGGTATATCTTGTGCAACATCCAGATCAGTGGCTGCTGTGCACACATGGTTGACATGAGCGTAGCGTATCACACATCCATCGAAGAGGGAACGGAAGCCAGTGACTTCCGCGATGCTATGTTGATTCTCGCAACCATGAACCAATTTCTCCTAGACTCTCGCCTGGTGGATGGTAGCGACGAACAGAGCCGGTGCGCGGAACAAGTCGTGCGGGTTGCTCTGTTCAGCAGACTCGAGACTCGGGAGAAGTCACTCCAGGAGCGGCGGTGTGGAGTCGCCACCGAAATTTGCACACATCGCGTGGTGGAATGGTCCCAATTTTGCTTGGCTTGGTCTGGTTCCTATTCGTTCTAGGACTGTCCATCCGTAACAGTAAGCCTTGGGAGACGAGTCGAAGGAACTCTCGCTGATACAAGCATAGCATTCGACAATGTCGGCGAGAACGCAGCTGGATACAATCTCGGTATGGGATTCGCAGTGAGCTGGATCACGCCGCTGGTCGTTGGAGCTTTGGTGGATCGTAATGCGATCGCAACACGGGACCTCCGATCAAACCTGTACTGGATCTTTGCAGGAGCGCGGGAAGCGTTGGGGTTGCTACAGGGCCAGTACAATAAGATCATTGAGGTCGACAGCTTACCGAAAGGATCTCACTTGCACATCAGTGACAAGCTTTTGGAATCCTTGCCTGTGGACGTCTTCGCAGAATTTGCTGGGCAGGGTAGACTCCGTTGGCACCGGGGTGTAGCTCATCCGATCCTTTCCGGGCTCGAACAATCGTATGTTGCGGAGAATAGTCGCGGGTGGCTTGGGAATGGCCAGCCTGCGAAAGCCGCGCTGCTGGTTCCTTATGAAGACAAAGGCTTCAATTTGGCGGATCATCGTTTGCTTATGCAAGCGGTAGCTGCCTTCTTCATCATTTACGGTAACCTGGGTGCTGGCTTTCTGATCTCCTACTCCACACCACCTGTAGGGATCAGCTGTCGGGCTTTCGGGTATCTTATCTTTGGCACTTGCACTCTCGCCGCAGCCATGATAGAAGCAATTCTCGAGAGCGCAACACCACCGAACTGCACAGCGCGACGTGTCGGCGGCTACGGACTGTTCACACTCGAAGCTTTCAACGTCTGCTGGCTTCTCGGCACCACCATTGCTCAAACCTTCGGCTTCTATCAGACGTGTTTCTGCCTCAGTACCAGATTCGACGGCAAGCTAGGCTATATCCAGTTCGACAATGTAGAGATCAATCATTCTGATCTCACCATCACAGTCTGGAGCGTCAGCGCTGGCGTGGCAGGCACAATTCTTCTGACCAGTCTCGCTTACTTTGTGATCGAGTGGTTGGAGCAGTGTCATCTGAACACATACGACATTACGAATGCGCAAAGAGGTCTGCTATGGTCGAGGAGGTTTCAGAAGATCCGCGGGTGGCTTTTCTTCGGCCCTATGCTGCCTATCAACGGTTTCATCAAGCTTTGTCGGTTGGTCGCGCCGGGGAAGCATGCGAGAAGGAGACGCATGACTCGGAGCAGCTAAGAGGTCTATGATACACGCTTTGCTCACTTCTAATCATCTCAGCGCCAATGAAAGTCCAATCGTGACTTACCGAGGTCGTGAAGTGATCCGAACGTTCTTACTTCGCCAATTTGCTTCGCAATGTGGCTGGAATAATCGTCCCCAAATCATCATCTCAGATTCCAGAAAAGACCACACTCAAACCGCTGGCAGGACTTGTGATTAGACATTGGTTGGTTCGAAATCAGAAGTTATCGGGACGTGCAGTCCACTAGGCCAATCTTTTAGTTGTATTGAGTTAGAATTGAACGATTACCTTGCACCGATCCATCGATGCCGAACCTCTTTAGCTGAATTCGTCTGAGATATTTGCGGACAAAGATATTTGCGTATGATCGAAGTACCTTGATTGTTAGCACCACGCTCTCATGCGGGCACAACTTCCGACAATATTTGACGAGCATTACGTCATTGTGAAAATCGTCGGCTTAAATAAAAGCAGTGAACAGAACAAGAATGGCACGGTGATATATATCACAGCAATAATAACCCTTGGCTTCGCGCCAGACAGCCTCCTTAGCGTACTTTTTGAAATCCTATTCTGCCGTTGGTATCGCCCTCAACGTCCTGTAAAACAATGTCTGCCTACTCTCGCGAAACCGCCGTGAAGGCAATCCGCTCATACTACACCTTTCTTGCCGCGAAACTCGGCGCAGTACAGCCTTCATGCATCATCGAGCCACCCGTTGGTGGCTGGCCTAACGTCACAACTACCTCACTTGCTCCTCTGGAGAAGACAGCCGAAGTCGTAGAGCTGTTGCGTCATTTGCTTTATATCAAAGAAGACTCAGAGGTCGAGTGGAACGACAAAATTGCACCCGAGACAGAAGCGTTCCAGTATGGAGGCGCAGGTGTTACGCCTCCGAATGGAGTCGCAAGCGAAGGATGGCCTCCTGGTGCTGGTGAAATCCCCGCCCATGTGGCGGTGTTGACGATGGGTGCTCGATATGGTAGCTGGTTACTGCTTGACACTACAGAAGGTCAGCTCGCCCTCTATATCTTCACGCTGAGATCACCTGTTTCTCACACGCTGCAATCAAAGGCACAGTCACAGATTTCATCCAGCAAGAGCGCCCAGAGCGCAGCGAGCCTTCGAGGGATAGCCCAGATTACTGGCGTGCATATAAGACTTTTCCTGTTGAAGACTTCTTCAAGCAGTGGGAAGAGAATTTCCGCTCCCTAGAGTGGGTGGTAAATCCGTACGACGTGGATGATGGTATGATGCTGAGGCATGATCAGGAAACTGATGTGGGTTATGCATCATGTAACGATACGCAAAGTGCTGAACTAACGAACTGTGTTCATCTGTAGGAGGTTCGACGGATTTACCGCGAGCATGGTTGGTTCGATGATTTCGACTTGGAAGGTTGCCACCAAGCCCTGCTAGATTGGCATAATCGCCGATAATCTGTTACAACATCCTAACAACTCATTTATGTTCCTCCGGAAGCCCGCAAGCATCTAATCAGTAGCTGCCCTACCGCCATCAGCAGCAAATCGATACCACGTTGAACACGAACATGCCAATCGTGACAGCGGCTCTGGTGATTCGGGGACCTTTCTCCTTCATGAACTTCTTCGCCTTTGCCCTGAAACTGCCACCGCTTTGCAATGGCGCCTTACTCTTGTCTGGATCATATTTGGTCGACCTGAAGTCTGCCCGACAATCCTGTTCGACCATCTGGACCATTTGACCCGTCCTATCGCAAGTGTGGGGGCATTTCCCTTGGCAGGCGTCCACCGGCAGAGACGTTTCACTTGCCCATTTGTTCTGGAAACGTGAAGCTGACCAAATCTTGGTTGGTCTCGGTGGAGCCCTGAGCTACACATCAGTCATCAATCTTGTCAAGCAACTGTAAAACTCACGTAGTGTCGATGGATTCGTTATCATTCGAGACATTTGCCAGGCTCGACGAACGATGGTCGTCGTAACTTCTGGGAGCTCTGGTGGGAGGGGATTCAGGTAGTATTGCTTTTCCTGCTTTTCGTTGGCACATTTAGGAGCTGATATCGTACGTTGAAGGTGAATTGTTTGCTTGATACAGACGGTACCATAATGAACGTCCAAGCTGATGATATCTGTTCGCCCATCTTGGATCCTGTAACCTGGATCCTGTAACCCGTAACTCTTCTGTCTGGCCAGAAGTACTGCATCTCTCGAACTTCTGGGCTACAGGTTACAGGTTATGTACAGGACATTGTGCGCACGTGTACACGGTATAGTGAGCAATGACAAGACGACATGTCTGATCGGAATCATCTCGTAGGTGTAACTTTGAGGTCGGGACCTGGTGTCCTGAGTGGGCACAGAAACTATGTGATGCTGCAGGGGTGGCGTGATTGCTGACCGGTGAGCATTGCATGTCAGAACGTCGACTTGGCAGGTTACAGGACACAGGCTTCAGCTCGTCCGTGGCACTCTCGCTGTTATCATAAATATTTCCAAGGTAGAGAAGCAGGGCTTCTACCATTATATATAGGACAATGGAAATGTCTTGACTTCACTTCCGGTAGTATAACCCAGTCGTCGCGTGGTCTAACCTCTCCCACCTTCCCCTAGCTATGAAGCGCCCATGATGTCCGGGCCTTCACCCAGTCCGATTCACTTCGAAGAACCAAACAGCAGCAAACAATGGACTTGCACCGAGTGCAACCAAACCTTCTCACAATCCAAGCTTCTGGAGACCCATGCGGTTGAGACTGACCACAAAGCCTACCGCTGCACCAAAGAGAAGGCTTGCGGGAAAGTCTTCACACTACGCTCATCATGGATCCGGCATGAACGCATGCACTCCGCGAACAAGACTCATGCGTGTTCCCGATGCGGGAAGAAGTTCCATCGCAAGGACAATCTCCACGACCATGAAAGAACTTGCGGGCGAGTCGCCAGGCGGGCCAGACAGTCAGCATCAATGTCCCCAGCAACATCCGAATCCACTGGAGGTGTCACGCCGATAGGCCTTCTCGCGACCATGGTCGATGATGGGAACCCTCGCCAACCAACAGGAACTGGAAATGAAGGTCTACGTTCTGTCGGCACTTCCTGGGCATTCCACCAGAAAGACAATGACCGCGACGACGACAAGGGACTCCTGTCGGTCTCTAGAGCGCCCAGTGTGCCGCTGAATTCACCTGCAACATCTTCAGCCGCATGCTTCCTAACGACAAACACGGCGCCAACACAATCCCGTACCGCCGCCCTCCATGCCAGAGCCGCAAGCCACCCACCCTCGCCCGAGCAACACACTCCAGCAATCTCAAACGGCACCGACAACCAAACAGCTTTCCCAGCCCGAACGACCACTTCCAACCCTCACGCAGACAGCGATTGGATGCACTGGCCCTCAATTTTATTCCAAAGTCAACAAGAAACCGTCTCATCTCCTGACCTGCAGGACGCGGAGGACTGGGACTTTGTGTTTATCCCACACTCAACGATGGCCGCCCATACCGGCTCAACAAATCTTTCCTACGACGATTACGTCTGGTCTGGAATTTCTGCTACTGGCCATTCTCGACAGCACGTAGGAAATTTCTACCCTCAGCAATTCAACATCAACAACGACTCATACTGGCATGGTGATCATATGACTTACTGCGACGCCCGGCCTTCCGCATCTATTCTGCCGAGTTCCCTCAGATACGACATGATGGGTGGCAGCGCAACGCACATCCCATTGTCGAAACCCGAACACAAGCCGCGTAGCAAGATCGCCACTTTCTTCTCGAAGCTCAAGGCGTGCATCAAAGCGCCGTTCCGCAGATTCAAGTAGTGACAGCATGGAGATGAACATCGACCTATCGCACTATAAGTTCCTAGCGCTAATACGTCGTCTTGGGTTCCGATATACTCAATTTGACCAGTTGTATACAATCCAAATATGGACTCTGTTTTTCCCGTAGCAACTGTTGCGTTCAATCTCTTTTTCTGATACTCTCGACGTCCTTTCTCTCAAACTCCGCTTCCAACTCCGATGACACACTGACCCAAACAAAACCCAAGAGCTCAAAGAAACTTTTGTTGCATTCGCTACTGATTAATCCATGATACATTTTGTTTTAGAATCCGCCTTCCAACTTCCCCTAATGGTCACCGTTAACCTGCTTCTCCAAATTCGCCACAATCGAGCTCTGCTGCACATCACCATTGCTCTCAGGCGCACCGTTGACTACATTTCTCAGCGGGCTGAGACCGGCGGAGCCTGCCAGGGAAGTAGACTTGGGGCGGAAAGGAACGGGAGTTGTGGGGCGAGATGAGAGGAACTGTGTGAAGACATTAGCAATTGTCGAGATAATGAAATCCGAGGCTCGTCTGGACAGGTAAAGCTAAACTTACAGAAGAAGCAGCCGAAAGCAAAGCGTGCAAAGAAGCCAGAACCACATCCTCGTGAATACCAACACCCCAGACCTTCTGCTGGGAGCCGAAAGCCGTGCACTCAATGTAAGTGGCGGCCTTGACGTTCTTGCCGCCCTTCTCGCCGGACTTGGTGGTGGTGATGGCGTGCTCCTTGTAGTCAGCAATATCAAGCTCAATGCCGAGGTTCTTAATCGCGTTGGCGAGAGCGGACAGAGCACCGTTGCCGACGCCCTCGATGCTGTGCTCGTTGCCGTCGATTTCGATGACACCCTTGAAGCGGCGGCGGAGGTTGCGCGAGGAAGCGGTCTTGCCGGCTGCAGGAGGCGCGGGAGAGACGGAGCGGTCGGCGGTGATGTCGTAGTCGACGAGGTGGAAGCGGGGGTTCTTCTCGAGGTGGTATTCGTCGATGAAGAGGCTCTTGATCTCGGCGGCTTGGAGTTCGCGGCCGAGCCTGTCGGTTTCGCGCTGAACGATCTTGGAGAATGCGACTTGCAGGCCGCGAGGCAGGTCGAGCTCGAGGGTACGGCTTATGATCCAGGCCACGCCACCCTTACCAGACTGGCTGTTGACGCGGATAATGGCCTCGTATGTGCGGCCGATATCTGCAGGGTCGAGCGGGAGGTAAGGGACTTCCCACTTGTCGTTGTCTGTTGCGCCGTTTTCTTCGCGGATCTTGAAGCCCTTCTTGATAGCGTCCTGGTGAGAACCGGAGAAAGCGCACACAACGAGCTGGCCACCATAGGGTGCACGAGGGTGCACGGGAATCTTGTTACTGCGCTCCACAACTTCGATGATGCTGTTCAGGTCACTGAAGTCGATCTTGGGGTGGATGCCTTGGGTGTACAGGTTGAGGCCGAGAGTGACAAGATCGACGTTACCAGTACGCTCGCCGTTTCCGAAAAGAGTTCCCTCCACACGGTCTGCGCCAGCCATCTGTGCCAATTCTGCAGCGGCAACAGCACATCCTCTGTCGTTGTGTGGGTGCAGGGAAACCGAAACCTTCTCCCTCTCGCTGATATTCCTGCAGAAGTATTCGATCTGATCGGCGTAAACATTGGGTGTAGACATCTCAACAGTGGCGGGCAAGTTGAAAATGATAGGGTTCTCAACACTGGGCTCCCACGCCGCCTTCACAGCCTCACAGACCTCGAGAGCGAAATCAGGATCTGAGTCCGAGAAAGTCTCAGGCGAGAACTCATATGCCCACTCCTCCACACCCGAGTTAGGGTCGTCCTTTGTGATAGATCTCGCGTATTTTGTGCACTCCACAGCCATGGCTTTCGACTCCTCGTTGTTCATGTTGAAGATGATCTTTTGGAAGCAAGGGCTTGTGGCGAGGTACAAGTGAAGAATACCCTTCTTCGCGCCCTTCAAGCTCTCTACCGTCCTCTTGATCAAGTCCTTACGACAGGGTGACAGGACTTGCAGCCAGACATCGTCGGGGACTATGCCGGGTGTGCTGACGAGCTTTTGTGTGAAGTTGAAATCGGTGTCTCCGGAGGCAGGGAAGGAGACCTCGATTTCCTTGTAGCCGAGCTTGACGAGCATCTGGAAGTAGGCCCATTTTTGCTCGCCGTCCATGGGGTCGACTAGGGACTGGTTGCCATCACGCAAGTCGGTCGACAGCCAGCGGGGAGGCTTCTGGATGGTCTTGCTAGGCCATTGGCGATCGGGAATGTTGAGCGGCTTGAAAGCCTTGTATTTTGTGGAAGGGTCCGCGAGCCTGGCATTGATATGAGCATTTGTACTTACGTCTTCACGCAAGACGAGAGTTTCACAAGGCCACTCACATAGGCATGGTTGCGATGTCGGCGCGTCGGCCAGCTGGTTCAGAAAGGTGGTTTGGGTATAAGAGAAGCAAGAAGTGGCGTCTGAATTGGGTGATATATAGCAATTGGGTATATGGGAAGTCGAATGACTGGAATGGAAGAGCAAGAGAGAGCAGTATGACTCTACCGTGTTGGCGATGCTTCGGATGGCCCGACAATTTTCTCGTTGCCAGCCTGCCCTCATGCAAGATGCGTCAGAAACGCGGGGTGGAAGGAAGGAGCAAGCGGGGAGTGCCTTCCGATTTCGCACGTGAGAGTGAGGTAGTCAGCGTGACTAGCAAAGTATTGATTGATTCGAACGGGAGGCTAGTCGTTGAGATTATCAATACTCCATTGAACAATTCGATGATAGGATCATTCTCATTAGATGTTTGATTTGAAGACGACATATGCTCATACATAGTACTGTCTCTCTATATCTTCAGAAAGCGTTGCAATACCACACCCCGACAACGGCGCAACTGAGTCAAGGCGCACGCCTTAATCGTTATACCACGCCCTACGCGCCTCGTCGATCCCAACCAGCCTGCGTCGCTATATGTGACACTACAGCCATAGCAATCACGTTGCCAATCAAGGACACGCGGTTAATGCAATCATCCGATCGCTTCCTGATGGCAAGAACAATTTATCGGTTTAACGCCGGTTGATATTTCGTAGCATATCGCCGACCTCAGAGATATGTGGACCTTCGCTGGAGTAGTAACTCCTGAAGCGTAATCTGGTCAATCAGATAGCAACAACAGATCAACACCTCACAGCTTCGATGGCTTCTGCTTCAGCCTCACCACACCCTGTTCTCAAGTCAGCATTGCATCCAAATAAACCACGATTTCCTTAGAAAACTCACCTCCTGCACACAGCTCGCAATCAACGTCCCATCCTTAGTATACATCTTCTGCATCACCAGCCCCCTTCCATCGCCCGCCCACGGACTCTCACACTCCGTAAACAACCACTCATCCGCGCGGAAAGCCTTCGGATTATGGAAGTAAATCGTGTGATCCAGGGAAACCATCATGCCAATCTCAGGCCTGCGCTCCGTGAACCCAACGATCTTCCCGTCTTTGATCTCCGTGTTGCGCAGCTGGTCGATGACATCCTCATCCATGCCGTCCATCCTGCGCAGCGTCTCGTCGTCCATCGCTTTCAGCTTCTCGATCATTTCGACTGTGATGCCCATTTTTTCGACGCCGCTTTTGCCCTTTTCGCCGCTGTTCGTGTTGTACCTCCAGAGTTTGTGAACTCGCGCTACGGTGCCGATGAAGTAGCTGTCGCTCATGTACGCCAGCGCGCTCAAGTGAGCCTGGTGGCCGCCGTCATCGCTGATTCTGCCTCGCGCTTTAATCCACTGTCTCGTCCTCTTGACCTCCGGCCTTGCATCTTCCTCGTTTAGAATTCCTGCCCGTTGGCTCAAGAAAGGCGAGTTGTTTCCCCGGAGCGAGTTATCCTCTTCGGTCGTAGGCTCCACGACACCCGCGGGCATTGTCTGCATATGCTGTACCGTCTCCTTGCCTCCACTGCCCTCCCGTGTGAAACTCAGCGTCGTCGTGAAAATCGGCTGTCCGCGCTGCCTTGCCTGCACAGTCCGCGTAGCGAAACTCCTGCCCTGGCGCACATTCTCAACATGGTAAATGATCGGAATCTCCGCGTTGCCGTTCAGCACGAAGTAGCAGTGCATCGAGTGGACGTAGAAGTCCGCGGGAACTGTGCGCTGGGCGGCGGCGAGACATTGCGCGATCACGGCGCCGCCGTAGATGCCGCGGGCTCCGGGAGGATGCCAGAGAGGACGTGTGTTGGTGAAGAGGTTCGGGTTGATGTCGGAGAGGTGTGTGAGTTCGAGGACGGCTTCCATTGCAGAGTGGGAGGAGCGGGGAGGGGGTGGAGGGATGAGGGTTGCTGCGCCTGGTGCCATGTCGGCGGTGGTAGTGGTGGGAGGAGGGTGGTTGAGAGTGTGCTGTATGCGGTGGTGGTGTTGGTTTGTTTGGATAGAATGAATGTAAAGAACGACTATAGCAGGATGGATGGGCGTACCCCTGCTTGATATTTCTTGCGCTCTGCTCAGCTCGCTCGTTTGCACTCGTCCGTATCGTCAAATGATCGGCATCTCGTCTGGGCCGAGGCAACTTCGGCGCACGTGGAACTTTGTTGCTGATGCCGGCGTTGCCAGAGCCGGCATCATCACGGCGGCATTGATGATTAAACGAGATAAGGGGTTCGTATAGGCATGTGTTTGCTCGGGTGATATCGAGAAGATGTACATTGTGTCAAGCAGACAAGGTTGAGTATTGCATCTTGAAGTTTACATGTCCTTGATCAAACATTTGTCTCTGCCGTAATAATATCAAGCTGTTCTGCATTTAGCAGCACCTGTAGAACCATGGCTTCACCAACGAGTCTTTCTACCTCTCAAGCAAAACGTACCTCCTCTCCACCACCTGCGACTCAACATTATCCATCTCCCCCTCAAACCTGACCCTCACATGTCCCCCGTCATGCTTCGCCCTCCAGCTCGCACTCACCTCACCCCTGTAGAACGTAGTAGTCTCCGGGTACAGCGCAAAGACCTGTTTACCCTTGGGCAAATCCGGCAGTCTCTCATTTGACTCAGGAATCTGCATGAGCGACGAGATAGAAGCGCGGAACGAGCTTGTGGCGCTTGGATTAGCAACAGCAGGCGCCTTGCCTCCAGCCGCCGTGTTAGCAGTCGTGTCTGTATCTACATCCTGTATCTCGTAACGTCGCTGCTTGCCCTCGCCTATCACGGCCGTGACGCGGCAGAGGATACCTTCGCCCTCGAGCAGCCTGTCTTTGTGCCTGTAGAAGACTGTTTCGCCGGCTTTGAACGTGACGCGATTGGTCAAGCGTGCTCCGGGTGGTAGGCTGTCGCCTTTACTGAAGCTGGGGGCGGAGTCCATGCTAGCAACGCTTTCGACGCCGTCTTCGATCTTCACGCTGGTCTCACGCGTAGCTGGTATTGAGCCTGCACGTGAGGATTTGTCTTTTGCGCTGAGGCGGTTGGCTTGGCCCAGAGTGATGCGTGGCGAGGGAGCGGCGGAGTCGTCGCCACCGTCTTCTGTGACGGCGGCTGAGTTCGAGCCTCTGCTGCCGGATTTCTTGGGTCTGTCACGCCCAAGTTTGCTGCTGGCAGTGCGATCGCGTTGCCCAAGTGGTGCTGCGGCCGCAGATGCCTGCTCGGCGCTCGAAGCCTCTCGTAGACCAGCTAAGATATTGATGCTGTCGAGCACGTTCATGTCACTCGACGCGCCAGCAATGAGATGCTGCACTTCCTCGCAAAGTTTGAGATTCTCGCGATAGAGCTCCTCGAGTTTGCGGTCAAGAGCGGCTTCAACAGGTTTGTTCGCGTCCAGCAGCGCGGCTTGTTGAGTTTCAGTTTGCAAGATCTCGTTGCCGATTTCATTGGAGCGGGCGATCATGCTGTCGACTTCGTGGGCCTTGTCTTTGATCTCCTTCCAGAGGCGGCGTTCTTCGTCTGCATCTTGGTTGTGGTTGGCGCGTGGTCTGTTGCGGCCGGACATGGTAGGCAATGTGGACGCGAAAAGAAACAAATCTCGATATGTGCCTGGGGATTGTTCAGAGATGAGTCTATAAGGCCAGTGGAACAGTGTTTTGGGTAGTCCGAGGCTCTGGTTTAGATGTTATCTGTATGTTGAGGGTGTTGTTGCTGTATTGTTTGTCGCCGGCGTGAATTGATGTTGTGAATTCACCGCCGCCGACTTTCCCCACACGAAGATCGGTGTGGGGGCGGACGCTGTTCAAAGTACATTGGCTTCCTCATCAAATATTAGAATTTCCTTCTACAAACTACCTTGAAAATACGCATCTTTGTATGGTATCAGCTATCAGCTTGGTGTATCAGTCCAAAATTCGCAGACCACCCATTGGCGAAATCTATCGCGCAGTGTTACAACGAGAGCCACGCTATGCCATGAAGATGTACAGCTTCCAGGCTGCATTTGTGGAAACTGGTTCACCACCAACAGTGATCAGACTTCGAAGAAAAGAAAGTCGCCGAGCTCATTCCATCGCGTCCGACCACATAGCACTCATCCCACAGGTACATGGTAAGCACACCACCAGACAACACATGATCCCTCCATTCTTGCACTTCCTACGTGCTGAAATAGGATCCGTTGTTAGTAAATGAGTGTTGCGAACCTGTCCTATGGTCCCATCCACCTGATAGGACTTACCTTTCTTTTGGAAACCCCCTCCCGGCTTCGTTTGCTGCCTACTGTCCGAATCGCCGTGTTGCGATGACCTCGGAGGGTCTTTAGACTTGCTGCTTTCGTGTTCAGAGGAAGATACGTTATTCGCTTGCTGTGTCGAAGTCTCTCCAGATGTGTAATGCTCGCCACTTGCTGCTTCCAGCATATCTTAGCGCGAGTGTCTGCTTTCCGAGTCGATATAAAGTTAGGTTTATCGAAGTAGCGCAAATGATAAAAGAGGGCGGGAGCTATCAAAAGATGGCAATCAAGCTCTATCTCCTCGACCGGTGAGACCCTTCGGGTAGGCGCCGTGTTCATGCAAGCAGAGCTGCAAATTCGAGCGATGATTGGCATCCTGTACCTATGCGTACTTTGATTGGACGCGAAAGATTTCTCGATGGATGATTAGCACCTCGAAATGCCAGTAGACCATCCTGAAGAATCATGTTACTAGGGATGCCTATCGGTCAAGAGAACACAGCAAATGCCACCCCTACGAAAGGATGACGTCTTAAGTCGAGGATTTGAAGTTGCGATGTATTTGTGGGCATATGTGGTGTCTGTAATCACATTTGTGCGCAGCTCTACACTTCTGCGCCTCCACAATCCTCACTGTTTTAAATCCATTCGTTTACCTAAATCTAAAGATAAAGAGCTCTAAAGTATAAAACGTCTCTACCAATACATCTTCATGTGGGTGTAGACAAGAGTTGACAACACAGAAGGGTTAGAAACCTAGGGCTGACAACGCAGATCGCCGGATCAAAAAGTCGAAACGATCCCGACGACATCTTAATTGTGCACATGTGCTTACTCGCTCTCGCATTATCTCCGATGCAAGCAGAAAGCATACTCACCCCGTCACCGGACTGCTGACCAACATGTACCGGTGGCCCTGGATCTGATGGAATGTGCCCTGCTCACCGCACCTCATCCGGTTCTCCGCCAATATTCCCATTGGGCCATGGCTTACACGATATATGATGCATGCTGACGAGACACCGTCGCTGTTAAAGTCATTAACCTGCCTGTGCGATTGAGAAAATCTATCTTTTCTCTGGTATCCTTGTACCGACGTCTCTGCAGATCTATCTTATAGCCATAGTACAACGCTCCAACGCCTTACTCTGGTATTCGGAAGCCACCGGATATCTATCCAGGATGTCATTCTCGGTCTCGTACCCCCAGAGTCCATTCCCGTCAGCTTTTGGCGAAGTCACAGCCAAATCTAAGTGAGCGACAAGAACTATGGAGCCTGCCATTGTACCTTCGCTGATGTAACACAGCTTCTGCGAAGAGGACTTCGTGGTCACGGGATATGCTGGCGAGTTCGTCAACGCTGTCTCCAGCATCGCCTACGGTGAATCCCGGCCTATATTAGCAGTGCCGTACAGTACTAATGTGATCAATAATAGTCTGGCTCGCTGCTCAAGGTCTCCGACACCTTCCGAAGGGCTCCACTGTTGATGCGAAGATCTTGTACTATGGTCTGGCGTTGGTGGGCGTTTGCTCAGGGCTGTTCCATGCACTCTTGAAATACCATGCACAGATGTGTGAGTGATTGCGGAATCTGACCTCAACCAACTGGACGACCTGTCTGCTAACGCAAAAGATTCTTCTCAGCCGATGACATGTCCATGATTGTAGCGACATCATGCGTCCTGCACCGCGCAATGACCTTTCAACGGAGTGAGACTTTTACCAGGAAGTTCACGGCCATCCTTCTGGCATCGATGACCATCGAAACCGTGTATCACAGCGTCATGAACGAAGAGTTCGTCCATCAAGCCTCCTGGCTAGTACTTCTCGCACTGGTCGCGTGGAAGACTAGAGCTTTGATCCATGAGCGAGCAAAGACACCAGAGCAGAAGCAGACATTCTCTCGTCTAATTGCGTTTGGTACAGGTAAGCACAAACTCCGTCTATTTCTCTTGGTCACTTACTGTGACGATGCTGATCCAGTTGCAGCGAACATGGCATTCGGTTACTTCCTCTGGCAAATCGACGGCATCTTCTGCTCAGAACTGACAGCTCTCAAAAGATCAATTGGGATGCCGTGGGGCTTTCTTCTCGAGATGCACGCATGGTGGCATCTTCTTACCGCCATTGGAGCATATGTGTTCATGGTCATGGTTGATAGCTTGACTAGAGATGTGATCGAGCTTCCTGGATGGCGACTTACATGGTCGGAGAGACCGTCGCACAGTGTGGAGAAGATGTAAGGACCATTGATGGTGGCGTGAAGTGTACGCAAGTGGTGCTATGATATCGCGGGAAGAGTACGTTGGATGTCGAGATCGTTTGGGCGCCTTCTGTCAACCTGCATGGCTTTGCATGCCATTGAGAGAAGGTGGAGATAATCACTCGCGCCTAAGAATCGGTGTGCAAATACCTGTGTCGTTATATACATGTGCTGCTATGGATGCCAATAAGAGAGCTAAAGGACCAGGCTTCAATTCACCGAGGATTGGCGTACATATGTAGCACGACCTGTCCAATCGCTGTAGTCTGTACCGTTGAGACAGCAGCTACCTCCCAAGTGTAACAGTGCACATGCCTACTCATTCGCTCCTATCTTGATCAAGCCTCACCACTGAGATAATTTTCACTCTTCAAACAGCATGGGCACATACCCAAGACCATCCTCTCAAATCCCTTGATGCGTGCCGTAGAGGTAACGCTACAGTCTCTCTAGCCTATGTGCTCATACTCTACTAGCCCTAAACAAATATTGCCATACTACCCGCAGGAGGAGCTTAGAGCTCTCCGAATCATCTATGGGCATGCTTGAGACATCGCATCACCAAATCGTTGTGTCCGCCAATGAGAGGGTGATGATACAGGCAGTATTTTCCGTGACTTGTATGCACATCCCTTACGCATCATTCACAAACTTCACGATCTACGCCGGTGAGATAGCGAAAGGCTCGGTACAGGCCAGTGGGAATGAACAAAGAGAACAATGCCATTGTGCTACCAATTCTGAAGTACTAGTCTAGCCTACCCCTACTTCTCTCCACGCCACTGCCTCGGTGTGTGAGTGTGTGAGATGTGCTTGAGGAAGCCGTGTCCAGTCTTACGTGGTTGCTCTGCTGTCCCCTGCTGAACTCCTGATTGCTGGGATTCTGGTTGCTGAGCTCCCAACTGTTGGCCTCCCGGCTGCATGACAGCCGACTGATGGACTCCCGACTGCTGGACTCCCGACTGCTGGACTCCTGACTGCTGGGCTCCCGACTGCTGGGCTCCCGACTGCTGGACTCTCGCCTGTTGAGCTCCCGGTTCACGGAATCCTGACTGATGGACTGCCTGCTGCTGAGCTCTTGACTGCTGAACTCCCGGCAGCTGGGCTCTCGACTGCTGGGTGCTCGGCTGCTGAACTGCTGACTGATGGGCTGCCGAATTATGGATTGTTGATTGCTGGGCTGTCGGTTGTTGAACTCTTGGTTGCTGTACTGTCTGTCGTTCAGCTGTCGGCTTCTTAACCTGAGGCTTCTCGGCCTTTTGCTGCTCCATGTGCTCCTCACTCTCGGGATGCTCGACCTTCTGCTGCTCAGTCGTGAGCTTCTCGGCGCGCTTTGACGCCTCAGTATGCGATGCCTTCGACTTCAGCTGCTGCTTCGCCTCCTTCAAATCCTCTTCTAGACGCTTCGTCTGTCCTAGGAAGTCATCAGCACTCCTTCCTGCCATTCACCGAACATTTTAGGCCTTCCGCATAGGCCTGACTCTCGGCAAGCTGCTCCTTCAGGCTCTCAATCTTCTCATCCTTCTTGAGCTGAATAGCCTTGAAATGCTTCTTCATGGCCTCCATGTCCTCGTCTTCCTGGCGTTGGAAAGCCTTGAGCTGCCTCTTCAGCCTCTCGTTTGCCTCGCCCTTCTGAGCATTACTGATCTCGAGCCTGTCAACGGGCGTGCTTGTGCTTATCTGCGCGTTTCCTGTGAAACCCAACACTGTGTGTCATTCTCTTCTCATCTTTCTCCAATACATCGTTCCTGAGACGAAGAGTAGTGTTGTTGGCTTCTAGAGTGGCAATGTACTGAAGGAAACGGTCGATGTCGAAGACATCTCTGACTTGTCTCTGTAACTCTGCATCCAACCACGAGCTCCACTCGGGCTTGCCGCTCAGCACTAGCGGCACGGCATGTCCGGCGGCCTTCTCCAGTTTCATGAAGATGATGTGCTTGTTTTGATAGTAGAAACGCACACAGTCGGCCACGCCACGACAAGGAAGTACCTATCATGGTCCATTCGAAGGCTCGATCAATCGTCCTTCCTTCGACTCCGTCCAGGACTGTCCTGAACCTCCTCAAGGCCACAAGCTTCTCCTCGTCCGAAAAGGGTTCGAAAGCGTCTCTCTGGTTGAAGCGAGCAATGACCTGCTCTTGTGGGACGAAAGTGCTTTGTTGGAAAGTGAATGACGGCTGATTTGGGTCTTGGTCAGGAACTTCTGCT
This sequence comes from Cladosporium sp. SL-16, assembly GCA_002921095.1. Lineage (NCBI taxonomy): Eukaryota > Fungi > Ascomycota > Dothideomycetes > Cladosporiales > Cladosporiaceae > Cladosporium > Cladosporium sp. SL-16. The sequence goes on from PEGC01000053.1 coordinate 217,910, forward strand.
TCCACATCGTTACCTTTGGCCTTTTTCCAATCGTCCAGGCCCTTGTCCAGCCCACGGGTGCACTCACGGAAGTGCGTGTTAATCTTTGGTCTGCAATCAACGTCGCACTTCACCTGAAGCTCGCGCTTGAATTGCGGCGGAAGACCAGCCTTCTTCTCGTGCTTTCTCGCTTCTTGTACTTCGGTCTGTCCAACTTCTGGTGGAACGATGATAAGGAACTCCGGGCTTTCAGCCACGGCGTCGACGAACTTATTCTTAAGCTGGAAGCATTCCATCTCGGCTGTCCATCTCATCTTTAGAGCGTCGTCTCCGAAGAGGTTGGTAGGGACGGGTTCCTTGTTCTTGGCGTAGGCGATTGACGCGGCTTAAATGGTGGCGACGTTCCCCTCGGTGTTTGCGCCTGAAGAGCTACCAGGCAGGAACAGGAGCTCGTCCCAAGCGCTACGAGCCTGCATCGTCATCGGCTCTGCGAAGCGACTGTCGAGCATCACCGCGAAGAAACCATCTGTGCCATGGAGACGCAAATCGGCGTAGACTGTGAGCATGGCTTGGACGCAGAACCTGTAGACGAAGTTTTCAATACGTGGGAAACGGCCTTCGAGCAGGAAGTGCATAAAGTGCGACATAGTGCAGCGTTTGAGGCGTCTGACGTACTTCAAGCAGACCAACATGATCTCGGCATGCGGGTGTTTCAAAGGTCGCTCCTCGTCAATGATAGTGATGTAATCGGGTGCCGTCTCGGTCAGGTATTTGGCGGTCTCTACAAACGGATATTCGTCGTCGGGGAGCGCAGCCAGAAGTAGAGATCTCATATGGGGGTTGTCGAGGCATTCTTTCTTCCACTGCGCGATGCATGGGAGGAAGTTGTTGGATGTGAGATACCCTTATAGAGCCGAGTCTTCGAAGAAAGATAGCTCGGTCGCAGTGACCTTGAGGAGGGTAAGATCGAGGGCAGGCGGGTGCACCTCCGGCTCGGACTTGAGGGGTGTGGTTTCGCAGAAGATCAAGGTGTCTTTTCCGGCCTTCTCTAAGTCCGCAATCGCTTGGTCGATAAGGACTTGGTCGGGTGCCGTGAGGGCCGGAGGAAAGGCGTTCTGCTCTGGACGGATTTCATCGCTCGAGGAGGCCCTGGTGCGACTTTGCCTCTGCTCAGGTCTCAGAAGTTGATCATGCCCATCCTGAGGCGTGGCACTCTGCTGTTTCTGTAGTTGCTTGTGCGAAGTAAGCGTGTGCGGAAGGCGTGGCCTTGACTGTTTGAGGATTTCCTGGACGGCTTGTTTCTTCTTGCGACTTGGCTTTTGCGAGAAATCAGAGCTATCCTGTCCGTCATCTCCTTGGTTTTGTAATGCTGTGCCGCTGGTACGAGACTTTCGCTTGTTGCAACCGATCTCCTCTGCTGCCTCGGGAGATCCCAGTTCGTCCTCGTCGCCCGACTCTCGATACGAAGCCTTGGTGGCCGCGCTGCGGTCAAGATCCTCATCTAGACGAGTCATGCTGATGATGCGAGGGGTGCAATAGTGCTCTCACTGATAAATGATTGTCGGCAACGGCAACAGGAGATATGACATTAGCAGTAGTGTGATGGGAGATGTTGTCGCGTCCGTGGGTGCTCTCACTTATAAATTGATTGTCAACGATGGCAACAGGAGATATGGTATTAGCAGTAGTGTGGTGTTAGAGTTTGTCGCGTGCGTGGGTTGTGTTCGAGTTTCCGGAGTGGCGCTAAAGCTTTTATCATGTGATGCTGCGCGGCATGTGAAATGGGTGGGACGCTTGTCGCCGTTCACTTTCACTTCACAGCGCATGTGACCCGCTTTTACCGCGATGACACTTGCGTTCACTGACCCGCGACTGCCCGCCACTTTGCCTTCCAAGCTTTCCCTTTCTATTTTTTTCCTCTCGCGCCATGCCATCCTCCTCTTACACCAGATTATCCTTCTTTCGGACAATACCATTATTCTCTTGCACGCATCTTGTGCGCCAACTCTCTTGCTCTTTGTCCTCCACCTCTCCTCACGCACGACAATTTTTCGAATTCGACCATGGCTTACGCTAGCATTCCGAGGGCAGAGTCAAGTTCATGTTGAGACTCTTTATGAGGTATAGCTGTCACAGCATCATGATCCGGGTAATGGCTCTGTCCCTGTGCCGTCTTGTGGAATCCCTGGGAGTCGCGGGCTTGAGGATATTCTGCCTGTAGGGATACATTAGCGAGCGAAAGGGTTTCAAATTCCCTTGACGGTAGTAAAAAAAGCCCGAGGTCGTGGCACACCGTGTCACACGCAGCTCTCCAGATCCGAAGTTCGCGAGCGCGGTCCCGGCGCGTCGATGAATTGGGTCCGGTGTTTCCTCGCAGGTCCTGGAGCTACGTGGTATTCGAGCCACAGGTCGCAGCTTGGGTAAAGCCCATTGCCACTGCTCCCAGGTGCGACTGGACTATGTCCTGGTCGTTTGCGCACTGGGGTTCTGTTTGAGCCGGCTTCCACCGTGGAGCTGTCGGGTACAGGCACATGATGTAACAACGGTTTGCAAGTGGTTTCCCTTAACAGCAGGGCGAGTTCCTCCAGGTAAGTGCCTCCATCAAATCAATCGAGCAGGCTGTTGCTGCTGACCTTCACAGACCCGCCATCCTTGGCCCTTCCGACACGATACTCCCCAAACTCGACGACGGCGGCGCATCCTACCAACCCATTACCCTCCCGACACGACCAGTCCCGAACGCGGCCACGGCGGTGCATCCAACAATCCCCTTACCCTTCCGACACGACAATTCCCGAACTCGACCACGGCAGCGCATTCAACTGCGTCTGCCAGCACCCCGAGGGTGGACCAGGTTCCTGTCGAGATTAGCTGTCACAGCGCGCACGTCAGGTAGTGCCTTCACCCCTGCACAGACTCGAGGATCCTTGGATATCGTTGTCGCGCGGGAATGCAGGCTGTCGATCAAAGAGGTTTAAAATCCCTGGGCTGTTGCCAACCTCGAGAGGTTTGGCATGCAAATGTCTTACCAGCTCTCCGATCTGAAGTTGTCCTCGTGCGGATCCGGCACGTCGACAAATCAGTCTGATGCACAGGTCCTTGTGGAGCTACGTGGTCTCCGAGCCACAAGTCGCCGAAAGGCACTGCTCCTCGGTGCGAATGGACTCCGTCCGCTCGTTTGCGCATTTGGGTTCTGCTGATCTACTCCCACCACGGAGTTCTCGAGGGCAGTTGCGTATTCTGATCTATAGATTTGAGGGCCAAGTGAAACAACGGTTTGCAGTGGCTTCCCTCGCTCTCAACACCAGGGCGAGTTTTACAGTGTAGGTTCCCTTCGGCCTGTGGGCTTCGCTAACAGTTGGTCGGTGTGACCTGCAGACCATCAGCATCTTGGCTTGATCGCCGGGGTCTGGAGGTTTCGTCAGTCGATACGGGGATGATCACTACAGGCGAGACTATTGCCTCGTGTGCTTCTGCTGACTACCGGCATCTCGGCCTGGTCGGGAGGCCTACGTGGTCCGGAGCAGCGACGCCATCTGGAGGCAGCGAAAGGCAGCCGGTTAGAGTGAGGTCAAGTGAAAGGCGCGCCTTGGCGTGCATGTGATCGGGCAGTCTGTTGCGCTCGCAGACCCCGCAAGGCGCCTTTCACCCATCCAGTTGCATCGGCCTTTCCCAATTAAGCTGTGAGCTCAAGCTGTTCGTGTGGTGAGCTCGCACTGTATGCACGCGTCAACGTAATCCCGCCATCCCGCCACCGCTCCCGCCACTACATAAACAAAACAAACCTGGCTTTCCGCCGACTTGCAACTTTCACCTCCATACCTCTTTACCACGGCCACTCTTTTGCGCCATTCTCTCTGCCACTTTTGAACCACCCTGCTTATCAGCCCACAAGCCGCACCGTTCGCAACGACTCGCACGTCACCGTACCCCAAGAACTGTCGATTATCACGACAGGAGCAACCGTGCTCCTGCGCCGACATGAGAGAAACTTGCGCTCGCGCACTTTTCGTTCCCCCCTCGAAGTAGTTTTCCGGCGTCATGTGGAGCTCCCCGCTGCATGGCCATACGGGACTCGACAGAAAGGGATTTCAAGAAGGAAACTCATGTTGGCGCGCCGGCTCTCCGATGCGGCACCCAAGATCCCAGAAGCATTTCGAAGCTCGGTTGGCGACGTACCAGTTTGAGATGCTCAAAGTATTACCGCCATACTATTCCTCGCTGCTATTCGCCACTGGGGAACTCCCAGGGGTCAGTCCTGATCTGCCTAGGTATCACGGGCGCGCCGTCCTTTGACTCTCATCCAGGGGTAAACCTTTGGGCGCGAATGTCCTGTAAGTGGCACATGGCGTGTACGCAACCGTATAAAGCTGTCACAGCCGCCTGATGGGGGTCAGGACGCTGGAGAGCCGGGAACTGTTGCAGGTAAGTCACCCTCAGCGGACCATTCGAGCGGTGCTGGCCCGCTCGCCAGTGATTCGCTAACAGTCGGTGTCACCTGCAGACCATCAGTCCTCAGCGGTAGTTGCTGGGTCCTGGAGGTTTGTACGTAATCAGCCTTTTGCCAATATGCTCTCGTATTGACGCCTCTCACTATACGTCGAGGGCGAGATGAGGTGAGGTGAGGTTGTATGCGGCAGCAGTGGGGCTTTCACGCTGTGCTGTGGTTGGCTTTCCGTCATTGTGGTAAAAATGAACATGCAACAAAACACCACGGCTAAAGAGAAGGTCGAGCATGATGATGATTAATATAGCACTTATATCCATATATGAACTAGGCGTGTCATCAGACCCATGCGTCTACTATCAAAACGCTCCGCAAGCAGGCAGGACGACGGCACGAAAAGCTTGGGCTTGAGCCAAGCAGCGGATGTGCTTCAGGTTGATCAGGCTGATCTTGATGCGTCTTCTCCACGTCGCACCACCTCCTTAGCCACCACCACGGCCTCCGTGTTATTTCGGTAGCGGGCCTGCAGTGGCGTGCCTCCGGGTTCTTACTTGCGACAAGCATGCGTGCCATACTCTCGTGGGTGTGAGATAGATACATTACCCGCAATTCAAGACATGGAGTACTGCAATACATAATAACCTGCCACCCGGCCAGCCACCAACAAGGCTGAGTACCAACACCATCTCTCTCTTTCTTCCACCATCTCGCGTTTGATACTGCGAATTTACTCACCATGCGTGTCTCCTCTATCGCCGTCACGGCCCTTGGTCTGGTACCAAGCGCCCTTGGAGCCGATCTCTTTGTCAGCCACTTCTCCGGCACTGTCTACACTCTTTCATACACTGCCGGCAACAATGGCAATGGCTCTTTGGCTGTCAAGTCTTCCGCCAGTGGCTGTGGCCGTATGCCGTCTTGGCTCACCTTTGATGCTCCGTCAAAGTCGCTTTACTGCTTCGACGAGACTGGATCGTGGGGTGGCGGAAGTGTTGTCGCTTCCTTTGCTGTCAACACTGATGGCAGCATCAAGTCTAGCGGCCAGGCCAAGTCCACTGGTGGCGAGGTCCATGGCTCGCTCTATGGTGGTGTGAACGGCACCAGCTTCGTGGCTATGGCTGAATAGTAAGATGATCTGTCAGGTGTTGCGCATGGCCAAGGCTAACCATCTCCCAGCGACCCTTCAACTGTCACAACCTACAAGCTGCCTTTGACTTCCAGCTCCCAGGTCTTGCAGAAGGAGAAGTTCACCATGTCCCAGCCTGGCCCTGTCGCCTCCCGCCAGAATGCTCCTCACCCGCACGCCATCTTCAAGGATCCCACAGGCCAGAACCTCCTCGCACCAGACCTCGGCGCCGACCTCATCCGCATCTTCAGCGTCGACTCTAACAGCGGCAAGCTCACAGCCTGCCCAGCCGCCCAAGCCGGTGCCGGCGACGGCCCACGCCACGGTGCCTGGTGGGCGCCCACAGCCGGCACCACCAAGGGTCAAATGCTGTACACCATCAACGAGCTCAGCAACACCATCTCCGCGTGGACCGTGAGGTACTCCACCAACGGCTGCCTCTCCCTCAGCAAGACCCAGACCCTGTCCGTCTTCGCCCCCGGCAAGACACCCGCAGCCGGCAAACAGCCCACCAAGGCCGCCGAAGTGCGCGTCGCCGGCAACTTCCTCTACGCCTCCGTCCGCAACGATCAGACCTTCGGCTCGCAGCAGGACTCGCTCGCGACTTACAGCATCGATGCCACTACTGGCGCGATCACGTTTGTTGAGTCTACCAAGGCCAACAGCTGGTACCCTAGGACTTTCTCCATCAACAAGGCTGGCACTCTGGTAGCTGTTGGTGGCCAGACTTCGGCCAACGTTGCTGTTGTTGCTCGTGACCCGACCACTGGCAAGCTGGGAAGCCTTCTTGCTAGCCTTCCTGTTGGATCGAAGGGTACTGATGGTGGCGAGGATGGTTTGAGCTCGGTTATCTGGGCCGAGTAGGCCGGATTTGGTAGTCGTTGATATGAATTCATTTCTATGGTCAGGTGGCATTGAATGCCTCCTGGCTGCTTGTTTTGTTGAGATGCCTTCGACTACAGCTTCATGTATTGTGCAGCCATTGCAAACCGCATCGAATAAGGTCGATTAGCTCAGTTGGTTTAGAGCGTGGTGCTAATAACGCCAAGGTCCTGGGTTCGACCCCCATATTGACCATCACATTTCGATCTCTTTTGCCTCCTTGTGCGATACGGCTTCGGTTTTCTTTTGTTCGCTGACCAGGAAGTTCTTTGCGTCTTACGTTCTCGTTCCGCCTTGATGTCCAGGATACTCGATAGTGGGGCAACTAGAGTCGTAAGTATCTATGGTTTCACCAGGTCTTTTCGCGGTCGATCCATGCTATCGATGACGTGGACTTCCTCGGTGTTTTGCTGCGACGACGGGAGCATGAGATTGAAGGACTCCGTGTTTTACGGCCCAGTTCGATATGGGTGACCAACTGACTTGATTCGCTAAACGACGCAGCAAGGTAAAGTGGCTGCAGATGTGGCGCAAAGGCCAAGGCTGCATCAGGCTGAGGTTTGGTGAGCTCAAGTCTGATGGCCTTGATAAGGCGACAGGACCCAACCTGTCGTCCTACCGCCGCTACCTATACCATGAGACTCGACATCGACCATGCAGTCGTTGCTTGGCGCGAACGAGCGGGTGACTGGAAAGTGGCAGGCGGTGAACGAAGCGAGAGAACCTGACACCATGCGCAGACAAGCATTTGACCGGATCACCTTAAGCGACAGTTCAAGAGCTCAGCTTGGAGATCAATATCACAATAGCTACCATGGACCGGTATATCAAAGCGTGGCCGCCGCTACGCCTTCAACTGGTGGCACAACCGACATGAGAGTTGTAGACGCTCTCCGATTCGACGGCATGGACATGCGACGTGCTACAATCAAGCTGGCGCACGGCAACACCTGCCAGTGGTTCTTCGACAGTCCCGAATACAAAGCATGGCGCGACGCTTCCCTGCTAGAGCAACACCATGGGTTTCTGTGGATGCGAGGGAAGCCGGGCGCCGGGAAATCTACCCTCATGAAGCTCGCAGTCAAGCACGCCGCCGAACATTTTCCAAACGGTAAGAAGATATCCTTCTTCTTCAACGCCAAAGGCACTCCGCTTGAGAAATCAATGGAGGGAATGTACCGCTCTCTCCTCCACCAGCTGTTGACTCAATGTGTGTGGCTTGAAGAAGGTCTCGACGAGCGAGCGTTCAAGCAACCAGTATGGCCTTTGGAGCTCCTAGAGGAGTGTTTCCGCGACTGTGTGTTGCGACTTGGATCAGAGAAGCTGATATGCCATATCGACGCCCTTGACGAGTGCGAAGAGTCTGACGTTCGCAACATGATCACGTTCTTCGAGGACCTGGGAGAAATGGCGGTATCATCTGGTGTGTCGATGCATGTCTGTTTCGCAAGCCGCCATTATCCACATATCAGTATAGCCAAATGCGTACACATGGTGCTTGACAAGCTCAAGGGACATCAGGAAGATATCACGATCTATGTTGTGAACAACCTCAAAGCCTTAGAACCTGACATTCGCAACGAACTCGCCAGGGAAATAAGGCGAAGAGCTCGTGATGTCTTCCTTTGGGTCGTGGTTGTGGTAGGTCTTCTGAAAAGAGAGAGTGATCGTGGGCGAACTCACAATCTACGCGCCCAGCTGGACGCCATACCAGACGGGCTCCATCATCTGTTCGAAGACGCAATACTCCAAAGAGGCTCACGCGACAACCAGCACCTTCTGAATATTTTGCTATGGATCCTGTTTGCAAGACGCCCGCTCACGCCCTTGCAGCTGTACCATGGCGTATTGTATGCCAACAGAAACACAAAGTTTATATCCTTCGTTGAGGACCAACCCAGCCACGATCAAATCAACAGATTCATTCTCAACACGTCCAAAGGCTTGGCAGAGATCACGACCCTCGAATATACAAACGAAGCACGAGTACAGTTCATCCACGAGACAGTGCGAGAATACCTACTCAATAGCGGCATAGGCCGACTCGAGAGCTCCAGCTGCAAGGACCCAATAGGGATCTCCCACGATACGCTCAACAGAAGCTGTGTAGAGTATATCTTGTTTGCAGCACGAACGCTTTCAGATCCGGCCCTTGTTCCTCTCCGAACGGGGAAAGTTGTGCGCAGCATGTTCCCTCTTCTAGAGTACGCACTGTCGGAATTGGTGAAACATGGCGAAATGGCCCAAGCCCACGGCGTCTCACAAGAATCTCTGTTAGAAGCATTTCCTCTCGGTCTTTTAGTCAGGCTTCGAGAGCTCGTCTGTCGAGACGGGGAGTACTTTAGTAGAGCGACTCTGGTTTACATTCTCGCTTCTTCGGATGCGCCACTGCTTTTGCAACTGGAACTCTCGAGAGGCGACAATCACGACGGGCCACACTCCGAACACCTTGCACACAACTCTCACCAAGGTTATTGGGGGCATCCTCTTCACGCAGCAGTTGCAAGGAGCAACTACAAGACCGTCACGCTTCTTCTCGAGCACGGCTTTGACGTGAACTCTATAGCTGGTCCGTACCGCACTGCGCTCGAGACAGGCCTTCGGTTCGACGAAAGCAACTTTGCCATCATCGGGCTACTTCTGCAGCATGGTGCAGACGCCAATGCTCAGAGTTCCGAGGGAGACGGATCTACAGTCCTTCAGGTAGCCGTCGCGATACGCGCGTTGGGAACGGTGCGACTGCTAGTAAACCGTGGTGCAGATGTCAATGCCGAACGGGGACGGTATGGTGCTGTGGTGAATTGGGCAAACGACAAGCAAGTAATTGATTACTTGATCGCCCACGGAGCCCGCTCTACACGGGTCTCATAACGCTGATAGGGACAACCATGGATCGTAGAAATCCTGCGCACAGCTCTTATCAAGGCAAATGGGGCCACCCCCTCCACGCAGCAATCTACATCCACGACTTCGACTGCGTCAAACTGCTCTTGGAACACGGTTTCGATGCCAACGCCCGCAGTTTGTATCCCACTGCGCTCGAGAGCGCAATCCGGAACCACTGGAACAGTATGAACATCATCGAACTGCTTCTCGACCATCGCGCGAACCCCAACGGCCGGAGGGAACGTAGGAAGGATCACAAGTCTACAGTTCTGCATGTGGCGATAGATGATGGATCGGTCGAAGCTGTGTGAGTATTGGTGGAGCACCGCGCGGACATCCATGCCAAAACGACGGACGGTCTGACGGCGCTGGAATACGCGATGAAACGGTACACCAGCAGCGATCCGATAGTCGCTTATCTCTCCGGGCGAGTACTCCAGGATGTTGATTCTGCAGCATCATCGCCGTGGTCTATTGTTGATGAGTAGGGCTCTACCTTAGATGTACGTAATGCAATTGTTGGTCATGGCAATTTTGTTCGTTTCCACCTATTGATCAGAAGCAGAGAAGGAACCCTGGTGGCCTGGGCTGGTGCACATGAGAGATTGGATGCATTCAAAGGGTCATGCTTAGACTTGCCGCATGGTTGTACACACGCAAAGGTCTGCCCACCGCTGAGATACCCACCAACACTCGCTGATCACGTGGCAAGAAGCAGACCAATACTGTCGGACCGAAAGGAATTTCCTTACCGCCGAGACGCCGTTCATAGCGCCATTAACGACCGTCTGCAAGCCCGCACGCTCAAGTAAAATCCATCAGACCTAAACTGGCAACTGCCTTTCCTTCCACTCCGCCGTCCAAGCAGTCTTGTCATCCTCGGACTTCAACAACTTCGGTTTCAGCCATTCCAAAATCTTCAAGTCACTTTTCAGCCACAACTCGCCGGCAATGTCGTAGGTTTTACCATAGCCGTGAATCTCGTTGCTCAAATCGCCATAACGAGTCACTCCGTGCGCGTATTAGCCCCATTGGCGGCAAGGAATATCTGAGACTGAGGCGGTTGCTTGGGGCGCCTGGCTTGTTTGGCCTCCCTGGCTTGCCTGGTTTTTCTGCTTGCTCTTTTTCGTCTGCTTTCCCTAGCTCACCTAGGCAGCTTAAACAGCCTGGGCAGGCTGAGTCGACGGGCCTCCCTGGCCTATGTTCGAGCACATAGTCTGATGTTTGCTGGACCAGACGTTGAAGTCTTTCTGGAGGAGAGACCTCAAAATCGGCGGAGAAGGTGGCGGAGTTGTAGCGCTTATCGATGCTGCTTGTACACCTGTTGGTAATAAGGTCGCTGGGCCGCTTTGTGATGATGACTGGGCGGCTGTTGTTGAGGATGCCACATTGCCTGGCGGTGCCGATGCCGATGACGCGATTGTCGGTTTTGGCGGGAACTTCTCTCAACACATCTTGAGTAGCTCCGTTTCAACGGCCGATTCCCAAGCCGACTGCCACATGTCTGTTGCAGTCTTGAGATCAGGTCGGGTTCGTCTTCCTTGTTTCACTATGTAGTCCTCTCCTACTCACGACAGGTGCTCCAGGATGTGGCGTTACTCCAGACAGACGATGACCTTTCTGTGCTTCTCGATCTCAGCACGCAGCGTCTTGATCTCATCGAAGAAATGATTGTACTGCTCGTTCCGGTACTTCGCGATGCCCCTTAGTCTCTGGATCGCATCGTAGAAGTCCTTTGGTTGTGCGCCAGAGACGATTTCGACGAACGCAAGCGTGGCGAGATCGAAATGTCGATGCAACATCGAGATGTGCGGCTCCCTGTTCAGTTTATGTAGCTGGTCAAGGAGCGTGATGGCTAGCTCTTGCGGGCATCACTCATCGTTCATGGTTGCAAGGAAGTTGACTACGGCTCTGTAACTCTCAACATGCCAAGATCGTTTCACTACAGATGCAATCGTAAGCAGGTCGCAAAATAAGACAGTCCAGTACTAGTCGTCAATGGATTCAGGATAATATGCGATGCTTACGTGATGCTTCCGCTCCATCATCTTTCTCGATGCTGTCATGTAGAAAATTGCGAACTTTGGATCTTGATGTAGGTGGCTCGTTGTCTGGAATCTCTGCATCAGGAGCATTGCTGAACTTGTGGTATGCTTGTCTCAACCCTGATATTCGGTCTGAAGCATGAGCACTGGCTTCATCGGGTGCTGTTGGGTCATCGATAGCTTCAACAAATTTGTCCAGGAGGAAGTAGAAAGCGTCCTCGATAGGAAGCTCGTGCGACCCCTTCAAGGCGTATTTGATCATTTCCTCGGTCAAGTCACGTGTCAGAATGTCGCTGTTGTACTGTTCCAGTATAGTGATCAGTTCGTCAGGAGCTTCTTTGAACTGCAACAAAGACGTCGTGAAGTTGACCGGTTGGAAGCTAAAGATACGGGTGGTCTGGTTCGACGTCCTGAACTCTCGGAGCCAGGTGCAATCCTTGTATCTTTCGTTCCCATCCAGTATGTTCTTTGAATCGAATAGGTACGCATGCATCTTAAGCCATACACGCGGAAGGTAGTCTTTCTCTAGGTACCGTCGAGATTTCCAGAACGCGTTGTGTGACATGCGAAGATCCTGCAGACTTTTGGCCCTCCTGAGCATCCCAGTTGATGTCATGGGGACTTGATCGGGCGCTGAGTTTGCCATTCTTTCTAATCCACTCATCACATACTCAGTCGCTGCGGACCCACCACTTTGCTCCGAAAATTGTCGAAAGCTTCCCAAGTGTTCTCTGGCCTTGTTTGCGCGCTGCCTTTCCCTTACGCTATCCATCATTGCGGCCAGGTTATCGGTATCCATTGCTCAAAGGGTACTGGTGCTCTAAGAGATCTCAAGTAGGAGTTAGCAGCGGGTTGAGAAGCGGAACAATACTCTATACCCAAGTCAGGACCACCGCTCGATCAGCCTATGAATACACGCTACCAAAAACACAAACGCACAACGCAGTGCAACTTCATGGCGTGACGCCGAGAAATAAGCTGACCGTGCAAGCCTGCTACAAATTTCCACATACACGAGATTGTCAGCGTGGCGGTTCCGTGTGGTGTAGCGAGGCTGGACCTTGTTCGTTGCATATACATGTAGCCTTGCCATGCAGCTGTGCTGGACAGCTTGGCATGCTGATGTGCAGGGCCGTGGTGTGATCTCATTAAGTACATGCGGGCTGCGAAAGAAAGGCGAGTTGAGACTATGAGTTGTTAGCCTACATGTCCTTGTAGCCTGCCGCTACGGCAATCTCTGATAGATTATGTGACCCATGTCTCTTGCCATTGAGAATGCGGTTGACTAACCCTGCAGCAGCCCTTGACAGATCATGTATCTTGCCATTGAAAAGTTTACTTGCAGCATAGCGCAGCAGGTTTCCCTTTTTTTTTTTTTGCTGGCAGCTGCGGTAGAACCAAGAGCACTTGCTGCTGTTTGATTCCATATCGTAGTAGCCATACCTGAGCCGGAGGTACAAGTTGTCGAATATTTGCAAACAGCTGCTTTTAGCAAATCCTCTAGATCTAGATCTCTACCATCATATCAAAACAACCCTCTCCCAAACACAGCAATGATAACCCCAATAAACGCCTCGCCACGCCATGCATCAAAACAAGAACCACAAAAGGTATCCAGCTCTTCCTACAACTTCCCATCACATCCGACCATATGCAAGCCCACACCAAGGCGTAGCTTAATCGAACGTAATCTTCGTCGCAGCCTTCATGCCCTCAGTATCCTTGTAGAAAGCGCCGTAGGCCTCGTGGCCCTTTTTCTTAACAGTGGTGCCGTACTTCATGAGTTCCTCGGGGACGGGCTGGCCTGCGGCCTTGAGGACGTTGACGAGAGCACCGGCGAGGTGCTTCTCGGCTTCGCCGAAGAAAGTGATGGCGAGGCCGTCTTGGCCGGCACGACCGGTACTAAGGATGTGTGTTAGCGAGGTGTACGGGCGAAATAGGGATAAAGGTCTATGACGACCCCAAGGGAAAGTTTACTTACCGGCCGATACGGTGAACGTAGTCCTCAGCAGTGAGAGGGAAAGTGACGTTGATGACGACCTTGACGTTGGGGATATCGAGACCTCTGGCGGCAACATCGGTGGCGACAAGGATGGGGACATCGCCACGCTTGAAAGCGTCGAGAGACTCTGTGCGCTTCTGCTGGGGCAGATCACCGTGAATGCCGCCGACCTTGAAGCCGCGACGGCCGATGAACTCTTCGATACGAGTGGCCTCCTTCTTGTACAAGCAGAAGACTAGGATACGGTCGCTCTTGTTCTTGCCGGATTGGTACTGCTTGAGGAGCTCGATGAGGCGGTTCTGTTTGGCGTGCTGCTCCATGACTTCGACGGTCTGTGTGATGCGGGTGTTGGCGCGGAGCTCACCGGAGGGGTTGTCGCCGACGGCAACCTTGACGGGGCTCTTCATGAAAGTCGCTGCGAGATCGCGGACGGAAGGCGGCCAGGTGGCGGTGAACATGATGGTCTGCTTGCCGGTGGTGGGGGTGACGGAGATGATCTTGCGGATCTCCTGCTCGAAACCCTTGTCCAGCATACGGTCGGCCTCGTCGAGAATCATGTGCTCGACCTTGGAGAGATCGATGGAGCCCTCTTGGATGTAGTCGTTGAGACGACCGGGAGTAGCGACCACGATGTTTGCGCCGTTGAGCTGCACGCGCTGTGCATCCTTGGGCACACCACCGTAGACGACGGCGATCTTGATGTTGTAGGGCTTGGAGAGCTTCGCAAGCTCGTCGTGAATCTGGCAGGCCAGCTCACGAGTCGGGCTAACGATGCAAGCCTTGATGCTCTTGCGCTCCTTCGCAGACTGGGTGCTCAAGCGGGAGACAGTGGGCACACCGAAGGCGAGAGTCTTTCCAGAACCAGTCTCAGCAACACCAATGACATCCTTGAAGGCGAACAAGTGTGGCCACGCGCCAGCCTGGATAGGTGTGGGAGTGGTGAAGTTCTTGAAGGGTGTGCGCTGCTCCTCACTAACGGGCAGGTACTTGAAAGAAGTGAGAGGGCGAAGAGGCTCCTTGGCGTCGATGGTGATCATCTTGTCGGTCAAGAAAGCGTCGATCTGGGATTGAGGAAGCGCAGTGAGCTCGGGGTGCTCGATGTATGCTCCAGAAGAAGGCGAGAATGAAGCGGCAGCAGTGGTGACCTTCTCAACAACAGCCTCAGAGTCAGTCGTCTTAGCAGCCTTCTTCGCCGCCTTCTCAGCAGCCTTAGCAGCTTTCTTCTCAGCCTTCGCAGCAGCATCAACATCACCAGTCCCCTCGACAACACTCTCAGCCGCCTCTTGCGCCTTAGCAGCCTTCTTAGCCTCCTTCTTCGCGCGCTTCAAAGCCTTCTCGTCGCTCTCCGCGACAGCCTCGACAGCATCGCCCTCAGCAGCCTTCTCATTCTCCTTCATCTTGCGCTTCATCTTCTTCCTTTCTTCCTTGGAGACATTCTCGCCGGCGCGCTCGTCGGCGCCGATGGCGGCGAGCTTCTGCTTCTTGGCCTTCTTGGTGGCCTGCTCCTGCTGCACCGCAGCTTCGGCGCTGGCGACGTCCTCGTGAAGTCGCTTCGCCATGGTGGGTGGTTTTGTGGATGGGAAAGAGAAAAGATCGGTGATCCAAGTCCCAAACGACCAGCAAAAGTCGAGAAGACCCTCCAAGGCTCGGCCGGCCCCAAATTTTCTCGCTTGCCCCAGATCCGGCGCCTGGCGCGATCTGATAAGGGCGGGCCCTGGGAAGTATTTACTTAGCCGATCCAATCGGAGTTTTGAATGAGATGGGAAATAATAGCGATAGATATGTACATGGTTCATCAATAACGCAGACAGAGAGAAAAATAACATATCTATGTAGATGTTCGGGTATACAAGATCGACCTCCACCCACTTTCCAGGAGCGTCGCGAATCAAAAAAAATCAGAATAACGCCGTCAGCTTTGTAGTGCTTCGTGAGCACCTTTTCCTTGCCTCGTCTCATGAACGCGCTGCAAAGATGGGCTCCCTTAGCCCTGCCAACATAGAAAACTTCACTGCTCTATACATTTTGACAATAATCCCAAGATCCCAAGATCAAGGGTGTCTATCAGGCTTCAGACACTGTCCTTTGCCTATCACTTCCTGCTGAAGGATCTCTAGTCTGCGCTGGTCGCCCTCAGGGTAGAACTCGCCAGACCAGAAGCCACAGCCGATGTTGCTGGTTTCTTTGCGCCACTTGACCTGCTCGAGTCCGGCTGCGTCAACAGGTGGTCGTGGTACGGGGTCTGTCTCTTCGCCTGCGATGAGGCTCTCTCCTTCCATGTGGTGGAATAGCTCGGGTTGTAGGGTGTAGCACAGCAGGTAGTTGTCGCGGCAAGCGGTGAGAATCGCGGCATCGTAGGCCGTGATGTGCTTTTTGATGTCCTCTTTGGCTGGTGCGAGCTCGTTGAGCAAACGCTCGGCAGTACGCCGTGTGATGGCATAGCCGAAAGTGCACAAAGGCCAGACTGAATGGTGCAAGACGCGCGTGCGTTCAGGTACAGTCAGAGCCGTGAGGAACGATGCGGTGTATGGGTGCAAATCTGTGTGGTTGAGCATGCTGGGATCCTCATACAGGACATGCTTGAGCTTCTCCAGGTCTGACGGGTGGTGGTGTCCAACGCCGACACCGCTTGTGATCTGGTTGAGATAGTCGCCGCAGTGTCCCAGGTATAATAGATCCCAGTCCTTTGGTGCGCCCCAGGGGTACACAGATGTATCAACATTGGCGGTCTTGCCCAGCGAGCGCGCAGCGCGTTGCGCCAGTGGCACCTGGACTGTCTTGAGCCGGATGTCCCAGTCAATGTCATCTTCAAAGATCAGAGCCGTCTCTTGTCCTGACTCCAAAAATTCGCGCAAAACGACGTGGTGGCTCAGCCATGCCTTCACCGTCCCTGTCATGACCTCCGACTCGCTCTTGTTATGCCACTTGAAGTTGTCCACATCCTCGTCCGTCCAGACCGGCTGCACTGGAATTGTGAGCTCCAATCCAGTCACCTCGGCAGCCTGTTCCAAGTGATTTCTTCGCGGCGACCCAGGCCCTGAGACCGCCCATAGTCCACCGAATCCGAGTGTCGCATTCGTCGCGGTCAAGTCGCCGCTGGGATAGTTGGCCAGCGGGAAGGTTGGTCTGCTCGGCGACGCGCCATTGTGGTAGTATAGAAAGATTGTAACCAGGCCGATGGCCAGCAAGGCGTATAGTGAAGGCAGGCGTGAAGCGCGCGAGGCGAGCATTATTATGGTGGCGTGACTTTCAGCAAGGCTGAAGCCAGATCGGGGTCGCGGCGTGAACGGCCCTCTCGGTGTGGCCTCCTCTGCCTAGTGCGGGAGCTGGGGTGGCATCCAAGGGCCACGGCGTGTGCGTAGTGGGCGGGCGCGTGTGTGCGAGAGCAGAAGTCGAGGCTGCAGAATGGCAAAGCAAGGCAATGGAACAGACGAGGTGGAACGAAAGACGGATCGTAGTCCGCGCCTGGTCAGGTCAGGGCATGGGCATGGGGCATGGGCATGGGCGACGACGACTGGACGTTGTGAGATGGCGACAGTGCGACACATGTAATCTCTCCATCCCCCGGCGCGGGTTTAAGCAGCAGCAGCAGCAGGCGGCATACGTAAGATACTCCTCCTAGACTACTGCATCAGTGCATCACCACACCGGGAACCTTGTCACCCCTGAAGGAGGCTAGGAGGTAAGGCCAAGAAGTATCCATCTGTTGGGACCCGCTCGTCCAAGATCGAGCAACTTGACTGCCCCGCCATCGGGAGAGCGTTCTGAAGGTGATATCTTTCGTTGTCCTCTTGTGTGCAAAGACAAGGTAATCAGCTCTACGACTGTCATTTTTTTGCACAGCTTTTCATGGGATCAGCCTTACGATCCTCTTCGCATGGAGGATGCACAAACTCAGACTAGCTAGTCTAAGCACCATCTCTATTGGCTGTGATGCGCCACCTGGTGAGGTTATTTCTGGTCAAAAGCCACGACAATGCATCAAAGTGCTCAGCAAACCACAATGTTGAACAGAGAAGTTGGTTCTTGAACCTCCTAATCGTGCATTTCGCTTCCCGCGCGTTCAAGACAGCATCAAGCCGCGCATGCTCGCGATTGCAGCAAGCAGCATACGGCCTGTGCCTGAGACACCCCTCGTCGCAGATCATTGAGCTAAGTACATGTAACTTAGACGTAGAGACAACTTATATGTACTCTCTGGCCCAGTCGTCTCCAGCTGCTCTGTGCCTTCCATACAACTCCTGTTAGTTGTCACAAGTGTCACAAGAGTTGCTCCAGTCAGAATCACGTGCGATCTACACGATCTCCCTGCTTGCACACGCCCCTCGCTGGGGATACTGGTCCTGAAAGTCACAAGATGGCGAGCAGTTCCTCTGGGCAACGACTTTGTCGTCGTATCCCTGGTGCTGAGGATACCGGTCCTGTCGCTCACGCGGCGGCGAGCCACTCTCTCTGGCAAAGGTGCTGTCATCGTATCGTGGGCGTGTAGGATACGACCGGCCCTTGGCTTCGACACTGGCGCAACAGGGAGCGACTCTCATAGTCGAACGCCCGTTTTTCATGCCTTTGGCATGGATGACATTGGCCTCCCCTGGCCATGTTTCGGTCGTGGAGGGAGATGTGTCCTTGGCTCTAGTTACACGCCCGAACGCAGCGATGTGACGAGCTGGATTAAAATCACCAAAGTGGAGTTGTGCAGAGAATGCCTCGCGCTCAGTGTAGCGTGGCAACGAGCGCTCCCCGACCATGACCACTTAGCCTGTACAGAGGACTGCCAGAGCGATGTTCGTCCTTGCGCGCATGTCCCTCGGGATACATATCACGCTCGCCGTCGCGCTCACTCATGTCTCCGTGGAGCGCGTTGTGGCGAGTGAGCTGGGCGGCGCTGGTGGTCGCGCTCTCTGCAGCCACGATCAGCGCGCGGCGCCGTTCCTGACCATCGCATTGCAGCGTAGTGCCGGTCATGCCAGAGCTGCTCAGCCGTCTGACGCAGCTGAGCTCCGGCTTCCAGCTTCGCCAGCTGTCGAGCGAGCCATTGGGCCGCTCGGGCTGGCGATCGCTACCACGGAAATCCTCTCTCATGTTTGCTAAGCTGTTTAGCGTCCATGGTGAGGGAATAAAAGAACAGGAGGATGAATAGAACTGGGTCCCTGCTTTAACGACAGAGTCGGAAAAGGCACAGTGTGCAGATACGCTGCACCAGATCACCTGCAATAACCATATTTCGCGATACAGTTTGTTGCAAAGCTTGGAGAAGAGAAGGAGAAGGAGGAAGCAGCGAACGCGCGAAATGTTTTGGAAGCTTGAAGGCCAGGGCTTGGCATAGTGGCCGCCGTGCCCCACTGCAGCAAGTGAAAGGCGTGAGGTCAATGTGCTGTGATGGAGGTCGTACAAGCGTCGATGGAGCGCCTTGTTTGAACATGATTGCATTATCTTGATTCATTACTTGTTCATAAAAGACTCAAGGACAAACAGCAAGTCCCGACCTCGTCAAATGAAAACATGCCACGGGTTAGCACCGTATTCAACCACTTCTCAGATCATCGATCCATAACCAATTTACTCTCCTCCACCATCGTCTCCTCCTCCGCCATCGTCCATCCCGTCTTGGTAACTTTGATACACGTCAGTATTTGTTTTCTCACATCAGCATGATGTCGATCAAACTCACCCATCCTGATAATCGTCGTTATCTCCTGCATTCGCCATCATGCCGCCCATCATCATGCCTCCCATCATACCAGCACCGAGACCGAGCGCTGCACCTCCACCAGCACCAAGGCCACCGCCTTGCCTTCTTTGAGGCTGTCCGTATCCTCCGTACATTGGCTGTTGTCCATAGCCCATCATTGGCTGTGGACCATGTCCGTACATGCCCTGTTGGTGCATCATGGGCTGCTGGTGACCATATCCTTGCTGGTAGCCTCCGCCTCCTCCATACCCCCCTCCACCGTACTGCTGATGCGGTTTTGAGCCGCTACTGCTGAGCTTTGAAGAGATCTTAGAGAACAAGCCACGCTTCTCCTCGCGAGGTGGCAGCTGGTTCTGCTGACCGTAGGGACTCGGGCTGCCAGCACCGTGCTGTTGTTGTGAAGGCCCGCTACCGCCGGCGCCATAGTAGTTATCTGAAGCGCCGCGCGTGCTCGAGCTTCCATGTCCTTGGCGAGCCTGCTCCTCTTGCTGCAACCTCCTCGCCATAGCTTCGTCGCTCTCGCCTGTAGCGTTCGGCGTCACTGCGCCGTAAGGGTTGTTGCTTCCGAAAGCGCCGCTCTTCTCTGAAGGCGCGTGATTTGAAGCGCCATGGTCGTAGCCTGGAGGACCGCCTGATGGTGGCGCGTTACCAGAGGGGTATGCGGGTTGAGTTGGCTTCTCCCATGTTGTTTCCTTGGTGACGGTGTTTGCGTAAAACCACGCCTGATACTGATCGTTCCAGATTGCTTTCCAGCCCTCGGGGAGCTGAGGAGGGGGCGGGCCCTGTAGTGGTTCATGCAAGGTCAGTCACTGTACAGTGCAGCGCAGTAAGGCGTAAGTGCATAAGGTTATGGTCTTAGCACTGCCGGGGTGTAGTTCAGGTACATGAGGATGTAAGTAGACTTACGCTCGGCGGCGCGAATTCTGACATGTTTGCGATCGATCTTTGGTGTGACGAGTGAGGGGATCTCTTGTCGCACGACGATGAGGCGTGGCGACGGCTATATACCGCGATGGCTTGCTTGGTCTCTCTTGCGAAGGCAACCCGAGATCTTGGACGTTGTCGTCATTCGACTGCGCCCCGCTCATGATTGCTTGGCCTGGGATTCTGAAGCCTGGAACAAAGAAGAACCCCGCCACCGTAGGGCTATGCTTTGAGGGCCACGTTGTTTGTGGCGATCTCTTCAGTTCGATGGTGGCGAAAGCATGCATGGGATTCCTTCACTTTCGTTTGATACAATCAACATCAAAACATATTGGTGTGAAACTCACTTACATGATCGCCATTTACCATCACTTGATCGGAGTCAAAATTCACATGGCGGCAGGCAATGACTTGCGCGCGCCCAAGAGATGGACCAACCATCATTGTAAATAAGGCAACAAGGCCTTGACCAGTACATGTGTTCAATCGTTTTTGCAAGATTGGATGCATCTGAAGGCATACATGTATGGCATGGAACGAATACATGTAACTTACATGTAACATTTTGAATGCAGATACGTCTCGCTTAGGGTAAGTGTTGGGGCAGATTTATGTCACCAGATGCGGCACAAATCACGCTCGCATTGCTCTTGTCGTGTGTCAGGAGTACATATGTATGAGACTCGTGATGAGATCGGAAACCAGTATCATTGATGCCTCGAAATATTGTATCGAGGATCACGTCCTATTGTTGGAAACGAAACTCATGATCACGCGAAGCGGGAGACGCGACATTTCCATTTATTACATGTCCCTACCTTTGTTTTGTGACCTACGTATTCTTAGGAACTCGCCAAAAATCTCCAAAACTGTCGCGGCAAGAGACATGAATCATCCTTTCAGAGTAATCAGGCCATTCTCTATACGCCGTGCTATGTCGCCTGACAAAGGTCGATATTTATGGTTCTCAGAAGTTTAGATGTAGTAAGTCGAACAGCATGTCGATACAATTGAGATGTAATGGGGATCTAGATCTGCTTTCGAGACGATAACAGTAGCAATATAGTAAGTCGTGGAAGATTATTCCGCAATGCAAATCCAATTCAAAATATCGACGGATGATGGTGCCCTTCGAAATACTGATTGTATACAAACTTGTGACGGCGGCTTGTAACCTTCCAGTCCCTTGCGAGCATTTTACAGTTCGAAGCCGATGTCCCGAACCATCGAACAAAGCAGTCAACGTGGTGCAATGTAGGATGCTAATCCAAAACTCATTGGTTGTGAATACTCATTGCTTTAAGCTCGACAAATCGTTGCGTTGCTATCACGATGAATATATATCGACACGACAACGGCTACTGGTCGGGCCTAAGTGCCCGCAGGTCACGTGCGGGTAACGCTGAGGTGGCTTGCGAGTGTGGAGCCTCGAGATGGCCTGAGATCCCGCTGCGCGTCAACCAGAAAGCAACTCTCGACCTCGACTTCGCGCCTGTCCTCATTGAATATCATTATCCATCTCTCGCAAGCAATATACTCGGCGGAGTGTGCGCGGCGAGGACATTGGACAAGCGCCGCGCGATCATCTCTCCAATACCTGTCCGCCATGTGGAAGCCGTAATCATCAGCAACTGCCATTTGAGTATACGCCTGCTCGCTCTGTCGTAGCACTTGCGCTTATCTTCTACCTCCCAGCGTGGTGAGTTCCAACCCAGACATTCATATAAACTGCCGTCCACCGCCATGGCAGCCAGACATGGATCGCCCATCCGCCACAATGCCGCGCACCAGGTATCGCGCCCTGGACCCCCAGCAACTAACTCTGCCATCCAGATCCACGTCGCCAACTTCCAGCAACTCTTCCGAGCGCCGCGAGACACACTGTTCTGATTTTGCCGGATCGACATTCTTTTGTAGAAGTGGACGAGTAGGCTCCCAGCTCTTTTCGCCCGACCAGCATCCTCTTGAACTTCCAAATACGTATTTCCCAAAGACAGCCTCAAGGCCAGCACTCGAGCAGTTGCGCTTTGGATCCTGGGAACTTGGCCACGGTACAGGTCTCGCCAACGACGCTCCTCTTTCAAAGAATCCCACAGAGGCCGGGATCTTCTTAGAAAGCGATTTTCCGCCTTTACAACGGCATTCTTCGACACTTCCACTTATTGTAGATAGCGGCTTCGAACAGCGCCGCATCACGCCGCCAGAAGCACACCATCAACGTTGCACCCACAGGACCTCTTCAGCTCCGATTCCAGACTCTCGGACTCGGTCTAGGAAGCCGACACTGAGATCCATTCGATACCGAGACGGTGCGCTTGACACCCAGAGCAATCAACACGCAACTTTGACTCCTATTGTGATTAACGAGCCAATTTCTGTTGACGCCACTCCCAAGTCTACACGTAAAGACTCTCTCTTAACACCGGTCGAGGCTGAACAGCGTCAGATCCGGAATGATATGGCCTCGGCCTTTACGCAAATGTCTGGAGATGCGCGGAGGCACTACCCTTCGGGTACATCCCGCTATGAGAACCGCCCGCCCGTAAATCGAGCAACACCGTGCAAGAATGGACCTTTGTGTAGGAAGTTTCAAGAAGGTTGGATTCCATACCCTCTGTGACTCTCCATGACCCTCCAAGCTTATTGTAACCAGGAACATGTCCGTTCAACCATGACTTCTCGTCAGCCATACCGTCACCAAATGGACTTGGCGTGTTCGTTTCCCAGCCCGTTCTGTTCTTCTCATATGCTAAAGCCCACTTTGTAGCCCGAAGAAATCCTTCAATGTCGAATCGCCCTCGTTTACTCCGAAGACACTGGCCGCACAGCCTGCTGTAGTACAGACCAAGAACATGGGCATATCACCCAAGGCTGCTGCCGCTGCTGCATTCACCCCTAGGGGCTCAGGTACGCAGAAATCCGGCCGTAAAGAACGTCGGGCAGCGCCGCAAGGCTCACAGCTCGAAGGCACGGTAACACCTGCATCAATCTCGCACTCGAAAGCTCCGTCGAACGAGTTCATCCCTCAACAGGGCTTCCAGACTAGCTTCCAGGAGTTTGTCCCACAGAACTTTGTATCACCATCGCAGGTGCGTGTTCTTACGATTTCGAGAGAGAACACAGTGAACAACATTCTAAACACTTGCAGGTGGACTCGCAAAACCCGCTGAGCGGTCAGATAAACGCATTCGCAGACCCCTTTCTAGCCTCTCAAGCATTGCAGGGCCTTGATGCGACACAGGCACCCATTAACCCGTACGCAGAGCAAGCACCTAGTGTTGGCGCCCAGGCCTTCTTCCAAGACACTACAAGCTTCAGACATCCTCTGAACTATCACCTATACGCTTCACTGGGTCCCAGAAGGGACCAGATCACGCAATATCAACGAGCGACAGCAGATTTCTTCATCCCTGATGACCTTCGTGAAGACCTGCAGCGGAAAGCAGAGGCGACATTGCAGACGTTCCCTAACAGCACGCTCCCGCAAAATGTCGACAACCATTTCCACTCACTGGTCGCTCTGGATACTGTCAACTCGAGGACGTCCGTCACTTTCGGATACCCAAGTTGGATTTACAAAGCAACATCGAGCATCGACGGCAACACATACGCCCTACGACGCATTGAAGGCTTCCGGCTGACAAGCGACCAAGCCATCAATACAAAGACAGCATGGAAGAAAGTTGTCAACGGTAACGTTGTGCGAGTGCACGATGCATTCACTACACAAGCCTTCGGAGATCGGTCACTTGTCGTGGTCGTAGACTATCACCCGTTGGCGCAAACCGTGGCGGACAAGTTCTTCTCACGCACTGCACTTGCCAGTCGAGCTAATCAAATTGTACCCGAGCAAGAAATCTGGAGCTACATTGTTCAGCTTGCCAATGGACTCAAGGCTGTCCACTCTGCTGGCTTGGCAGCGAAGACTCTGGTCCCCTCGAAGGTGCTAGTGACTTCCAAGAATCGACTCCGATTGAGCGGCTGCTCAGTACTTGACATTGTACAGTTCGAGCAGTCTGCATCAATTCTCGACCAACAACAGGCAGATCTGCAGGATTTGGGTCGACTGATCATCGACATTGCAGCACGCAATTCGACAGCACACAACAATCCTGCGAAGGCGCTGGAGCTGGTCAGCCGCAGCTATACGGACAGACTACGGGCCTGTCTACAGTGGCTGCTTTCTCCGCCACAAATTGACCCACAGACGGCGACTGAAGAGGCATTGGCCTCGAGCGCCGAATACAACGTCAACACACTCATCAGCAATATCTCAGATCACGTCATGACCGCCTTTGATAGCAGTCTCTCGCAGAATGACGACCTGTCCTCTAACATGATGACCGAGCTAGAGAATGGCCGACTTGTCCGCCTCCTCACAAAGCTCAACGCCATCCTCGAGCGGCCCGAATCCTCTCCTTCCAATTCAACAAACCCGCCCGCACACCTAAACCAGCCATCGAATGCATGGAGTGAGACCGGCGAGCGATACTACCTGAAACTCTTCCGGGACTACGTCTTCCACCAAGTCGATCACGAAGGCCGCCCGATTCTCGACCTGGGCCATATGCTCACATGTCTGAACAAGCTCGACGCTGGTATTGACGAGCGCATCCAGCTTGTCAGCCGCGAGGAACAAAACATCTTCATCGTTAGCTACCGCGAACTTAAGAGGGGCGTGGAAGCTGCATGGGGTGATCTGAGTCGTGGCAATCGCGCTGGCAGGCGCTAAATGTCCTGATGTGTCTGGGAATAAGGCACGGTCTTGCGCGAAACAGAAAGCCTTGCGACGATTTTCGTTCGCTCGAGACGAAGTGGTACAACGAAAGAGACAGAACGAAGGGACTTTCACTGCATTGTTGCAGTTGGCGGGCAAGAATTGGGTAAAGCAACGTACGAAGAGGGAATGAGGAGTCCGACGGAAGCCCGAAGGCACGACGATCTGGACGTCAAGCAACAATTTTTAAGATAGACCTGTTTCCACGAATGCAATTGTGCGATTTTCCAATCCTCTTCATCTGGTCGTGATTCCCGGTCATCTGTTCCGCTGATCGACATCAAGCGAAAGTGCGTTTAGACAGCGCAGATCTTCACGTAAAGCAGGACCAAAATTACTGCGAGTGAGTGACACGAAAAGTTCTGCAAAGCAATAGACTTTTGGAATGTGGTATACATTTACAAGATAATTTTCCGCATCAAATGATGGATATGTACAATCGCAGCCGCTAAAAGTTATCACGAGTCGATCGACAACAAACTTTCTCAGATGCCAATCTTGTAGCCACCAGGCAAAAGCTTCTGGAAGATTCTCTCGGGGTCGTACTTGCGAGACACATCGAGCAGACGCTGCTTGTTCTTCGCGCCGTAGCCATCGTAGATATCCTGGAAGTAAGTCGAGTCACCCATGTAGGTGAACGGGTCCCAAACACCAGCTTCTTGAGTAGCGTTGCCAATGGCCCAGGTAGTCTCCTTGACCCAAGCGTGCACCTGCTCGTCGTACTGGGTGCCGTTCCACTCGACGACTTCGGCCCACGCCATGTAGGTGCCCTTGGTCTCGGGGTCGAAGCCCAGGGCGTTGCCGCCGGGGTTCTGCGTCTGGGAGCCCTTGAGCCAGAGGTCGCCGATGGGCTGCCAGTCGACGCAGACGAGGATCAGGTCTTCTTCCGGGACGATGGCTTGCAGGGCGGGCACGCGCTCGAGGAACATGTCGTTGACGATCTTCACGCCGCGGAGGATGTCTTCGTAGGTCTTGCCAACATGAGTTCCGGCAATAAACATGTTGTTGATGCCATCGACGACGAGCTTGCCAGTCTCATCAGCAAAGGCAGAGTGGGTGGTGAAGCCGACGCTGTTGGCCACGGCGGGGATGTCGAAGAAGGGAGCGAAGCAGTCAGGCTTTTCGACGTCAGGGGCATCGTAGTACAGGATCACGGCACCGATGGTGGCATCGCCTTGCTGGATGACCTGAGGAACAATGTGGGCGAGAGGGTCGGTGTTGTACTGGGAGAAGTTGGCGGTAGCCTCGAGGAAAGCCGGGATATCGGTGACAGAGTAGACACCAGCGAGCACCTGGTTGGAGGGGAAGGTGTTCAGCTTGAACTTGGTGACGATGCCGTAGTTGCTGCTGCCTCCCTTGAGAGCCCAGAAGAGCTCGGGGTCAGAGCAGGCTGTGGCGTACTTCACGGTGCCGTCCGCAAGGACAATCTCATACTCGATGACGTTGTCAGCAGCCCAGCCGTGCTGGTTGCCGTGGAAGTTGACACCACCGGCCAAGAGGAGACCAGGGACACCGACGGGAGAGAGACGACCTCCAGCGCAGGTCAGGTTGAACTCGCTGAGGTAGCTGAAGACCTTGCCCCAGTTGTGGCCGGGACCGACCCAGACGTATTTCTCCTCCTCGTTGACCTCGAGGGCAGTCAGGTTGGACATGACGAACAAAGGTCCGTCGTCGATGCTGTTGGAGCCCTATGCATGATTCGTTAGCTCTGTGTTGAGGAGTGACGTGAAACATGGGGTCCACGTATAATTGCCACTGGAATACGTGGCAGTCAAGGGCCAAATGAAGACACGGCATCTTGCAAGGTCTGGTAGTCATATCCCATGACATCGTGCCGTACCACGTAAGTATAAAAGCATGGTACATACCCTGATAGCCATGTGTCCACCACCACGGAGAGCGAACTGGGTGTTGGTGTCCTGCATGATCTGGACGGCCTGAGCGACCTCGTCGGCGCTGCTTGGGCGGAACACACACTCCGGGTCCATGATCTCGTTGTTGGACCAGAAGCGTGTGTTCTCGTACTCGTAGACATCATCGCCACGGAAGAAGATGGTGTTGGGGACGTTGTCGCTGAGGGCATTGCAGCCATTGGACTCGCTCCTCCTGGTCGTGGCCGCCGCGGCGGCGGTGAGTAGCAATGGCGCAACAAGGGACAACATCGCTGCTCTGTGATGGTTAGATCAGGGTCTGTATGTCTGATTGTTTCAAAAGAGCGGGCGATCGAGAGCCTTTTAGCGAGATCAGCAGGTGAGGTCTAGGCGGAGATTGCCACCAACATGTCCACTCCGATTGTTAAGCGCATCTGGTGCTTGTGGGCTCGTCGTCTTGCCGGACATGCGGAATGGAGAGGTCGAGTCAAGACCCTGACCCGTTGCAGTCCGCCTACCGAGCACATCGTGGGTCTTGGTGTGGAGATGCAGATGTGCAGACGGGCACTAGGCGTGTAAGGAAGTCTGCCCGCCCATTGCGGCTTGCAAGGCATAAGGCACTAGATAATACGCTCATTTTTTGATCATATATTCACAAAATGCGTGCTACACCCTGGCCCGCGGCAAATTGTATCCAGATTGCTGGGTCGATTGCGCTCGTAAAAAAAACCTCACGGCCGAGAGAGAAAAAAGAGGACTTTTGACGCTACGCACATGGTCGTTTGCCGGTTCTTTTCTAGTGCGGACACGGTGGCCTTGAGAGAGCAGATCTTCGGCAATTCCAGTTCTAGTGTGCGAAGAGCGTGGCAAATTGCCAGC
Source organism: Cladosporium sp. SL-16 (assembly GCA_002921095.1). Lineage (NCBI taxonomy): Eukaryota > Fungi > Ascomycota > Dothideomycetes > Cladosporiales > Cladosporiaceae > Cladosporium > Cladosporium sp. SL-16. The sequence goes on from PEGC01000053.1 coordinate 245,417, forward strand.
TGTTGTGTTCCAACGCGCGAGACATGCGTTTGTATAGGTGTATCGGAGGACCGTTTCATATTCCAAGTGCTCTTGACACGAGCTGAAGGTACGTACCTCGCGTGGCTTGCAGGAACAAGACGGGAGGATCTCTTCCAAGAAACCTTCTGCTCGGCATCAGCTTGTGGCGTCTGCCTTTCGCTGCGGCTCGGCGCTGCAGAGTTGCTGTGACGCCGAACACCACGACACATGCGAGACGTGGTCGACGAGTCAACCTCTGATGGTGATCCTACGGTGTTTCTGCCGTCTTCAGCAGCCTGCGCGCCGCTACATCCCTTGTCGCGGCAAGAATGATCTCCCAACAATGCTCCGGCGGCTGCTTGCACCAGCCCTAGGAGATGGTCGAGCCGCCACGTGTTTAATATGTTCTGCTATCGAAAACTTGTGTGCCGGTCCAAGGCCTAAGGATCCTTCGATGCATCGGATACGCAGCACACCGGATATGCAGCCTTGTCGCTGTGGTTCCGTAACTCGGCCGAGCCTTTAGCCTGCATGCGCCTACTATACGCAACCCTACTTCATTCCTTCTAGTGTCGCTCTAGGGAAGAAGTATATGAACGTGTGTGTGACTGGCTCCTACACGAAGCTGATAACCGATAGCACGACGTGGGATGTCTGCATGCAAGCGAAGTGACAGCTAGGGTTGCAAACTCAGTTCACACCGTCTATGTTTGGCGTCGGGGAGCACCAGGCACTGAATTCAATTAATTGGAGCTGCTGGTGCTAATTGCTAACGGTGTGCAAGCTGCTTGGTGCGAGACAGCGACCTTCGGAGGGTAAACTTGCCACGGCCCCATTGAGAGATTCCACATACAGCTCCACCTGTCCGCAAACGACGACTGTTCGACCTCTTCGGGCGCCCCTGAACACCCTCCCACTGCACGGCTAGGTCATCGTCCGCTAAACCACCTCGATCACCTCGATCATCAGTCGACCGTGCGGACCATGTTGGTCCAATGCACCGCACCATTGATCCTGCCGAGGCTTGCAACCACGTTGCTCGCTTTGACAAGAAGAATATTCTTCATACGGTAGCTGCGCGGCCATAGCGGGTCCTCGTACTTGCAGCCTATAGAGGCATTAAGAACTGCTAGCAAACTTTTGCGAATCATGGGCACATGATCGCTAACACGGCTGTGTGTTTGAACGAAGATACCCTTGGCCCACGCCGCGGTACAGACTACGGAGCCGACTACTCTATGCATGATCGCCCCTAGGAAGACTGAAATGTAGGACCATGCCCCCAAGGACCATTGTGTCGGATGAGCAAGGGTACAATCCTTAAAGACACCCACCCCCTGCTCGTATCAGAATAGAGGTCCTTCTTCGAACTCCGACAATCTCACTGTACGTGTTTGTTCGTTGTCCAACATGTCGGTCTACAATGGCGTTCTCTACCCGGCGGATCCTCCGGAAGGCATCGAGAGAGATCCAGATCAGAAGCCAGAAGCAGCTATTCTTACTATCGTTACTGGCATCACATTCGCCTTGTCAACATTCAGCATAATCATAAGGCTGTACGGCAGGACAGTACTGATCAAGAAATTCGCATTCGATGATTGTAGGTATCCCATTCACCCAAACCAATCAATTAAGCTAACAACAAATTGCAGTTCTTATGTTACTTGCTTACATTTGCAATATAATTATGGTGGTATTCGTTCTTGACAGTTCGTCCTCTCTCAATGGTACCCTTTGAACTGTAGAACTGACATGTCGCAGTGCTTCGTTTCGGTCTCGGAAAGCATATGTGGAACGTTCCTATGAAGCCAGATCTATATCCGGAGTTCAGTATTGTAAGTCCATCATTCATCAATACTATGCGTCCGCACAACTAATGTATATATGTCACAGAGGAACCTTCTCGCCGCCATCTTCTTCTGTGCCGCTACAGGTCTTGCCAAAGGCAGCATTTTGCTGTTCTATCTGCGCATCTTCCCCGGGAGATATATCGTTATCACTGTCTGGTCATTATTCGCCTTCGTCATTGGATACTCTGTGGCTGGTGTCTTCGCCAACATCTTCAGCTGCAATCCAGTCTCGGCGAGTTGGTCCTTAGAAGATGCTGCGACAGCCGTCTGCATGAATCGACCGGCCTTCTACTTTGCACAAGCAGCTCTCGGTATCTTCACCGATATTGCGACTGTCCTGACACCGGTACCTTTGTTGAAAGGTCTGCAGTTGAGGACGCGTCGCAAGGTTGGTGTTGCGCTCGTGCTGACGCTGGGTGGATTGTGAGTCGTGCCAATTGAACATAGCCATCAGCACATTTGCTAACATTCTTCTGTAGTGTTTGCGTCGTCAGCATCATCCGTCTGCAAAGTCTCACAGTCTTGCTCAACAGTGCCGACCTTACCAGTCAGTCAAGCCCGCACGACACGCAGACCACTATCACGTTTACTGACTGCAACTTACAGACAACACCGTCCTAGCCCTCATGTGGTGCGTCCTCGAGCTGAACCTCAGCATCGTCGGCGGCTCAATGCCAGCCATGAAGCCCGTCTTGCAAAAATACTTCCCCAGACTGCTCGCTTCCACCCAAGGCGCCTCGGAGAGCGGCAACTACTACATGGACGACACCCGCAGCAAGCCCAAGCGCTCGCGCATCACCGACCCTTACAACATCAGCCGCGACCGCGACAGCAAGTCCGACAGCGACAGCGAGCGCCGCATCGTCAACGAAGTCGTCGGCGGCAAATCAGCAGAGTCCGGCGTCATGGGCGCGAGTTGGACGCTGGGAGATCATATCACGAAGACGGTCGAGTACGGCTACCAGGTTTCGGGGGACGAGGGTTCAATGCCTCAGACGACACACCAGGATGAGGAGGCGCAGATGGTGCGCGGACGGTCACCACCACGGATTTGAGGGACCAGGGCAGGTTTGCGATTGAGATACCCCATTGTCACGGCCGACGATATACCACACTTCTGGAGCCATCAGATGACCAGTCCTGAGGCGAGCTTCTTTTTTTTCTTTCCTTCTATTCTACGCATGGGCATGCACTACTTTTCTTTCTGTAATGTAATAGAAGACACCCGAACGAACATTACCCTTGCTTGCCATCCTCTCTAGTCTGGACTTACAAAATTGTGCCATCGATAAGGCGTGCCACCTATTGCAATAGTAATAATCGCCTGACAAACGCATTATACTTCTCTCCCTGGTCGGCGGTTTTCATGCAGGGGTTTATGGACCTGTGCAACACTAATGCGCATATCAGGATTCAGAGCCACACACTCGGGTCATACCAGCCAAGCTTGCATATTGCAACCGAGCGCCCTTTACCGATGCGCAAGCGCATATGTGACGCGACCCATACCATTGGAGCCGAAGGATTTCTCGGTTATACCGTAGGATTTCGAATAATAATGAATTCCTTCGGCTAGGTGTGGTTCAAAGCTGCGTCTCCACGCTTCCTTTACTGCCGTTGGATTCCCCAGCAATTATGTGAGCCCGAACACTGTCTGTTCATTTTTCAGATGAAGATAGTGCCCATCGGACCGTGCCTCAAGTATTTGACTTTGTTGGTGATCGTCGTGGGTTTGTGGGGCCTGTCTGTTGCAGTTGTCAATTTTGCTTTGACGCTTCCGAAATTCCGCCTGGTGATCGTCATGCACTTGCTTGGGGAGCTTGCGAGCGATGTGGTTACTAACTTACTAACAAGTGTCCGGCGTGACCGTTGGATGTCATGGCAGGATTCGTTTCATACTACTGTGTGTCCTGGGCTGGAACTTGTCAGGGCCCTTGTTGATGCGTAGGCATTGTCGCGTGGCCTTTGACAGGAGTTGAAGTATATATGACGAAAGGAGGTGGAACGGGGCGCTTGGAGGACTGGAGCTTCGCCTTTGCGCACGAAGATCACAACGACGCTCAGATATTCGGGGGATTTGAAGATTGGCACGCACGAGGATATCATTGCGTGCTCTGTCTCCTGTCTCCCTGGATACGTCTGAGCTCGGTATCGTTGTCCACGTGTTTGTTCTGTCCTTGCTTTCGCTCTGGCACGGACGGCGACGAGGGTATAACAATGATCGGCTCCGATCAGCATGAGACTTGCGCAAGGATCGTCGAGTCGTGGAGAGTCTTGTGGACATAGTGCCGGTTGTGGTCCTAATAACTGCTCCTTTCGTCCTTGTGGTCTGGTCTGAAAACACGGTCCGAGAGGTTCAGGAGCCGACGTATCGGCACGAGTGTGGCTCTGCAACTCTGTGATGGGCTCGATGGAATATTGTATTCCATAGCTCGATGCATGCGATCTGCTTGTTTGAAGACGAGTGAATCTGATGTGTTTGTATACGGCAGGACAAAACGCTTTATCTTATCGCATCTAATCTCCGTTGTTGTCCGGACTTGAGCTTGACGAGCGAAACTCGTGACCCTCAGTGCTGCAACAACATTCCGACAGCATCACCAATCGAGAACATTTTCGCTCCATCGCGTGTCACCGTAATCATCACGCACTTGCAAACATGGACAGAGAAGTACACATCCAGCGAGCAAGTCTCAACATCGCACTCATACGCTCCGGTGCCGACGCGCCAGAAGTGCGGCGCGACGATGCTGCTCTATTCTTCAAAACCCTGTCAAGGACGATCAACATCTGCACGCATCACGACATAAAGGTTAGTAAGACTACTTCAGCGTGTGGTTAAGCGGCAAAGGCAATGGCAACGGCAACGGAAATGGCAAAGGCAAGGCAGATGAGATGTAGTGGCAGCTAACAGGTCGAGCTTCAGGCTTGCAAAAACTTCATTATTAGGAACATTCTCCCGTCATCTTTGAGAATGGCGCCGTTCACCAAGTACCTCTTGACTCTAAGCAAAAGCTTGGCTCCGCGGCCTGCTGGGTCGATCACAGAGACAGCGAGACCGAAGGAGGAAGACGAAGGCCTCGGGCGCAAGAGAGAGGGCAATCTCGAGCAACCGCCCGATGCTGCTTTCAAGCGTTTGCACATTCTTTACATCCTGCATGATGTGCTTTCTTTTGTGGCCCTGAAAGTGAGGGACAGTCGACGAAATCATCGCATTCGGTGCGACGACGTGGCATGGGAGTCTCTAAAGACCCACGCTGGCCTCCTTGCGCAGCTTGCCGCTTGCTCGGAGAACAAAAGTCGTTCCGGCCGTACTACTCTGGAACATGTTCGGCCCATACTACAAGCCTGGCAGAAACTCAACATTTTCGACGCCACCACCTGCTCCAGCATAACATTAAGATCCGAAGAGGCAGGCACCATGTCCTGGAACGAGCTGCAGCAGAAATTCGAAGCTGAAGAAGCGCAAGTCCTGCTCGACGAACAGCGGCGCCGCGAGGAAGCCGCAAAGTGGACATTACCGATTCAACACCATCTACCACACGACAGCACAGCTCAGTGGCACGATCTTCCAGCCACAAATGCGCTGTTCCAAAAAAGGACTCAAGGTTATCCTTTGCAAGCCGCTAGCCTGCCCCGGGGAGGCTACTCTTTGAGAAACGGCGGCCAGCAGGCCGATGACTCTTTAAAATCGGATGTTCAGGAGCTTCACAAGGAGGCTTTGAGGTGCTTCGACAAGTACACGAATGCTGATGAGGTGCGCGATATTGATGCTTTGGGCAACATTATTTGGAAGGACAGGCCTACGAGGAACTTTTGGGGGTTCGAGGTCAAGTCTTAAGATTGTTCGGGTTTTGGTCTCTAAATCTTTGCGGCACCGCCTCCTGCGAGGACCTTCTTCGAGAATCCATTGGATGCACACCAATATTAGATTCTCTTTCAGCACCGTCTTGTTTGGAATATCAGGATGCTCTGGATACCCGAATACCTGTACAACATATCGACTTGCGGATCGGGTGTAGATAAAAGCACACCCACACCAATCACGCCTTACCAGAGGACCTGAGATTGTCCATCCACCATTCCATCAGCTTCTGGATCTTGGCCGTACCCTCTTCAATCAGCTGTGTCAAAGGCACTTTCCCTGTGTTTTGAGCGATGTAATCGTTGTAATCGCCGAGGACCAGTTTGTTAGCATTGATGCGAGTGACGCCACGCTCAATGCATTTGGCCATGATGTCTGGAGGAAACTCATTCGTACCGTGAAGGACGACTTGTACCTTGCCGCGCGTCTTCTCATAGATGCTCTGTAGTCTGTGGATTTCAAAGGTGTCAGCACTCATCTCTTACGTCGCTCTATCGAAGCTCAAGTTTGGATGAACCTCACCTTGCAAAGTCCAAATGTATATTATCCACCCCATGATAATCCCCATGCACATTCCCAAAAGCCGGCGCAATAAAATCGATCCCCGTCGCCACAAACTCATCAATCTCCTCCGCCGTAGTCATCATCCCTTCCAGCTCCGCCGTATCCTGCACCCCATCCTCTCCACCCTCAATCCGCCCAGGCTCAGCCTCAGTGGCAATCCCCCTCTCATGACAATACGCCACCAATTCCTTCGTCCTAGCCAAATTCTCCTCCTTCTCAAAATGGCTCATGTCAACCATAATAGAGTCAAACGCCGGCGTGCCGTCCGCCGCTTTCAAGTTCGCTGCGCGCTTGATCACTTCCGCGTCTTGCGCGTGGTCCAAGTGTACTGTGATGGGCACTGTGGCTTTGCGCGTGGCGGATGCTACGAAGTCTACCAGGATTGTGGAGTATTTGAGCGCCCAGGGGAAGAGGAGGATTTGCAGTGGCGAGCGCTTGTTTTCGGCTGCTTGGATACATGCTACAACGGCTTCCATGTTGTAGGCTACGACGCCGAGCACGCCGTAGTGGCCTGCTGCGGCAGCGTTGAGCATTTGTATGGCGCGATTGGAGGAGAGGGACATTGTTGTGAAGTATTCAAGTTACGGGAAGTACTTCTTGTGACTTCTGTTGACTCGATGGTCCTAAGATTTGGAGGCCCTGTGTAAGAGTGTTCTGATTGTATGGCAACGAGATTACGGTGTTGGGATCAATCATCACATGCCATGTCTTCGATGTATGGCTTCAACCTGTTCTCTGTTGCTTGCAATGTACTACCGAGCAACCGAACCAGTCTGAACAGGCTTCCTAGAAGTGATGTCGTCTGACAGGCCATCGTCCAATCGGGTGGGTTCAAAGCAATGGTTCGTGTCGGTCTTTGAGTTTGCCTCGTGTCGAGGCTGTGCCAAGGTCAACGTACCCGTACGCTTCGGGACGACTTCTCACCTACGTCTCTGCTATATCGATTGAAAATTAGAGGAGCTTTTGCCAACCATAACACCGTAAAGTCTTTCCAATGATCCAAAGACGTACCCAGGATCTCTTGAGTAAAAAATACTGACTGACTTGCTGTGCTCGCCATATCTTCCGCTTCCTTTTTCCGTCTTTTCCACTTCGCTTTTCGGTGGAAACATTGTCCGATGATCCATTCTTACGGCGAATATCCGATGTATCGGCAACGGAGGCTCCGATTTTTGGCGGGGTGCTGAGGGGCATTATTGTCGTCGGTCTTTCAAAACCTCGATGACATCCGAGGCGATCAAGTTGTTGCAATTGTATGTCCTACTAGTTGTGCCCTAACTTCCCCTTTCTAACCTTACATCCAGTATAGTCGTCCTCATACCACACCAATAATGAAGATCCTCATCACCGGCGCCGGCGGCTTCGTAGGCCAACTCCTCGCCGAAGTCCTCCTCAACGCCAACCACCAAGTCATCCTCGTCGACATCTTCGAGCCCCCCGTCCCAGCCAAAGCCTCCAACAAGCAAAACGCCACCACCGTAAAAGCAGACCTCGCCCAAGATGCCTCCTCCATCCTCAGCGCAGACCTCGACGCCCTCTACGTCTTCCACGGCATCATGTCCGCCGGCAGCGAGGAGAACTTCGACCTAGGCTACCGCGTAAACCTCCACTCCACCCTCGCCCTGCTCGAAGCAGTCCGCCAAATCTGTCCCGGCGTGCGCTGGGTCTACGCCTCTAGCACTGCGATCTTCGGCCAGCCGCTCCCCGAGCTCCCCTCCGAAGCCACAGTCCCGACGCCGCAGAGCAGCTACGGCACGCAGAAGATGATGATCGAAGCCGCGATCAACGACTACACGCGCCGGGGCTTCATCAACGGCTTCACGCTGCGCTTCCCGACCATCTCTGTGCGCCCGGGCAAGCCCACGCAAGCGGCCAGCAGCTGGATGAGCGGCATCATCCGCGAACCGCTCCAAGGCAAAGAGAGCACACTGCCGTGCGACGACGACTTCGAGTGCTGGCTGTGCTCACCTAAAACGCTGGTGCGCAATCTCGTACACACGCTGACGCTGGAGCGGGAGTGCATGCCGACGCACGTGAGGCAGATTATGCTGCCGGGTATTACGGCAAATGTGGCGCAGATGCTGCAGGCGTTGAAGGAGGTGGGTGGACAGCAGGCGGTGGACTTAGTGAAGAGGGAGAAGGCGAGTCCGGAGATTAAGGCTATGCTTGACAGCTGGCCGATTCGGTTTGATATTTCGAAGGCGCTTGGGTTGGGGTATGTGGCGGATGGGAGCTTTAAGGATGCTGTGGAGGATTTTGCGGCTAGTTTGAAGGAGTGATTGATTGAGAAACATTAAATTTTACCGAGACTTACAAGAGGTCGAATGATTCGGGTTGATTTTCTGTGCTCATATGTTATCATATTTTTCTATGGTGGTATCAAATCTTACCGTATGTGCACATTAGCTTCTTCGATCATATCCAGCACATCCATCACTCATCCCTCCTTATCCTCCGCCACAGCATATCCCCTCGCAACACCAGCTCTACCCTCCTCCATAGCCGCACCCCTAATCTTGCCGTTCTCATCCCTCTCATACTCAATTGCATAATCACCACCCAAACCCTGCCACGTTCTTTGCGAACGCAGGTACTCTGCGCCAGGAGAAGCAACGCCATTGACGGAAGCCATCTCGCCCTTGGTGCGGTGGATCAAAGACGAGGAAGGCTTTGTTGACGTCGAGGCTGAAGAATCAGTGGTGTTTGTACCGTTGGCAGTACTGGCTTTGGCCTTCGGTCGGCCCATGGGGCGAGAGTGAGAGACGTAGCGGCCTGTGCGGAGGTCGAACTCGGGCGGCTCGTCGTCTGAAGAGGCGTTTGCATAGGGGTCGTCGGCGTTCGAAGTAGATGTCTCTGTCGCATCTCCTTGAACTGCTCCATTCGCAGCGGCTGCAGCCTTCCTCTCCTCATCCCTCAAAAGCAAAGCGCCAAAGTCACTAACCCACTCCCCACCCCAAACCCTCTCCTTATCGTCCGTCATAGCCATCTCAAGCTCGAAAGGAGTAACAATCGGGCGATAGAAATCCGAGCTCTCGACCAGACTGCTCTCCCAGCACCCAATGACCACCCAGCCCTCAACTTCAGAGAAGTTGGCAATTTTCGCGGCGTTCAGCTTGCCAACGACGAAAGTGTAGGACTTCTTGCCCGCTGCGGCGATCAGTTCCTGGCAATGCTGCAGAGCGGTCATGTAGTTTTTGACGCTGAGGGTGTTGATTAAGATGCCGATGATGGGCGCTGTAGCGACTTTGGTGAGCAGGGCGTAGCGGCGGCGTAGAGCGGCTGTGGTGTTTGTTTGGAGGGCTCTGGGGGAGGCTGTGGTGTCTGTTGGGAGGATGTGGACGCGCGAGACCCGAGAGGAGAGCGTGAGGAGGAGACTGGCGGGTGGGTCTGAGATGTGGAAGATGGAGAACTCTCTGAGGGCTTCCGGGTTTGATTGGATCTCGTCGGGGACCGTTCGGTTGGGGAGAGGGCTCGCAGGATTGTGAAGGATGGTTGTTTCGTGGACGTTGGTGTAGCCTTGGTCTTTGAGTTTGCGTTGGAGGTCAGTGATGTGGTGTTGGAAGGGTATGTCTGCCATGAGCACGACCTTCTCGTTTAGGTCTGGGTAGGTCGCTTTGAATGTCGAGACTGTGCCATCCAGATCTAGGGTCTTGGTGGTGAAGACGTAGATGACCGGTAGCCTGGCAGTAGGACTCAAGCAAGACCGACCATAATGCACCACCACTTCAGCAGCGCAATGCTCAGCAGCAACCTCATCCACACAGCACGCACCATAAGAAGTATCCCCCAAAATCGTAAGATGCTCTTCCTCATCCTTCTTCTCCTTCTCCTCCTTCTCCCTATGACCAGCAACATCAACCTCAAGCTCGTCCTTAACCGTAGCCCTCGCAACACCCTCCGTGACTCCCTCAATCGCCTTGTTCGCATCCGCTTTCCTCTCATTCTTCAAATCCTTCTTCAGATTCTCGCACACCCGCGGCGCATCCCCAAGCATATCATCGGGAAACTGCAGCGCGATTCTCTTCCACTTCCCACTGCGGATCTCGCTGACCGTTCGGCGAATCTCATATTGCACGTATAGTTGCTCGTCGGAGAGCGTGCTGCCGGCTTCAGTCAAAGGTACGGGCGCTTCGAAAACGTGTTCGGCCGGTGTTGAGAGGACGGGAGCTCCAGAGGCTTCCATGCTTGCTGTGTTCGTCCAAGAAAGGTGTAATGGGAATTTTCGTTTTTTGTGTTTCTCATGAGTCGGAGTTTTGGTCATCTTTTTTATCGACTTCAACTTCTCGTCTGCGAAGCGGGGTGTGGGACTATCAGTCAAACCCTAATGTTATCTGTCATAAACCCTGGAAAGTCAAGTCGATTCTACATGTATTTGTGCTCGTTGTTGATGACAACATGAATGTGATTACATGCACACAGACGTAAAAGTACGGAAGCGTGGTCATGAGGGTGAAACACGCACGGCAAATCAGAATGGGCTTCCAAAGAAAGCTCGCTTTCCACGCTCTCAAATACAGCTACATCTACATTGCGAATCCCACACTTCAACTAGTGGCAGCGGGAGCATCACCGTTCGTAGCTTTAGGCATAGGAACCTTTCCACCAGGCGAATCGGCAAACCTCGCAGTAAGAACTTCAACACCATCCTCTGTGACGAGCAGCGTGTGCTCAAACTGCGCCGTCTTGCTACCATCGGTAGTCACACTCGTCCAGTCATCGGGCCAGGTCTTGTCCTTGTGCGTGCCCAGGGTAATCATAGGCTCGATGGTGAAGCACATGCCGGGCTTCGCCTCGCCGACGGCCTTGTTCTTGGCGTAATGGGGCACGTTCGGTGCGCAGTGGAAGCGCTGGTCGATGCCGTGGCCGCAGTAGGTCTTGACGACGCCGCAGTTGTTGCCCTTGGCGATCTTCTCGATGGTGTTGCCGTAGTCGCGGAAGAGCGCGCCGGGCTTGACGAGCTTGATCGATTCGGCGAGGCAGTCGCGGGCGGTCTCGACGACGCGTACGGTGTCGGGGTCTTGGTCGGCTTTGCCGATGTAATAGGTCTCGTTCAGGTCGCCGTGGAAGCCGCCGTAGTAGAGTGTGACGTCGATGTTGAGGATGTCGCCGTCTTGGAGAGGGCGCTGGTCGGGAATGCCGTGGCAGATGACTTCGTTGACTGATGTGCAGACTGACTTGGGGAAGTGGCAGTAGTTCAGAGGGGAGGGGTATGACTGGCAAATGTTAGTCCTGTGGGTTTTCGCCTTCAAAATGCTTCTGCAACATACGTTACGCTCAATGCAGGCATCGTGAACGACCTTGTCGATGTAGTCGGTGGTCACGCCAGGCTTGGCCTCGCGGGCTGCGATATCGAGAACCTCGCGTGCCAGTCTGCAGACCGTGCGCATGCCTTCTTGCTCTTCCTTTGTGAGGATCTTGATCTTGTTCCTGCCGGCAAACATCTATTCACGTATCAGTGTCCTGTATGCCATCTTCGGCGCATAATTTTTGCCCACCTGCTCGCTCTTAGGCACACCGTGTGAGGCATAGTCGGGATGTCTGATCTTGTCCGGCACCTGTCGTCTTGGGCTGAGTGGGTATGACGGCCTCAGGGCGCCAGTGAAGCTGTAAGTCGGGAATGGGTTGAAGTGGCCTGCGGCGTCTGGTAAGGATACGACGCTGGGAGGAAAGATGTTGGAGAGCATACTGTTTTGCGATTTGTGGAGTTGCTTATGCGTCGACTGTAGGAGCCGTTAGCCTACGGTCTACATGTGTACATGAATAGCCCAGCCTTGCAAGTAGCACCCCAACAAGTGGCAGGCCACCAGACTCGGCCAGGCTATCCTCTTCGTGCCCTCCTCTTCGTCCGAGAGCACTTCACTGACCTACCCAGTTGCGCTTGAAGCAGTCCTGCCCGCAGAAGTAGGACTCCTTTCCTAGCTTCTGGCATGTCGGGCACTGCAGGCTGCCGGCATCTTTGTCGCAGTCTGCGCCCTCGCACTTGCGCTCGTTGTTGACCACCACCTCTTTCGCCGGAGCTTGATCCATGGTTGTGCTGTATTTCTGGTTGAAGGTTTTTCGTTGGATACGACGAAACGGTGGTGCGTATACTTCTTCCAGGCGGAGAGTCGAGTTGGTCAAGTGCGTCTTGTCTCGTCGCTGTTTCACGAAGAGTGAAGAATTACCGTATGCGCGCCCTACGCTTCGTAATGGAATTGTTCTCGAACCCTTCCGATTCGGGCTCAGACTTTCGGTCCGGGTGCACATCATGTGGCTTAAGCTTCGCATGGCATGCCGTCACCTGAATGTCTTGTGTTTACACTCCTATACCAAAACTTATACAATAATAGATATTTGGACAAGATGTCGACTCTCGTATGGCCAGCAATCAGCGACACAGAGCTCAATAAAGAAGTTGAATCGACGTCTGCCCGCGAACTAGAGTGGCTCCTCTCTGCTCTCCAGGACACGCTCACCTCTCTCAAGGCCGGCCTTGAGGAATGCGCCGCGCTGCTTGCACCCACCGAACCCGGATCAACACTCGTCCTCTCGTCACTGCGAAGTGAGAACCTCAAGGGCTACATCACGCGACTCGGAGCGCGTATTGTAAAAGGCGACATCCAACTGCGACTGCCCTCATTGCCTCCACCTCGCGGCCAGAATGCGTTCAAGCTCTCACTCTCGTCCCAACCCTCTGCGCCGACCATCGTCCTGGAGCAGCTCACTACAACACGAACCCTGATCAACTCTTGCCTCGACGTGGTAGACACAACCCGCTGGACCGGCGATGCGACCAACGCGAACTTCATCTCGGGCCAGCTAAAGCTGCTGCACGACAACATCCAAGACGCGAAAGCAGCATTAAAAGGCGGATCCGATGGACACATAATGAAAGCATGGCACGAAGATCCCGTTGATCCAAACGCATTTGATCCGCCTCTACCAGGAAACGTCTCATTCCATCTCTCCATATCGGAAGCTGCACTCTTGCTACACGTCCGAACCCTCGAAGTCGCCTATCCAATCACAGGGACTAATACTCCACTGTCGACATCGGGAGGCTCATATACTGGTTTCTCGTTGCGCGAGAGATTGACTACCGCTTTGACTGGTGGCAGGCCGGCTTTCCACGACGAAGCGCACGAAGTGTTCGCGTACAAGGGGCAAGAAGTTCGCGTGCGGGATAAAGTGCGGGTTGAAAGTCAGGATCCTAGTCTGATCTCTGCTATGGCTAAGTTGGGTGCTCTGGAGAGGAATATCGCCATGTCGCGACGCTCGCTCGGTGTTGTCATGGGGCAGGAGGTGAACGATCTTTGACGATGCATGGCCAATCCTCACATTTACGGGCTATCTATCGAGCATGCATATTTGCATCAAGGCACGTATATCCGCGGCTCTGCCTCCCCATTGATCGTCTTGCCCTTTCCTTGGGCTACGTGTCTATTGTGCACGACGTATACCGTCTCCTGCACAGCGGCTAGAACTATGCCGATGGAAACAAGGATGATCATGTACATCAACCCGTTGTTGTAGTGCGGAGCATCACTGCCCTGGAACAGCTGTGTTCCAACCATCAATCCGCTGATGGAACACATCACCCAAGTGGCGATTGCTATGCTTCGCTCGCCTGGAGACTTGCAGTTCAATTGTAGCCCTAATTGCGCTGTCAGTGCCAAAACCGAAAGCTGCTCTCTAGATGTGGAAGACTCACATGTATTGTGGATCGGATGATATCCCACAGCAAAAGCATTTACCGCCGTCCACACTCCCCACCTACCCCAGCGACTTGCTGAAGGCTGCACTTGTCTGGCAACAATGAGGGTGATCAAATAACAAACCTGGGCAAGCATGACGCAGTAGCCACGACGATTGGTCCGGTCGCTAAGCCTTGCGAAGCAGAAGACCACGACAAGAGCCAACGATGCGCCAACAGCCGCCAATGCATTTGCTGCGATCCGATTAAACCCAAGATCGACGTAGATGGAAGGCGTGTAAGTCGTCAGAGGGCTCCATGTCGAGAATACGCAGAAGCTTGACAGCAACGTGGGCCAGCGCTTGTAGTGTAGCACTGTCTGACGGACAAGTTCCCACGGTATAGCCATACCCTGAGCACCAACGCGTTTCTCCGCGTCGTCTGCCACAAGTCGCTCCTGGAGGATGTACTGGTCTTGTTTATTGAACTTCACAAGACCCTTCGTAAGCAGCGGCCGCGGCTCATCAGGCGACCCAGGAAGCACAAGCAGCAACAGAATCCCAACCGCCATAGTGAAGACTCCCTCAAGGATGAAAATCCACTGCCATCCCGTAAGACCCTGCGCACCGTCCAGATGCAAAATCCCAGAAGCCAAAATCGGACTCAGCGCATTGCCACCGAACATCCCGAAGAAAAAAATCGCAACCCGTGTTCCAAGCTCTCGCTTCTGATACCACGTCGACAGCGTGTAGATTGAGCCCGGGATATAGCCTGCTTCTGCTAGACCGAGTATGCTCCTCACGACGAGAAAGCCCTTGCGATCTCGGACGAGCACTTGCAGTGTGGCGATTAGGCCGAAGATAAGAACTTGTGTGGCAATCCACTTCCGCGGGCCTAGTCGTTGCAGGATCAGATTGAATGGAATCTCAAGGACTACGGTTCCCAAAAACATCATCTGGTTTCCTAGATTGACGGTGCTTTGATCGATGGCGATGTCTTGCCGTAATCCTCCCGTGAGGGCACTGGCTAGGTTCATGCGATCGAGCTGGAAGACCAGTAGTCCTAGGAAGAGCAAAGGAAGAACTGTCGTGTCGACTTTGCGGAGCGCTTTCTTCTCTTCTGATAGCTGCCATTTTGGTGTTGAGGTGTTGTTGTCGCTGAGGTATTCGCTGTCGTTTGTCGTTAATGTGTGGTCTTGCTTTTCGGATTCGCTGGGGTCGAAGCTTGAGGGTGGCATCTTTTTGTTTGCCAGGTAGGTCTAGATAAAACGCAGGACGCACCGTGAAGTGCAAATTTATCACCGCAATGTCTCAGAACAGAGATGCTTGGTTTCTGTTCTGTGGTTTGGTACCTTGATGATCACGTCAGTGCGCCGCCCAGGCGTTGACCCACCTGTGCTCCTCCCACAAGAACACATCGTTCATTACACTTCACAGCCGACACGCAACACCACACGCGCGAAATATAGGCTTCAAGAGTTATCCTGGTGAGTGATTACAATTGTTCGATTAAGTGTATGGGTGCTATTGGTCAAAAGACGTTGCCGAGAACTCAAGACAAGGCGCGAGCCACGTCGGATATGGTGTGATTGCTTGGAATTGTCAACCGAGGACTGATCGTTGCTGTCGTAGATTCAGGGTTAGACATAGCTGGCATTGATATCCCGTGGGCGAGTGAGTATCTTGACTATTGAGTCATTCTTGAGTTCTCGAACGGAGGATTTTTATCATTTCTCAAATCGACGAACGCCATGGGTTCGACGCCGGTAAAGAGGGTCGCTATCATTGGGGCTGGACCTGCCGGTGCTATTGCGATTGATCCTTTCGCGCAAGAGCAGGCTTTCGATATCATCAGAGTGTTTGAGCGGAGGGAGGCGCCTGGTGGTTGCTGGTAAGTCTCATGTGACAAGTAACCAGATTCCCGATTGTATCTTCGAAGTCGCCTACCTTACCAATACATTATAGGCTTCAAGATCCGGAACCACATCCTCATCTTGAGAACTTGAACAATCTCGCAAGCAGGACTACAGTCGACGCTACTTCCGAAATTCCATCGAAACTGCCAGCGCAAATTCCGAAACAGACCTCTGTTCGATATGACGAGACCAGTGTATATCCATACCTGGAAACGAACGTCGATGCATCCATCATGGAGTTCTCGCAGGAGCCCATCCCCATCGAACGCAGTGCAACTTCGATTGCTCGACACGGAACAGACACACCGTTCAGACCTTGGCAGACAATCCAGCGGTATGTCCAGAGTCTCGTCGATCGTAGGGGTTACCAGGATTTGGTGTCTTACAACACGACTGTGGAGCTTGTGAGCAAAGTCAATGGCGAGTGGGAAGTCGTTCTGCGGAAGTCTGGTGGAGGAAGTGACTACTGGTGGAAAGAGTACTTTGATGCTGTGGTGGTGGCGAACGGGCACTATAGTGTTCCTTACATTCCTGAGATCAGAGGACTGCATGACTTTGAGCGTCGTTGGCCTGGAAGTGTTATTCATACGAAGGCTTACAGGGGTCGTGATGCTTATCGAGGAAAAGTTTGTTGAGCTCCTCTCCCGATTGTTGGAATCTGGGCTGACAGTTGGACTGTAGCGTGTTGTTGTAGTCGGAGCTTCTGTGTCAGTGGACATCGATATCACGTTATAATCGAGATAGCTAACAAACCTAGCTCCGGCGCTGATGTAGCTGTCGACTTGCTCGGTGTAACCAAACACCCAGTTACCGCCGTCGTGAAAGGCCACCGACCAAACTTGTACTTCGGCGACCACGCTTTCCAGCATCCGGATATTGTGCAGAAGCCATCGATCTCTCATATCGCAGGCCGAACAGTCCACTTCATCGATGGCACCTCGATAGAAGAGGTCGATGCTTTCGTCGTAGGCACGGGATACTCTTGGACGTTGCCATTCCTTCCGCATATCCCGGTCAGGAACAACCGGGTGCCGGATTTGTATCAGCACATTTTCCATCAAAGTGATCCGACTTTAGTTTTCATTGGCGCTGTGAGCAGTTCCCGTTCGTGTATCCCCTCCGAATGTTGTTAATCCCTCGACAGGTAGCTGCCGGCCTGACATTCAAGGTCTACGAGTGGCAATCAGTCCTAGCCGCACGTGTCTTGGCAGGTCATGCACAACTACCTCCACTCGCAGACCAGCAGAAATGGGAGAAAGACAGGATCGCGAAGAAAGGGGATGGCGTACCTTTTACCGCTATCTACCCTGGGTTCGAGGAGTATTTCGAGACACTGCGCAAATTTGCTGGCGAGCCAAAGGAAGGCTGGCCTGGCCGTCGCTTGCCGCCTTTTGATCGTAACTGGCCGAGTATATTCTTGCAAGGACATCAGAGACGCATAGAGATGTGGAAGAGAGCGAATCAAGAGGCGTGGAAGAGGAAAAAGGGTGCACAGGAGATTCTGGCCAAGTTGTGATTTACATTGGTTTTTGAGACGATACTTATCGAAAACTAGCGCACCCATGCCTGGTGTTGTTCCATTGGAAAAAACCTCAATCGCCGTACGCCAGCTCTCTGCGATCTCTCCATAGAGTGCAAGGATTGAATCGCCACGCTCCGCGATACTTCCTAGCAAAGACATAGTGGATCACGTACGGGACGAAGAATGGCACAGAAGGGAAGTCATGGATACCGCCTTCAAAGCTTCGGTCAGCTGTCCCGAAGACCAGTGGGGCGATGCGTTGCTTCGACCATCGTCAGCCAAATACCATCACGTATGATGCATGCACAAGACTCACATTGTCTGTCGCCATTAGCGACTTCTCGAACCGCTGATACGCTTCCCTGATACGAACGCTGTCATACTTGTCGAGCGCACGCAAGGTTTCGATCTCATCGTAAAGATGTCGCGTCAAAGGCTCCGCGAAACCTTCAACGAGTGCTTTGAGTTTCTCTCCGTCGTACTCCGCTGGTGGACAAGTCCGGCAGTACTCTTCAAATCGCTCGAAACCAGG
The DNA here is from genome assembly GCA_002921095.1 of Cladosporium sp. SL-16. Classification (NCBI taxonomy): domain Eukaryota; kingdom Fungi; phylum Ascomycota; class Dothideomycetes; order Cladosporiales; family Cladosporiaceae; genus Cladosporium; species Cladosporium sp. SL-16. The sequence goes on from PEGC01000053.1 coordinate 263,337, forward strand.
TGTGAAAGCTCTGTGCTGCTCGACGTTCTGTATCATTAGGCCTTCGATGCCGGAGACGGCTTCGATGCTCGGGAAGAACTCTTTCTCTTCTGCGTCGTGGTGGTGGTGCATTGATTCGCTCCAGCATTGGCAGTATGTTAGAAAGTCTCGGGCTACTGTTGTGTCGTTGCGAGGGAGTTTGGTTGCTTGTAGGTAGACTGAGTTGAGTCCGCGGATGATACCGTTGTGGGCGAGTGACATTTGTGTTGCGACGTAGTATGCTGCGTGTGAGGTCTGTAGAGTCGATGTTAGTAGTGTTGGAGCATCGTGCTCGAAAGACCTCGAATCCGGCAACATACACCCTGCGAGAACTCTTTAGTAGATATAAGCGTGTACGGTCCGTCCGCCCACTGAGGAGCCATAGCAAATGTTGTCAATTAAGGCTGTTGCAAGTAACACTTCTCACCAAGAAGGCTGTCGAGGTCTTCTATAGCCTGCGCTTCGACCTGGAGGTGCCTTTATCATCAGCGTACTGAACAGGCTAGCTCAGGCTTTCAGCTCGCCTGTCATAGAATCCTACGCCCGCATTACCATCAACAAGAAATGCTTACAAAGAGGCTTGGTAACATGCAGGTCGGATTCGCAGCCAATTGGTCTCGTTAGTATAGCCCCGCTTACGCCCGGTCGACTCGGCCGGAACATCAACTATACCGCGTCCGCCATTGCAGGCAACGATAATATCGACAATGCGAGTCAATATATATGAGAGTTGGTAAGTTGTGCGAAAAACCTCTTGTTGTCATTGTCAGCTTCCGAACACAACACTCAAGAGCATCAACGAATCGTAATACTCATCGAGCAGCAAACGTACAACGCTGAACTGTCAAACAAATTCGAATCAACGCGCCACCAAGGCATCACCATGAGAGTACTCCTCCTCGGAGCCACCGGCAACCTTGGCTCACGCCTCATCCCTGCACTACTCACCCACGGCCACAACGTCGTCGCATACGTGCGATCAGCCTCAAAACTGGAATCTCTTATCCCCGCGACTGTGCACGAACAGATCATGGTCGTGCAAGGCGATGCCACAGACTCGCAGGCAATCAAGAGAGCAATCATCGAACACAAGTGTGAAGCTATTGTCAGTACAGCCGGAGTCGCTGCTCTGGCTCCTTGGGCGAAGAGCGAGTTGCCGGTGATCTTCAAAGCAGTGCTTGATGCGGTGCGTGAAGCTGGGGCGGAGCGAGGGAGCCCATTAAGAGTGTGGTTCTTGGGCGGACAAGGTGTACTGTACTACCCAGGCACAGGGTCGATGCTGTCGAATTAGTGAGTACACTCTCTCGACCATGGAGAAGCCAACCAGCACAAGTGCGAGCCCATACTCATATGCCACAGCTTTCCAATCTTCCTCGAGCACCGCCGGAACGTCCAGCTGCTCAGATCATTGCCACCCAACACCGTAGACTGGTCTATGCTATGTCCGAACTGGATGGTTCCCGAGTATTCGGAAGTTCAGCTGCCAGGCATAGCGCCGAAGGACACGCTCGAGGCGAAAGCAGACACGCCACCGCAATGGAACGATTCCTGGATGAGGCAAATCCCCTTCATTGGCAAGACCATCGTGTCGGGGATGAATGCCAGTCGCTACAGGACCACGCTCGAGCAGAATGCAGAGTTCATCGCTAATGATCTTGATAACGCAGAGAGTGAGTGGAAAGGGCAGGCTGTGGGTGTCATAACCAGGTCGAAGTAGACCTGACAGCGACGCGGTGCTTGAGGGCGGATGATTCGAGGCATGTGCGACAGGAAGCTTGAACTTAGAAAGTTTCGGAATAGCGATAATAATTTATATGTAGTGATCCATGAATGGATGTTGTATCGTTCGCAAACCTTCCTGGCGTCTCGGCTCAAAGAAAGACCGACCCATCTGGCGGAGGAAGTTCGGCCAACTTTTCCTAAACCCTGGCATTTTCATTCTTACGTGAAGCACCTGTCTAGCATTGCTATACACAAATTTAAACATTATTCAACAACACAACATGTCCGACAGTGAGAGCGTGCGCTCTGCCAGCGCCAGCCCGGCGCCAGTCGAGAAGAAGCGCAAGAGGCCCGCCGTCGCGCCCGAGGACGAAATCGAGATCGACGTCAACCTGCCCGAGCCCGAGTCCAAAAAAGCGAAGCGTCAAGCAAAGAAGGAGAAGAAAGAAAAGAAAGCCAGAGCCGCGAGAGGCGAGCCAGAAGAAAAGCCTGCAGCTGCAGAACCTCCCGCGCCTGGCCAACGCAGCGACTATGGTATCTGGATCGGCAACTTGCCATGGAGCGCGACCAAGGACACCCTTCGCACATGGCTCGAGGACCAAGGCATCGACTACAAGAGCATTACTCGCCTGCACATGCCTCCTCCGCCCGAGGAGAAGGGCCCGTCGCGCCCAGGCTTCAAACCCTTGAACAAGGGTTTCGCATACGTCGACTTCCTCGGCTTGCCCGAGCTCGAACTCGCGCTCGCACTCTCAGAAAAACTCATGGGCGGCCGCAAAGTGTTGATCAAGAACGCCAAGTCTTTCGAAGGCAGGCCTTCCAAATCCGACGCTGAGCTGGCGAAGAAGGCGGCTGCTGCGCCAGACGGCAAGGAGCCCACACAGAGGATCTTTATTGGCAACTTGGGCTTCGATGTCACCAAGGATGATCTCATGGAGCACTTCGCGCAGGCTGGTCCGATCGAGGATATCCACATGGCGACTTTCCAGGACACAGGCAAGTGCAAGGGTTTCGCGTGGGTGCGCTTCCACGATATGGAGGCTGCGGCTGCCGCTGTGAGGGGTTACATTTTCAAGTCTGGATCTGGCGAGGATGGCGAGGATGACGAAGATGCCGAGGAGGAGGACGAGGAAGAAGAGGAAGACGAAGGCGACAAGAAGAAATCTGGCAAGAGCAAGAAAAAGAAGGAGAAGAAGCGCAAGTGGTTCATCAACCGCCTCGCCGGTCGCCCTGTGCGAGTCGAGTTCGCCGAAGACGCGCAGACACGATACAAGAAGCGCTACGGTAGCAAGCCTGCTGGCGATGCGCCCCGCCAATCTGGACCTCGTCCCAACTGGGGCAACCGTGATGGTGGCGAGGAGGCCGCAGGCGAGGGTGCGCCTGATCGTCGCGCACCGAGAAAGATGGACGCAGACGCCAGACAGGCCATGCGTAGACAAAGACACGTCGATGCGCGAAACGTTGCTCCTGGAAAGGCGCTTGCGACTGCGCAGAGAGCTAGCACTGCTATTGTCGCGCCGGCTGGAAAGAAGACTACCTTTGACTAGGAGACAGCATATACCATTTATTAATCGGGATTCCCTTTCAAGTCAGATGCAGACTCATGTTCACCTTCGATCGATCATTGTTGGCCAATGCTGCGAACTTTTGATTGGTTTGATCGCGATTCTGACACATAGCTACACAAGCTGTCTGACGGAGACTAACTATCATATCTACCTCTTGGTGCCTTACCACCAGCCCAAAACTTCCTAGACCAAAATAAATCAGATACCGTCACGATGTGGCGTCCTCCGTCCTGACACTGGCTGAATTCGTAGATCAGGCCTCCAATAACCGACCGATTGCTTAAGGGAAGACGAAGACAACTTTAGCTTGTGGGAAAACGTTCAAAATGACAAGAACCCCCCCAATTTCTACGAGATACCTCCTTCTCCACGCATGTCGATAGTTTGGTTTATTGCTTCCCCATTCGTTCCAGAACTGATCTGTATAGCCGATACCACTAACGTGCACGCCATCAGTAGTACCAGCCAGTTCATTCGATCCACCACCGGCATCGCTTCTCTGGCCATGTCTTTCTGAGATGTGATCATACTACTGTTCTGGTAGCAATGCATCCTGCCGACCATAATCCAGCAGCGCAGCTTACGCCAGTTCCACGACACCACGACACCTCGAACGACCACAGTCCTTCCTTCCTTCGCTCTCTCCGATCAACAGCCTTTGTCCATTGTGCGGTCGCATATGGACTTTGTACCAACTTCTTTGTCTGTTTAGTCGTCCAACTTCCACAATGGCATATACGTCCAGCACAGTCTTGATACTCGATCGAATAATGGACACCCACCACCCTCATATAGGTCCCCCTCCCCTACCATCCCACCACTCTTCCACCCCCAACACCCCCACCACCAACCACCCACCATGCCAAACGGCTACTCCACCCGCGCCCGCACCAAAGACCCCCGCAGCACTGAGAAGGAACTCGCCAGCCTCCCCCCCCCTAAGCCCCCAAAGAGAAATTCCAGCTCGCCAAAGCCGCTGCCCTCGAGAAGAAGAAGGCGGCCAAAGTCTCCCACACCGAGCGCAAAGCCACCTTCGAGGCCAACCGCGCGTGGAACTGGATCAGGCGCAAGCACGAACCGATTATGGATCCGCCGGACTGCGGCTCGAAAGCCACGCGCGAGCGCACGTCCCGCAACCTCGGTGGTGATGCGAAGCTCATGAAGGCGGATGGACATGGGCGAAGGCACGAGGGCCTTCCTGGCGACGATGAGTGGAAGGAGAAGAAGGTGAGGGGGAAGAAGCCTGTGGAGTACCCTGCTCCGGGGACCGTCGAGTATGGGATCTACGGGAACAAGATCACGTGGCTCTGAAGGTAGGCTGTGCTGGTTAGCTACCTTGCGCTACGGACATGTATCATATCGATCGCGTTGCTTTTATGGGGTCGTTTTCGAGTTGCTCTATGAGCGAGCTTAATCAATCAATCAATCAATCAATCAATCAATCAATCAATCAATCAATCAATCAATCAATCAAT
>PEGC01000054.1:0-53370 GCA_002921095.1 Cladosporium sp. SL-16
ACTAAATCTCTTCAATTTTTTATTCTCTGAATCCGGAAATGAAAGTATGAATGTGAAAGTGTGAATGCAAGCTATAGAACTTTGCACATCGATTGCTCCATGATCTCAAGAACAAAGATCTAACGTTCCTGCACGTCTGTAGACGAAGAAGTCGTTCGCAGTCAACTTTGTCTAGACCGTTTATCTTCGTAGACACTTTGTTCGGATTGCTCAGCTAGAACGTGAATAGGATAGAGTGGCCGGTGCTGTCTCGCCGATGCATATATGTAGCGAGGCGGACTATCAGGTCGTAAATCTGCCCAGATCGAAAGGGACGGTTAATCGGTTTCTCATTCGTCTTGACGTTCGACATTGGCTGGGATCAAATCACATAAACCATCATCGGGCACGCCTTGAGAAATTGTGGACTCGAGGTTCAATTGTACAACACATTTTATCAACCCACAACATCCCCATTTCCATCCTCTTCTTCATCCTCCTCATCACTATCATCCTCACCAACAATCCTCTCAACAATCAAATTTCCACTCCTTCCTATCCGTTCCCTCAAACTGCCCGTCTTTTCCAAATCGTACACCTCGCGCGGCATCGGCGACACCAGCTGGAACTTATACGCGTGCTCGTAGTCTTCTGGCTCTTGGGCCTGTTTCTCACTCATGCCAACAGCTCCTTCGTCTCCCAGCAAATCGTAGCATTCAACAAAAGCGTACAACTCCTCGAGCTCTGCATCGGATCGGAATTTGCGCACGACGCGCTCGCCGGAAGGCAGGCGAACGCTGACTCGCACGACGTCCTTGTCATTGGCATCCGGCTCGCCAGGTATGCTCTGCGCTCGCCAGCGCCGCCACTGTGCCAGTTTTCTTGCGAGATCGGCTTTGCGCTCTGCGCGCTCGCGCTCTTCCCGCTCGGACTTCTCTTTCTCGGCTTCTTCTTCCTTCCTCTTGCGTGCCTTTTCTCTGTCTTGTGCCAGCGAACGCTCGTAAGCGCTTTCCTGCTCTTGGCGCAAGTTGCGGTTGAGTTCTTGTTCTTGCCTCTGTGCGCGCAAGCGATCCAACTCTTCCTTGTGCGCGCTGATTGCGGTTGTGAATTTGCTGATTAGGTCCTGACTTGAGACGGGGCCGGCGGAGGTAGCGATCTTGCTCATTGCTGTGGATGATACGGAGGGGGTGTGTGCTATTAGACTGGCGAAGGGGAAGCGGGTGACGTTTAGTGCGTTGGCGACTTGGTAGGCTTCTGCGTCTTGGACGGTGCCGGCCCAGAGGACGATGTTGTTCGCGGGTTCTTTGATGTACTCGATCAGGTCGGGCGAGAGGAGGGTGTCGCGGACGAAGGGTGCGGTGTCGTCGTGTTCGGGTGAGAGGAGGATGACGAGCAGGTGCTTGAGGTCGCGCTTTGCGAGGTCGAAGGCTTGCGCGTAGCCGCTTTCGTGGAAGGGTAGTGTGCCGTGTGTGACGCCATACTCTTCTTCGAACTCGCGCATGAAGCGGGCAGCAGTGTCGGTGGGATTGAGGGGCCGGCGACCAGTATCGCGTGAGGGTTGAAGAGCGCGGCCAGAGTAGAGACGGTTGAGCAGACGAGGTAGGAAGGGGAAGAGGTAGCCTATCGTGCCGAATAGACGTTGGAAGATGGTGTACGTGAGGTTGAAGGGCAGGAAGATGATGTTGAACGGGAAGGGCATAGGCTGGGAGATTTGGCTCTCTGGTGTCGGCACCACTCGAGGTGCGGGCTCAAGACCTCTTCTTGCGCTTCGTGTTGAGTGTCGTGTGGGTATCGTGTCCATAAGCGTTTCTGATCGTCGCGCATTCGATGGCGGTGGTGGAGGAGCGCGAGCTGCCTCTGCGGCAGGGTCGATGGTGTCGGCATCGCCATCGAAAAAGCGTGTGATGGCTATTTGCGTATTCCACTGGCACTTTTGTAATAGTGGCACAGCGGCAGCGAGGTCCTGGTCGGTCACAGAGGTGTATTGCTGTAGCGCCAGCTGTTGTTCCTCGCTGAGCGATGATATGTCGAAGTCGGCCATGACGGCGATATGAGAGGGAGAGGAGGGAGGGAGTCGTGAGAGGTGAGAGGTGAAATGAAGGCTACGACATTAAGATGCTGGTGGTGGAGGGAAGGAGGATTGGAAGTTGGGAACCGAGACACATGATGCCATGCGGCTCTGCGAGGGTTTGATGTGGGCCTACTGTTCAAATCGTGGGGTCGCTCCAAGAGATGACCCTCCAACAATTGTGCTGAAGGTAACAACTGAAAAAACCATTCTTACAGTTCTACCAAGTCGTAAAGCGCTATATCACTTCTAGGAGTGCCTGCATTCTTCGTATCATTCTTCGTCTCTCATAATTCGTAACCGTACGCGGTGACTGCAAGACTGCAAACAAAGGCTCCTTCCCAAGTCAAGGACTGCCTCAATGCAGCGCAGCATGCGCTATTTCGGTTTGCAACTGCTCCTGCACCTGCTGATCTGCCGACGTCCCCAATCCATGTAGACTCTGATCAAGATGCGCCGTGTACTGCGGTAACGGCTGTTGTTGCTGCTTTTGCATAGCCAAGTCCATAGCCGTCGACATGTTCACATCGGATTGTGAAAGTGACCCAGCACTTCTCTCCTGCCTACGCGAAGTGGCAGGCGATTTCTTGCCAACTCTGAAAGCTTCCAGACGTACTTGCTCCTGAGCTTCTGCCGGCTCAAGATGCTCGCCGCGTTCTTCAGCTTCGATCACTCTGAGCCATTTGCGCTTTATCTTGGAGCAGGTGGTCGTGCTGCACACCATGCCGAAACGGTCATGGATGAACCAGACCATATCGTCTAGGAAGCGATCGCGGTTCTTGCCTTCTTGCAGCCAGGCTTTGATCTCCTGTCGTTTTCTGTTAGGCCCGTGAAGTGCTTGCCTTGTCTATGGCATAACAAGACAACCAAAAATGGCAAAACAGAATCCTACCTGTTCCTGCTCAACGGTCAACACCTTCGGCCGTCCATTCTTCTTGTTCGTCTCGGGTGGGGCGTAAGCAGTGCCATGCTGCTGTAGACTACGCTTCATGCGATAGATGCTGCTCCGTCCCACCTTCAAACGGCGGTGGATGGTAGTGGGATCAATGCCGGCTTCCAGGAACTCGATGATCTGTTGCTGTACATCGGCACTTTGCTTGCCGCTGCCAGGCATGGCGGTTGATGTTCGACTGAGTGGAGCTTGTCAATTGTCCCACAGCTTGTTTTGGTGTCCCAGGTGTTTCTGGTGTGAGGAGATGCTGGAAAGTGCATTGGCGCTTGCCCGCTTTGGGCTCCTATCGGTCTTTCTTTGAGCCGAGGCGACAGCTTTGCGACTTCGGCTTTAGATGCGTGTCCCGACAGTCCCCTCTTCAAGCACGCAACCGCATGCGCCTATCGTGGTGGATAACGCTAGAGAGAGCTGTACTGCTGCATAGCAAATATTATCTACCAAGACTCATCCCAGCTATCCTGCCGATTGACTCGTATGAAGCTGTGTCACTTCCTTCGATCCTCCTCTTCTCTCCTTCGTAGACCAACAACCTCCATCCCAGCACTCTTTACACGCACACTCCTCGCCACTCACAACAGAACCATGTCAACCGCAATGGCCAAGCGCCTCGAAGGCAAAACCGTCCTGATCACCGGCGCCAGCTCAGGAATCGGCAAAAGCACCGCCCAAGAGTTCGCCCGCACAGCGCCCAAGAACCTCAAACTCATCCTAACCGCCCGCCGCATCGACTCCCTCAAGCAGCTCGCCGCCGACATCAACCAAGAAGTCGGCTCCGGCGTGCAAGTCCTGCCTGTGCAACTCGACGTCTCCAAGCCCGATGAAGTCGCCCAGCTCGTCCAGAACCTGCCCGCAGAGTTCCAGCAAATCGACGTCCTGGTCAACAACGCCGGCCTGGTGCGCGGCGTCGACAAGGTCGGCGACATCAAGACCGAGGACTTGGACGTCATGTTCGCGACCAACGTCACGGGTCTGATCAACGTGACCCAAGCCGTCCTCCCTCAGATGAAAGCCCGCGGCGAGTCTGGCGCTGGCGATATCATCAACGTCGGCTCCATCGCCGGCCGCGAACCCTACCCCAACGGCTCCATTTACTGCGCGACCAAAGCCGCTGTGCGCAGTTTCACGGATGCCATGCGCAAGGAGCTGATCGCTACGCGCATCCGTGTCATTGAGGTCGACCCCGGCCAGGTCGAGACGGAGTTCAGCGTGGTGCGCTTCTACGGCGACAAGAGCAAAGCTGATGCTGTGTATGCTGGTTGTGAGCCATTGACGCCTGATGATATTGCCGAGATTGTGGTTTTCACGGCGGGCAGGCGGGAGAACGTTGTTGTTGCTGATACGCTGGTTTTCCCTAATCACCAGGTGAGTCTTTGTTCTTTGCTTGGTCTTGTTGTAGTGGTAGAAGTGTTGAGGCTGACTTTTTGGTTGTTCTTTCAAGGCGGCGGCTACGGTCTTGCACAAGAAATCATGAGCGCGTCACGTTCTGACTGGGATAATAGGCGGCCGCTACAGTTATGCACAAAAAGGACGCGGGGACGTCGAAGCTGTAGATACGGATTTACGAATTGTATACATGTGTACAGAGTTCATGTCCATGACCATACCGCACTTGCACACAAGTTTGTATACTATTCGAGAATCAGGTATAGCTTTATTACCATTCATGTATGCGAATACCCTCAAATGTATAAACATTTAGGAGTATGCCAGCCGTTGAGATACTATTCATAGCGCCTTTCAGCCTCGAAAGCCAGCTTGATAGTATCACAAGCTAGATAGATAAGATAATCTTACTTGCCATTGAGAGTGCTCACACGAAACTAAGTGCAAGGGCTGTAGACTTGCTATACACATTTCAATTTTCCAAACCCCATCGACATATTGATTGCCAACAACCAACGTTTCTTCCGGCCGTGACATCTTCTCGTTCATATCCCGCTTACTTCGACGGATCCAAAAGCAACTTACCCGTCGTCTTCCTGCCCTCCAAATCCTGATGCGCCCTAGCAACATCGCTAAGCGCATATGTCTCATGAATCTTCACATCCATCTTATCCTTAATAATAAAATCGAACAGCTCCTGCGTGTAGTGCTCAAACTCCTCTCTTGTAACGATAAAGTTGAACAGCGTCGGCCTCATCAGACGAATGTTCTTCGCGCTCAACCGCGCAATCGTAAGCGGCGGCACCGCACCGCTCGCATTGCCGAAACTGAGTAAACTGCCCTTGCGAGCGAGGCAATCCAGCGAAAGGTCGAATGTGGATTTGCCGACGCCGTCGAACACCGCGATCACGCCCTTACCGCCTGTGAGCTCGTCCACGCGCTTCTTCACGTCCTCGTGCGAGTAGTTGATCACATGCTGAGCGCCCGCTTTGCTCGCGAGATCGACTTTCTCCTGCGTGCTCGCGGTTCCAATAATGTTAGCACCAACAGCTTTAAGCAACTGACAAAGCCACAATCCCGTTCCGCCCGCAGCAGCGTGCACAAGTACCCAATCGCCCTTCTTGACGGCGTGGGCTTCGCGGATTAGCGTCAGAGCTGTGAGGCCTTGCAGGAGTGCTCCGGCGGCGATTTTGGGCGGGAGGTCCGCAGGGATTTTGGTCGCTTTGGCGGCGGGCGCGGCGGTGTATTCGGCGTAGGTTGCTTCCGAGAGGCAGACTACGCGGTCGCCGGTTTGGAGGTTGTAGGTTTCTCCGGAGCCGGTGGCAACGACGGTGCCTTCGGATTCGCGGCCGAGCATGTAGGGCCAGTGGGGGGCTGGGTAGAGGCCGGTGCGGAAGTAGCTGGGGAAGAAATGTTAGTACAGTTGATTTTAAGATTGGTGGCTTGAGGATTTTTTGTAAAGATGTGGTGACTTACGTGTCGATGAAGTTGATGCCGACGTAGTCGTTCTTGATCAGGATTTGACCTTCTTTGGGCTCCGGAACGGGGAGGTCGGTTTTGTATTGGAGGACCTCAGTGCCACCGTTCTTCTCCATAATCACGCCCTTCATGGTTTTGGGGATGGACGCCATTGTGCGGATTTGTGTGAAGCTGTTTGCTGGTGAGAGTTGTGAGGATAGAGCAGCTGTACGGCGAGTGGTGGAGGATAGCAATGACTTTGAAAGAAGAGAAGTGCGTGCTGCAAACATGAGATTGTGTGTGTGTAAGTGGTTTTTGAAGCTTGCGCCCTTTGGTAAGGTGGTTATCTAATATGCACTCTTACAAATCCGCCGTCCTTTTGCTGGGCCATTGATGATGTGATGTTCGTTGAACCCCGCTACAGACTGCGACCTCGGCCAAGGCCGCTGCTCTTCAGGCTGGAGAACAAATGCTGTCAACATTTTTGTTTTGTTTTGATGGTTCGAAAGCTGTCTCCCAATAGCTTGCTTGCTATGTCAAGGATTTAGCATCATTACGTCTCAATGGTTGGTTTTCTGATTCTTTCCACGGTGCCGGCAGCTGTCAGGTCTGAGCCTTTCGTCTTGCTCAAGAACCATCAAACGGTCGACATCGCCTCTACCCGTAGGCAAAATCCCATCTCATCATGGAACGATTCTAGCTACCAAGTGCAACAGGCCTTGCCTTTGAGCAATGGGCGACAAACGATTTCGATTCTTCGAAAGTGACGGGTCACATCATAGCAAGGGTTGTCGCGCCAGATTCATCCCGTCGATATCGGAATCCATGCTCAACAATACGCCCTGCATGCTCACTCTTACATACAGCCCGAGTTTATATTACCCCTACGAAATGGTCGTCAGGAAGCTAAATTTGTCTGCAGTTCGGAACACGCGCATTTCAAGTGCCAGCGTGCCCGCTGTAGCATAAATAACAAAAAAAGCTGTGAGTCGCTGCTCACGTCTGCGAGATTCGTGTGCACAGTATTCTGTAGGTTTTTATACGTCGTTGTTTCTTTCTTGCCACCCTATAAATCATACACAACACTCTCTCGAGCAAGGGACAGCGACTGCCAGGAACCCTCACGATGGCCTCCCAGGAGCCAATTGACGCACAAAATGCTAGCGATGGAGCCACAGACTCGAGAGTGCTTATCATCATGACTGGAGGTACTATCTGTATGCGACCGAGCCCTGAAGGTCTTGTCCCTGCAAAAGGCTTCTTGGACGCCGGCATGGCTCCACGGCCGTCTTTCAACGACGGCTCCGAACCTGGATCTCTTCAGGCTTTCCCAGAGAAGGATGGTCCGGCAGTCTCACTAAAGAGCTTGAGGACTCCTCGCAGCCGTTACGGACGACATGTGAGGTTTTCAGTCCTTGAGTTTGAAGAACTGCTTGACTCCAGCTCTATCGACTCCAAGGGTTGGACACAGATTGCCAACACCATCTACAAGAACTACACGCTCTTCGACGGCTTCGTTGTCCTTCATGGCACCGACAGTCTCGCATACACCAGCTCAGCGCTCAGCTTCATGCTCAGCAACTTGGGCAAGCCAGTCATCTTAACTGGCTCTCAGGCACCCATCTTCCAACTCCAGAACGATGCAACTGACAACCTACTCGGTTCGCTCATTGTCGCCGGCCACTTTCTCATCCCCGAAGTCGGCCTCTTCTTCAACCACAGACTCTTCCGCGGCAACAGGTGCACAAAGGTCTCCGCAGACCAGTTCGCCGCTTTCTCTGCCCCAAACTTCCCTCCTCTCGCCACCATCACATCCTCCGACATTCACGTAGCATGGAATGCCATCTACCGCCCCCACGAAATCAAGCCGTTCAGCATCCAAACAAGCCTCGAGACCGCACACGTTGCCTGCCTCCGGATCTTCCCTGGCATCAAGCCTGAAATGATTGACGCCGTCCTCCGCGTATCAGGCCTTCGCGGCTTGATCCTCGAGACCTTCGGCGCAGGCAACGCCCCCGGCGGCCCCGACAACATGCTAATCAAAATCTTCTCCGACGCCGTGCAGCGCGGCATCGTCATCGTGAACGTAACCCAGTGTCTCTCCGGCAGCGTCAGCCCCCTCTACGCTCCCGCCATGGTGCTCGGCCGCGCCGGCATCGTCCCCGGCCACGACCTCACAACCGAAGCCGCTCTCACCAAACTCTCTTACCTGCTCGGCCTGCCCGACATCACCACCGCCGAAGTCACCCGCCTGATGTCCGTCTCGCTCCGCGGCGAATTGACAGAGCGCTCCGGCACGCAGCAATTCGCCCACCTCGCGCAGCAGGAAGAAACTCCACCGCAAGCCTCCCGCCAAGCGCACCTCAGCAAACTCTCCTACGCCATCGCCGAAGGCGACCTCGCCCTGTTCCGTGACATCCTCTCCTATGAGCCCGAGTCGCTGCTCAACGAGGCCGACTACAGCGGCAGCGTGCCGTTGCACGTCGCCGCAACCGGGCCGAACTTGGAGGTTCTGAGGTTATTGTTGCAAAAGGGTGCTTCGGTGCATGTGCGTAACAAGGCGGGCAGGACGCCGTTGTTTTTGGCGGCGAATGCGGGGCTGCAGGATCGCGTGGAGTTGTTGAGGCAGAGTGGTGCGCATTTGCATCCGGAGGAGAGTGGGGTGGCGGAGGTGCTTTGTGAGAAGGCTGGGGAGGTTGCGAGGAGGTGTTGGGAGATTGCGGGTGTTGTTTTGTAGGTTTTGCGATAGATAGATCGATCGATGTTCAGGATGTTTGCTTTTGAGTTACTACAACCTTGGAAATTCACAGGACGAAATGATAAATATAACCAGATCTGCAGCCGTGAATTGCTGTCTTCGTGTTCGGTGACCGCAATTGTAGACCAGCTTTCATCCTATGGTTTCGTGCTCCGACCGAGCAACATGTCTCTCATGTTGTTGATGTTCCCGATGCATGTATTCGTCCTTTCCTCCATTGTGTGATCGATCACTTACCGTAAAACCCTAACCCTAGTGACCAGTATATGCATGTCTCAACATGAATGTTTACATGATGAGATCGTACATGTACGGTAGAGTTGCAATAATTGACTTGGTTGTGAATTTCGGCCCTCGCTGCTTCACGCTGGCGAAAGATGCAGTCGTCCTGTCACATCAATTGCATCGCACGCAAATCCCCAAGAGTAGGAATGGCTTTAACATCGCAGTTCCAGGACGAAACTGTTACTTTCAGGAAGAGACGGCATTTGCAAACTTTGTCGTTTTCACTGGCCTCGAGAGCCGTTTGTGTGAACTTGTATCTATCGAGATGGAATCGATGCATGCTGTGGCATTGTTGTATTGTATTCGCTATTCGTGCGTGCTAATCCTCGTCTGAAGAGTACGCGCCCAAGCCTAGACCGGCTGCGGGAGCTGGAGGCGACGCTGGAGAAGTAGAAGCAGGCTTCTTGTCACTCTGCTCCTTGACCGAGGATTGCTGCTCCTGGACCTTCGAGGAAGCAGTCTGGTCGTCGGGCTTTGTCGTCACTGGCTTCGGTGTATCCTCGAGGTTCTTCACCTGTTCGCCAGTGGAAGTCCTCCTGATCTTCAACCCTCCAATCGCATCCTTCTCCTTGCCCTTCTTGCGCTTCCGTGGCCCAACAGACCAGCTCTCGGTGACGGTAGGTGGCGACACAGCGCCCTCTTGCTCTTTGGCAGCGCGTTCAGCTTCTTCCTGCTGCTTGCGGAATTCCTCGAGGCCCTCTTTGGTGGCTCTCTTCTCCGCCAGCTCCTTTGCCCTCGTAGCCTCCTGGACGGAATCCAGGAATTCGATCTCGTCCTCGTCAAGCGAGCGGAACTGGTTGGTCAACTTGGTCGCTTCTTCAAATGCTTCCTGCTTCGCGGCTGCGCGCGCTCAAACCTACCCCGGTCAGCGGCGGTTTCACTATAGATCATCATGACAAGAAGAAAGGCCATTGAAGGATTTGGCTGAGGCGCGCACACGCATGTGTGGCGAGGAAGCGGAGATGTAGCTAATCATGCAAGGCAAGGCAAGGCAAAGGTGGTAGGGCTTCAGACACCTTTATTCGCTTGCAAGGTCTCGTAGAGACTTTTGCCGCTGCCTGCTCTGGCAGCCTCCTGCTTGGCGATGGCGGCGGCGTCGAGCTCTTGTTGTGCTTTCAGCCAGGCCTCGTCGCGTTGCGTGGGCTGTTCATCCGTGCCGCCACTCACAAAGCGCGACATTACTGCCGGCAGTGCTAGGAGGGGGGTAGTGGAGGGTGAGTGGGTGGGTGGACGCGGAGGGTGGTAATACACTGGTCACAGGAGCAGCCCTGAGATTGGTGGTGGAATGGCTAAAGGCGGTTGTTGGAGGGAAATGCGCCTCGGTGTTCCGACGTGCCGCCTGTTTCCAGTGCTCGTGCTGTCAAAAGATCCGGCTTCCAGTCCAAAAAAGATACCCGATGTGGGGTGTGGAGGGAGCTTGGAGGGAGCGATGAGGGCAAAAGGCCAGAGTTCAGCGGCAAGTCCATGCGCGATGCGTGATGAGAGCCTCACAGATAATGTGGAGGAGGTGTGAACCTTGTATACGATGTCTCGCTTGAAACAATTGCAAGTGATGAACACAGAGCAGTAAGATATCCCCAGAAACAACGCCGATGCACCTGCAGCGCACTTTCCAACCTTCTCGGCCATCTCACCGGCATATCAGCCTGCCGCCATGAAGAAGAATGTTTGACAGCAGCATAAAATCATGGTGGGGCACACGAGGGGCCCAGAGTGACGCATGAACGAGACGCCGGTTCCACGTGCATAAGGCCTTCTTCCGCCATTCGGATGTTTAGGCTAATCTCGCCATCACACGGGTCCTCCAATCATATCATTTAAACGCCGCAATGGAGGGTCTCAGGAACAATTCATGGTGGGATGTTGGTGACGATGGTGGGGCAAAGATAGACAACTGTTCGTGCCGGAGGGCTCATGCGAGCACGCATCTTATCCAGCAGCGCCGCATCAAAACACTTCTCTCGCCCGCATATCTTCTTTCCTCGATCTACACTTTACTCACACACAACTTCTCTCAAACCACACCATAACCCCTCCAAACCAAACCACAACCCTCACAACCGCAAACATGTCTAAGAACTGGACTCAGGAGACCTTCACCCTCAACACGGTAAGCAATTGACACAACATGCTCATCTTGAGAATACAGACAACTAATACCTTTCACAGGGCGCTAAGATTCCCGCTGTTGGTCTCGGTACCTGGCAGTCCAAGCCCAACGAGGTTCGTGAGGCCGTCAAGGCTGCCCTCCTCGCTGGCTACCGCCACATCGACACTGCCCTCGCGTACGGCAACGAGGCCGAGGTTGGCCAGGGTATCAAGGACTCCGGCGTCCCGAGAGAGGAGATCTGGATCACCACCAAGCTTGACAACCCCTGGCACAAGCGTGTGGAAGAGGGCATCACCTCTTCCCTCAAGGACCTCGGCGTCGACTACGTCGACCTCTACCTCATGCACTGGCCCTCTTCCACGGACCCCGATGACCTCAAGAAGCACTACCCCGACTGGGACTTCACCAAGACCTGGGCTGAGCTCGAGAAGCTTCCCGCCTCTGGCCGTGTGAAGAACATTGGTGTCTCCAACTTCGGCATCAAGAACCTCGAGAAGCTCCTCCCTGGCGTCAAGATCACCCCTGCCGTCAACCAGATCGAGCTCCACCCCAACAACCCTTCGCCCAAGCTCCTCCAGTACCTCAAGGAGAAGAACATTCACGCCACTGCCTACTCCTGCCTCGGCAGCACCAACAGCCCTCTCGCCAAGGACCAGACTCTTGCTAAGATCGCTGAGGCCAAGGGCAAGTCCACCGCTCAGGTTCTCCTTGTTTGGGGTCTCCAGCGCGGCACCTCTGTCATCCCCAAGTCCGTTACTGCCTCGCGCATCGAGGACAATTTCAAGCTCGACTTCACCCTCACCGACGACGAGGTAAAGCAGCTCGACTCTCTCCCCGACCGCTTCAAGGTCTGCGGTGACGCCTGGTTGCCCGTCAAGGTCTTCTTCGGCGATGACGAGTAAAGCAGTTGAAGGCTTGTGGGCTCGTTGCTTGGTTGCAACGAGCCTCGATGAGATTGCAACGTGACACGAAAATTCATAGCACAGCGCTTCCTTTTATTTTTATTTTTATAAATTCAAAATAGATCATGTCGTACGCGACCATGTTACTCCCGACTGCAATCCTGCTACCGTAATTCCTACCGTCACATCACCAAATTATTCCATAGATTGCGCCATCAACAAATCAACAATCAAAATCCAGGCATACGTCAGGCAGCTCGCTACAACCGAAAAACCGCCGTGGTTAGCTCTTGCCAATGCCAAGACATTGGGGAAAGTACTTCAGCTCGACTTTCTTCTAGAGGCTTCTTTCACGCTGCAGCACGATTACGACTCTCCTTGCTTTCTTTGCTTTCTGTCTTTCCTTTAGATACCCCGGAGTCTCTTTTGCAGTAAGCGCTTCAATCGCATAATCAACAAAGGTATGTCTGCTCTCTCCCCCTCCTCCTGCACCTCACCCCCTCTGTAATGATGAAACACCAGCTGGCACCAGTCCTAAACGACTTGTACTCTGTGCATGTGGACAAGCTTTGCAAACACACGTTGTTATGTCCTGATTTACACTCAATCCTTCGCATTCACTCGTCAATCATTCGCACAAGAGAACATTGACTAACGTTTCGAAAAGTGCAGAACGTGACCGCCTTATAAGCAGTATTACCAGATCGTCAAGTCACAATGGTTCTTCACAACCCCAACAACTGGCACTGGGTGAACAAGGATGTGAGCGAGTGGACTAGAGAGTACCTCAACACCGAGCTCGTGGGCCTCAAGGCCGAGAAGGATGGTCACACCGCTGAAATCAGCAAAATTCTTTCCATGGATGGTGATGTCGACGTCTCGCAGCGCAAGAACAAGGTCATCACCATCTTCGACGTGAAGCTTCAATTAGAATACACTGGCAAAGTCCAAAAAGGCGAGGAGACCACGGACGTGAGCGGAACCATCACCATCCCTGAGGTCGCTCACGACACCGAGGAAGACGAGTACGTCTTCGAAGTAGAACTCTACGGTGAAGATTCATCCAAGCAACCCGTAAAGGACCTTGTGCGTGCACAAATCACCCCGCTCGTCCGCCAGAAGCTCACGAAGATCGCCCCGACTCTTATCGAGAAGCACGGCAAGGATCTTCAGCACGCTCCTGGCAGCAACCCTTCGTCGGGCTTCAGCACACCGCGAACCCTGCAGCACTCTTCCATCAACAAGTCTGGTGAAGAGTCGAAAAGCTCCACCACTGCCAGCACCGGCAACTCACATGTCAACGTGACCTCTCTCAGCGACCAGCAGGAGTTCCGTACCGATGCCGAGCAGCTTTTTCAAACCTTCACCGACCCTCAGCGCATCGCCGCTTTCACTCGCGCGCCCCCCAAGGTCTTCGATGGTGCAAAGGAGGGTGGCAAGTTCGAGATCTTTGGTGGTAACGTCTCTGGCGAGTTCACCAAGCTCGAGAAGCCCACCTACATCGAGCAGAAGTGGCGCTTGGCACAGTGGCCCGCTGGTCACTTCAGCACCATGAAGATCAAGTTCGAGCAGAACGACGTCGATGCTGTCACTATCATGCGTGTCGACTGGGTCGGCGTGCCCATTGGCCAGGAGGAGCCGACCAAGCGTAACTGGGAGGAGTACTATGTGCGCTCCATCAAGACCACCTTCGGCTTCGGCACTATCTTGTAGAGGATCGGGACGAGTTTGCACATAATAAGATGAGGACGACCTGGACGAAGCAGAAGCATGAATGACGCAGATAATACAAATCCACAAAGACATCAATGATACCATACCATCAGAATTCCTGTGCCGTGCCTTTGCCGTGTTATGTATCTGCTTTTTGCTGCTTTCCGTGCATTTGATGTATCTTGTCTTGTGCACGTATGCATTTTGCTAGATTTTAGATGACGCACATGTACCGCTAAGATGCGACATCTTGTCACCTTGATCCAGCATAACAGTCATGCTCATATTTCCAGACACCTCTCGTAGTCAGCTCAACCCTAGGAACATTATAATGTTTAAATTGATTCGCAGTGACCATGTGGCTGTGTATCTCTTGATCTCTTCACGACTCGAAGAAAGCGAGTGGCTCGGCTTGGTGGGGCAGGGTCTTGCCTGGCTTCGTCAACCTTGAGGATTTTCGATCGCGAACTTCTTGAGCCGAGCACATCTTCCTTCTAGAGGACGAACCCAGCCAAAATGACCGCCGTACCTCCAGAGAATGGCATTGCCAATCTCGACATCTCTGGTAAGGATGCGCCAGCTAAAACCAACGGCGCAAATGAAAACAACGACGTAGAAAACGACAACTCCGACGACGATGAGGCAGAGGAGGGCGGCGAGGGCGCTGGCGAAGGCGCTGCTAAGAAAAAGAAGAAGAGAAAGCCGCGCAAGAAGAAAAAGGCTGGTGGAGGAGCTGCTGCACAATCGAGCCCGCCGCGCACAGAGGTCTCGAAGCTCTTCCCTAATGGCTCCTACCCGATCGGCGAGGAAGTCGACTACCTCAATGACAACTCATACCGTACCACCAACGAGGAGAAGAGGGCGATGGACCGCGACAACATGGAGTTCCTTACCGAGTACCGCCAGGCCGCCGAGGTCCACAGGGAAGTCCGCAAGTACGCCCAGCAGAACATCAAGCCTGGCATGAGCTTGACTGAGATTGCTGAGATGATCGAGAACGGCACACGCGCTCTGACCGGCCACCAAGGTCTTGAGGAAGGTGACAACCTCTTGGGAGGTGTTGCTTTCCCCACTGGTCTCAGCATCAACCACTGCGCTGCTCACTACACTCCCAACGCGGGCAATAAGATGACCCTCAAGCAGGAGGACGTCATGAAGGTCGACTTCGGCGTGCACGTCAACGGCCGTATCGTCGACAGCGCATTCACCGTTGCTTTCGAGCCTAGATACGACCCTCTGCTCGCCGCTGTCAAGGACGCCACCAACACCGGTATCCGCCTCGCAGGTATTGACGCCCGCCTCGGCGAAATCGGCGAAGGCATCCAAGAAGCCATGGAGTCGTACGAAGTCGAGCTCGACGGCAAGGTGCACCCCGTCAAGTGCATCCGCAACCTCAACGGCCACACCATCTCGCAGTACAGTATCCACGGCGGCAGCGCCGGCAAGAGCGTGCCGATCGTCAAGAGCGCTACCACAGAGAAGATGGAAGAAGGCGAAGTCTACGCCATCGAGACCTTCGGCAGCACCGGCAAGGGCTACGTCCACGAGGACATGGAGTGCTCGCACTACGCCAAGATCGACGACGCGCCCAAGGTCGCCCTGCGCGTGCAGAGCGCAAAGACCCTTCTGCGCACGATCGAGAAGAACTTTGGCACCCTGCCTTTCTGCCGTCGTTACTTGGATCGTCTGGGACACGACAAGTACTTGCTCGGCTTGAACAACCTTGTGCAGAGCGGAATTGTGCAGGACTACCCGCCGCTGGTGGATGTCAAGGGCAGCTACACGGCACAGTACGAGCACACTATCCTCCTGAGGCCGAACGTGAAGGAGGTTGTGTCACGTGGTGACGACTACTAGAGTTTGAGATTCAGGGTTGGACTTGCATACAAGACTGTCTTCTCTCGCGTATTTGGACGCAATGAGGCCTGTCGACTAAAAATTGAATAACGATACCATGATCGGACTGTAGTCATTTGCTTGCTAGCTAGCATCTCTGTGGGTGAGTTCGCTTGCGCTGAAATTCATAGTGACTGCAAACACGATATTTGACTCAAGGCGGGGATCTCACTTGGCGAATATCCACGTAGAAGGGCCGCCTCTTTCAATCAATTCATGCAGTGTGCACGCTGTGTTCAAAAGCTGCCTTCACGACCATTTCGTACAGCCTTTTCGTTTCCTGCGTTATGGCAGTGTGCAAGTGTGCTCCCTTCTAGCCTGTTCTCTCTTTCTTTCTTGCAAATGTATTCACACCCCAACGCCATGCGATTAACAAATTCCATCCAGATATAAACTTCTCCATTGTCCTCCCTTCCCTGCTTGGTAGCTCATGAGTTCTCCCCGACCGTTTGCTGCAACGCTCAGTCAGTAAAAGTGTCTCCAAATCCCACACAAGATCAGCATGAACTCACCACAAGCCAATCCATCCCCTCATTCACACCCCTCCCATCCACCGCGCTACAAGCCATAATACTCCAATTCCGATCCTTCAGCTCGCCCAATCTCAACGCCTCGCTGATCTCCCCCGCGCCCTTCGCGCCCGGCTGATCCTGCTTGTTCGCGAAAACCAACAGCGCCGCATCCCTCAACTCCTCCTCGCCCAGCATAGCACTCAGCTCCTCCGCCGCCGTTCCCAAGCGCTCAATATCCGTACTGTCAACCACAAACACCACAGCGGCAGTGTTGGAGTAGTAGCAGCGCCAGTACGGCCGAATGGAGGTCTGCCCGCCCAAGTCCCAGACGTTGAAGTTGAGGTTCTTGTAGGTTACGGATTCGACGTTGAAGCCTATTGTGGGTATGGTGGTTACTACTTCGCCGATTTTGAGACGGTAGAGGAGGGTCGTTTTGCCAGCGTTGTCGAGGCCGAGGATGAGGATGCGGATTTCTTTCGAGGACCAGATGAGGCGGGAGAAGAGGGAGAGGGCGCCGCCCATTGTTGCTTGTGTGGTGTTTGTGGTGGTTTTAGTCTGAAGGCTTAGTGGTGAGTGTGAGGTGGTAAATGACTGGTTTGAGGTGATTTGAAGGTCTCGAAGGTTGATGCGCTTCTGAGTAGGGCTTCGGTTGGTTGATTGATGGGTGGTGCTCGAGTTAAGGGCGAAGGTGGTGATTATTGTAGGCCGGGCCTTCGTATTCCAGTTTCTTAGTGAGGCCAGATGTGTCCAATTAAACAGACAGAATGTACGGTGTTGTTAAGCAAGAACTCGACTCCCCTTCTTCGTGGTGTTGACAAGCCGTCGGATCAGCTGGCCTGGCCTTGCTTAGAAACGAGCGTCCATGCTTCTTCTCAAGTCCCAGGGTCTCCTTGTTCTCGGCTCATCCTCTAACAAACCCCCCGCCAAGCCTCTCTTCCGTCTCTCCGCCGCTGTGAAGCCCAGCTAGCTAGACTATTTCTTCCATCTTCGAATCTACGCAAGAACATCCTTCCTATACCCATGTATACATACACCCTCCGCCCACAATCACACATGACACCGACCAGATCAAGGCTGACTGGCGCTGGTGTGAGATGCGCCGATCCTTTCGTCCGCATTGACGGAGTCGGCGCGACTACAGCAAAGGTACGCTACAAGCAGTTCTTTCTTTTTCTTCTATTTGCACTACGCAAATACCCACGCAAACACGTCTTTTGGTGATGAAAACATATTCTTGTCGAGGCTCTCTCAATGAAGCTCAAAAATACTTTTAGTCAAGTTCAACAGTCTGATATGAGACGAACGCTGCTTGCTTTTCTTCACAATGTGCAACACATGGATCCATGGAGCACTTCGCTAACAGGATTTAAAGACAGGTACCATCTAACTTGCTACCGCATGGTTGTGGGAATGTTTAGTATGATTGCTGTCGTGCTTGCACGGTCTAGATATCTGGCTGCTCTAGTCTACTCGTTATGCTCGTCTGGCTTTGCCATGTCGTGTCGTATATATCTTTTCTCCAATCAACAATACTCTACGCACCCACTGCTTGCAAGCTCTTCACAGTGTCCTTGACGCTCTCCTCCAGCGACTTGAATTTGATGCCCAACGTCTCGATCACGCGCTTGTTGTTGTACTTGTAGATGCCTTCCGACGGGTAATCGCCACCAGGAGTGCTTGCAGTAGGCAAACCGTCCTTGTACTGCGGGAAGTTCTTCTCGATGATCTGCGCAATCTCCTTGTTCGAGAAGTAACCCGCGGTGATGAAGAAGCGCTTGTTGGCTGCTTCGTCTTTCTCAATAGCTGCGACGTGAGCGAGGGCGAGATCGCGCACGTCGACCCAGATGTACGTTCCGGTCGGCGGGATCTCGTCCTTGGCTTTGCCAAGCATGATGTCGCGGATGCGCTGGTTGGAAGTGTTGAGGCCGTCCAGGCTGTTCAGGTAGTGCACGATGGGACCCAGCACGAGGGGAGGGCACATGGTGGCGAGGGTGAAGTTGGGCTTCTCCTTCTCGAGGAAGTCCCATGCTGCGCGCTCGGCGAAGGTCTTGCTGGCGCGGTAGCCGTTTGCTGGGTTCTCGATTGCTTGTTCGGGGTTGATGGGGTTCCAGTCTTCTTCGCTGTAGGTGTGCTCGGGCCAGTTGCCTGTGAAGGGGTTGACGATGGAGGCGAAGGAGGAGGTAATGACTACGCGCTTGACCGAGGGGGCGGACTTCTTGATTGATTTCAGGATGCCGGTGGTGCCGATGACGGCTGGGTCGAGGAGTTGCTTTGGAATGGTTAGTCTGGTTTGATTGTGAGGATCTTAATCAGCTTACCTTCTGCACATCGGTCACGTTGAAGTGAAATGGGCTGGCAGTGTGAATGACGGCCTCGAATGGCGGGTCTGAGACGACGGCCTTGTCGAAAGCATTCTCCTGGGCGATGTCTTCAACGATAGCAAAGTCAAGCTTGTCTTTGCCATAGCTGGAGTGAGCCTGCCTGATCTTGTCGGCCTTCTCCTGGGAGCGAACTGTAGTGACGACACGGTGGCCATTCTTGAGGAGGATGTCCAAGACGTGGGCGGCAATGACTACAAAATTTAGGTCAGTCTCACCGTTCGTCAAACAATTACAAAAAAAAAATCTCTAGCAAGATCTAGAGTGTAACGAGCAGTAGCGAAAAGTCCCGTACGAGACTTTTCTGAACGTGTTCTCAGATAGGGAGTAAGACATACTGCAAACAAGTTAGCATAATTACAACAAAGAGGGTGTATCTGTCCTAGAATTCGTACCAGCCGGAGCCTCCAGTGAGAAGTACGCGGGTCATGTTGGTAGATTTGTTGGTATTGCGATTGGGTGTTGTGAGGGGATGGAAGTGTTGATTGCCAGTAATTTTATATACGTGTGCTTATCACATCAAATGGTGAGATTGCCTCGATTGCGTACTGCAGGGTGACCGCCATCAATGTGGATAAAGTTGGGATGATGCAATTGAAAGAGCGATCAACTGCCGAAGTCGCCGCAAGAGGGTCCAAAGAAGGAAGTTCGATGTTGCTTTCGCATAAATGATCCTGCGATACAACATACCACAACACAACATGCGCCATTCCTTATGCCCATCCTGATACCGCGCATCGTCACACCTCGCTTGTTCAGGTCGCGCGCTACATCCTGGAGGAAATGTTTGCATACAACACAAGTACACTTCCGTCATGAGACTCCTGCCGCGGGCTCTGTCCAACACCATGCCGATTCTGAACAACATGTGAATGGATATGCGCCGCCATTGAGAGCGCGCAAGCATGGTTCCAGGCCTCTACCTGTTTCGCCTCTGATGCGTGAGGGATACGCGAGGGGAACCCCAAAGCGAATTGTACAGCAACACGATGAATTGAAGGAATTCCAAAAGGAGATTGCCATGAACCCATATGGTAAGCGTATATCGCGCTCGTGCTTCTGACACAATGTACTAACACTCGTCCAGCACAAGCACTAGCGACTCCCATTCGACTCTGCGCTCTCACCCTCGCGCGCCTACCTTCTCACTTTCTACTCCCCTTCACGACAACGATTGAGACATTACCGGGCACCTCGAACGTCCAAGGACCCAAATTAAAAGCCCGACTACAGCCTGGTCGGCCCGCCGACTTCACCGAAGATACACTTGCGCAAACGAGCTATGTTTTGAACCGACAAGACTCGACCCGTCATTTGTCGCGGCAGAAACACTGGACGAACCTCATCTCCGAGAGGCAGAAGGAGAAGTTCGCTAGTATGGCGCATCGGAGTTCTAGCTCGAGCAAGCTCGTTCAAGATCATTGGGTTTGGGAGCACCAAGTGCCTGCAGCGGCTGCTATGCTGGAGGAGAAGGCTGTGGATGCTATAAAGCGTGCGGCAAAGGTGCGAGGGCAGGGCAAATACTCTTCGTCAGCTATGGCGGAGAGCGCTTTCTCCCTGGTATTCGATCACGATGGTGCGGGCGATCCGGGAATTGGACAGCAAGCAGAGCCTGGATGTGATGTCCACAAGCTGTCAACACTGCTATCGCCCGAAAGCCTTGATCTCCTACGACATGAGCTTGCGCAAGACTCGACAGGCATAGTCTACATCCCGATATCCCCAGAAGCATGCCAAGCCCGACTGGCGATCGACAGACTGAAGGCCTACAAGAAATCCAACGAAGTCCACAAAGACTTGCCTCAGGTGCAGAATGCTCCTGGCACCAGAGCAGCGAGGCTTAAGAGAGAGGAGGCAGAGCGTGAAGCTTTGCTGTCTGAAGAGGACAAATTGGACGGTGGTGTATGAGGGTGGTGTATGAGTACGCGATCGCCTCCGAGCCTCGGTCGGCTATCTCATTCTCGTTTCTCGTTTGATATCGGAACGAAAGCGGATGCTGAAAGGACTCACAGTCAGTGTTTGGCCAGCTGAAACTCTATAGTTTGATACAGAGAATGCGAGTCAAAGATCGTCTCGGATATATCTGGTCTTGGTTGAGACACAATTGTAAACGCAACACAACAACCACGTGTCATACGGCACCACCTTCAACCTCAAAATGAACCCCTTCACGCAGTGTTCCACTCGTCGCATCACCTCTCGTCATGCTGTACAGATCCCAAGCAACAGCACAGACTCGGTCTCCTTCCTTCCCCGGCCTCGGCAGTCTGAGAATGTGGGGAAGGCGCGTCAGAAGATCGACGCATGTGAATATGCGGCCGGCAACGCTGCGGCTTGTGATATTTCTCTAAGCCGCAGCAGTCAAATCATCGCCGCGGCACAGCATTGAAGAAGCGATAATACACAGCCTAGGTAAACAGTCACTCTTGACTCACAAAGCCACACGAAACAACCCGAAGCTTTTCATCCTCGGCCACCCGCCGAAGTCGCTACTATCACAATGGCATTCGCTGCCGAGAAAAATCAGGGTCGAACAACGAGCATCATCCGAGGTAGAGCTCCGTTCGCCCACGCACCCGCTCGTCCTGTGTGCCTGTGAACGAACGCGACTGAGCCAACTCCGAACGAAACCCTTGGCTCGTGGAGAGCTTTCGTTCTGGACCTACGTAATAATAAGATGTGATTGACCAGCTGCTCGAGAGTTTTCTGGTTCTTTGGTCTCTCCTCCTAAAGGTTTGTGAATCCTGCCTCTCTGCCTGCCTGGTCTTTTATTTTGTCTGTTACTCCTCTGTTTATACCTATAACCGATATACTTACTGTGGCTGTTGTTGTACGACTTGGCTGCTTTGGCTACCTGGGAAGAAGAAAGAAGAGACGAACAACTCATTCAAGCCGCAAGAGAAGCGCGAGCTAGAACATCCAGACCAGGAACGCTATACGCTCTTGCATGAATAAAACAACACCCAAAGACTCTCAACAATGTCAGCAAAATCAACAGCAGGGCCGGCGGGCAAAAAGCCAGCTTCTGCTGCAACAAACCTCATAGCCGGCGGTGGTGCCGGTATGATGGAAGCTCTCGCCTGCCACCCGCTCGACACAATCAAAGTGCGCATGCAGCTCTCACGACGAGCACGAGCACCCGGCGCAAAGCGAAGAGGCTTCATCACAACCGGCGCCGAGATCGTGAAGCGCGAATCGCCGCTCGCCCTGTACAAAGGCTTGGGAGCTGTCATGACCGGCATTGTTCCAAAAATGGCCATCCGCTTCACCAGTTACGAGTGGTACAAGCAGCTCCTCGCCTCAGACGGCCATATCTCAGGCAGCAGCAATTTCCTCGCTGGTCTCGCGGCCGGCGTCACAGAAGCCGTCGCCGTCGTGTGTCCCATGGAAGTTGTCAAGATCCGCCTGCAGAGCCAATACCACAGCATGAGCGACCCACTCGACGTCCCCAAATACCGCAACGCCGCCCACGCCGCTTTCACCGTCGTCCGCGAAGAAGGCTTTGGCGCGCTGTACCGCGGCGTCTCGCTCACCGCCCTCCGCCAGGGAACTAACCAGGCTGCTAATTTCACTGCCTACACCGAGCTGAAAGACTACGTCCAGAAGCAGAACGCGGACCCGACGGCGCAATTGCCAGGCTGGCAAACGGGCATCATCGGCCTGGTCTCCGGCGCCGTAGGCCCTTTCTCCAACGCTCCCATCGATACTATCAAAACCCGCTTGCAGAAGATGCCTGCTGAGCCTGGGCAAACTGCGCTGGGACGTATCACGGCGATCGCGAGCCAGATGTGGAAGGTGGAGGGTATTAGGGCGTTTTGGATGGGTATCACGCCGCGTGTTATGAGGGTTGCGCCGGGACAGGCGGTCACGTTTACGGTGTATGAGTATTTGAAGGATATTTTGGAGAAGGGAAGGGATATGGTGCCGGGGGGGAAGTATGAGGAGTAGGATTGGAAGTGGAAGGGGGTGGGATGGGGATAGGATTTCTGATGGTGAAGAAGAAGAAGAAGCTACCTTGAAGATGAGTTTAGCATAACTTTGGAATATCATTGGTCGTTGGAAATGTGCATACCGTCATGCTTCAAATGGTTGTGAAAGTTGGTGTTTTGGGACAGGTTTTGTTCTCGACACCTGTGGGACGCGAGTGTAGGTGATGTATTAGGTAGTGGAAGAGTGAGCCTTTGTTGTTGTGTGCCGGCGAAGCGCTGATGGCGGTTTGAAATAAGCGACTGTGCCATTCGGGATTGGTGGGAACTATAGCGCCAAATTATCATATGCCTACGCTTGGGACATGGTGATTGTCTCAAGGGCACTGTTGTAGTAATTTGAATCAGTACCTCGAGATAGTAGTGCGTATATTGCTAGAGCACTCGTGCTATCGTATCAGTATCTCGATGGTCCAGCACTCTACGGTGAGACCTGAACCTCGTGTGAAGCTGTAAGCTATACTTCTCGTTCCCCCAAGAAATTTATCGTCTTATGTGTTCACGAAACACGCCGCGGCAAAGCTGCAGCACACTCACGGAGCTTGTTCTCCCAGGCCAAACATCTTTATTGAGTTTTGCCAAGCACTGTAATGGATGTCAGTCATCACTTCATGGTATTATCGAAATCCTGGCGCATTCGACTCACGCTTCGGCAACTTCTTCCACACCAATCCCCTTCACGCCCGCTACAACATACGCCACTCGCGGTATCTGACAAGGCTCGTTGCGCCCCTTAACCATCGCGTCGGCGCTCCACTTCTCCTTCTTCACCGCTTTTGGCAAAAGCGGCGCGTCTTTGAGGTACTTCGAGCTGGCGTGGGTTGGTCTGATCTCGCACCATGGCCCGTCAGTCTCGATCTGCATGCGCTCCAGCGGCACTTCTTTCGTCACGGCGAGGTTCTCCTCAGTCTTGAGCGAGCAGCCGTTAATGCCTATGTCGAAGCCCATAGCGACCAGTTCTTGCATTTCCTCGAGCGTGCCGGTGAAGGAGTGCACGAGGCCGCGCTTGGGCAGCTCGTCTAAACGCTCCCTGAGGATTGCCGCGAAGTCTTCGGCTGCGGCGCGCGAGTGCAAGAATAGTGGCATTTGCAGCTCGACGGCGATGTCGAGTTGCTTCTTGAAGTACGTGAGCTGCGTCTCCTTGTCGCAGTAGTGGAAGCGGTCGTAGTCCAGCCCGAATTCGCCAAAGGCTGTCGCTTTGCCAGAGTCACGAGATTCCTGGGCTAGTTTCTTGATGGCTAGGAGCAGGGCTTCGGGGCCTTCAGGGTACTCTTCGAAGGTCTTTGCTGAGCAGGGGTGCACGCCGACTGTGGCGTAGCAGAGGCCGGGGAACTCGTCGGCGAGTTTGAGGGCGTTTTTGCTTTCTTCGAGGTCGGAGCCGGTGACCATCATTTTGGTGACGCCGGCTGCAAGGGCGCGGGAGATGACATGCTGAAGGTCATCTTCGTGGGCTTTTTTGCCGTGGTGCACGCCGCGGAAGATTTGGTCGGAGAGGTTTATGCCAATCTGTTCTGGCGTTTTGTTAGTGGAGGGATTGATTGATGGAGAGGCCGTGTTTGACGGACGTCTGCGTAGCGTAGAGCTGGTTTGTTGTCGCCGTTGGTGATTGGTACTGAGTTGAGGCCTGTTGATACGGGGTCCATTTTCGGGGAGGCGTTTGTGAATGAACGATTTAGGGAAGGGAATGTGGTCCTCTTGGAAGACTGGAAGACTTGTCTGGTGATGCTGGAACGAATGCAGTGACTCATGAGATCAGGACTGGGTATATGTATGAGACGCACGATATCGACGGATGCGGTTGTTGTATACGAGGTACAGGAGGATTTATTCTCGTGGATTGCCACATGGGGAAAGGTGGCACGTCATAACATTTGGCTTCGGCTAGCCCAAGAGGCGCTGGCGGCGACTGACTTGAAGACTGCGCATGTGTATGCACTTCACCACTGCATGCTCACTGTCCTCCAGCAGCAACACCAACCGTCTCCACCATGGGCGCCCTACTCAGTTTGCCTTTACTGGCCATCCCCAGCGTGGGTACTGTAAGTGAACATGCGCGCGATCGCATCCACCTGCCCGCCACGCGACGCGATAGCCATACTGATGCCTACTCCTAGATCGCAACAGCAGCAGCATCATGCTGTGGCGCTGCAACCTGTAGCGCGGTGTGCAGCGCATGCGGCAAATGCAACAACAGTAAGAGAAGCCATGTATGAATACCCTCAGCCCGAGCGAGCACTCACACGCATCCCGCCAGGCATCGCAACCCGTATCGCATACGCGCTCATCCTCCTGATCAACTCCATCCTCTCATGGCTCACTATGACCGACTGGGCCGTTAAGAAGCTCCAAGGCGTTCTTCTGGATTATGTCACTATCGACTGCGCCGGCAAGCAGTGCTTCGGCTTCACCGCTGTTCACCGCGTCAACTTTGCCCTCGGCTGCTTCCACGCCATCCACGCCATACTACTTCTTGGTGTCAACAGCTCGAAAGATCGCCGCGCGCCTATTCAAAATGGATTCTGGGGACCGAAGATTATCGCGTGGTTGGGCCTTATCGTCCTCACATTCTTGATCCCGAACACTTTCTTCGAGGTCTGGGGCAACTATGTTGCTTTCTTCGGCGCCATGCTGTTCTTGCTTCTAGGCCTGGTCTTGCTCGTGGACCTTGCGCACACCTGGGCTGAACACTGTATTGAGAAGATCGAGGACACCGACTCTAAGCTCTGGCGCAGCCTTCTTATCGGCTCTACCCTGGGAATGTACTTGGGCAGCATTGCTATCACCATTGTCATGTACATCTTCTTCGCTCAGTCTAACTGCTCGATGAACCAGGCGGCTATTACTGTAAGTCGAAGCTTTCTACGAGAAGTCATACATCCCGCTAACGTTCATTCCAGGTCAACCTCATCCTTGTTCTGGGTATCAGCGCCATGGCCATCCACCCGACAGTTCAAGCCTCCAACCCACGTGCGGGCCTGGCCCAGGCTGCCACTGTTAGCATCTACTGCACCTACTTGACTCTCTCAGCCGTCGCCATGGAGCCCGATGACCAGCACTGCAACCCTCTTGTCCGCGCGAACGGCACTCGCAAGGCTTCCATCGTCCTCGGTGCCATCGTAACTTTCATCACTTGCGCCTACACTACTACCCGTGCCGCAACTTATGGCCTCGCCCTTGGCTCCAGCAAGAGCGGTGGCGAATACTCACCACTTGAAGCTGAGGAAGGCGGTCACGATATGGTCTCGACCCAGCCTGAAAGCCGCCGTGCAATGCGCGCCGAAGCTCTCCGTCGCGCTGTCGAGTCTGGTGCTCTGCCTGCTTCTGCCTTGGATGACGACTCTGATGATGAAGAGGAGGGTCCCAACAACCGCAACGATGATGAGAAGTCGCACACTCAATACAACTACGCCCTCTTCCACTTCATCTTCATGCTTGCGACCGCTTGGATCGCAACACTGTTGACGCAGAACATCGGCGCAGACAAGCACTTGCACACCGGGCATGAGGACTTCATGCCTGTTGGTCGCACTTACTGGGCGAGCTGGGTCAAGATCGTCAGCTCGTGGGTATGCTACGGCATCTTTGGCTGGACTCTGATGGCGCCGGTTATCCTTCCGGACAGGTTTGAGTACTGATCTGTGTACACAATACTTTCTTAGGTCAATTGTTCACTTTGTTGTAAATACAGTTCTTGCGTATGAGGTTTCTTTACCTGCTTGGCAGTATCTCAGTGGGAAGCACATTCATGTCACAGTTTTGATGCTGATCATACCAGCGTATCATGTGTTAAGTCACAAATTCGGTTTCAGCAGTATCTCAATGGTGCGAAGCTGGACTTAAGGTACCCATACCGGTCGATAACACCCTGACTTCTAGCACCGCTTTGCTCAAACTCATCGATAGCTGCCGGAACATCTACGTAAATCTCTGGTATCAATTCTGGTTTCTTGCATCTCGGCGGTACTAACGCTTAAATTCCCCAACAACGCGCTGTCTATTATCTATAGCGCTTTTGACGATCCTTGAACTCGCCGCTGCCCATTCGAAATCATGCGGCAAGCCCGGATATACATGTAACTCCACCGAGATCCCTGCTTCGAACAGCCTGGTAGCATAGTCAATATCCTCTCTCAGAAAGTAGTCCAACCCACCAACATCGATATACGTCGGCGGAAGGCCCTCGACACTCTTGACACGAGCAGGCGCAGCATACTGGTGCCCATCAACCTCATCGTCTCGACCCATAGCGTCTCCGAGCATTGCTCCCCAGCCAGTCTTGTTGTCGATCGCCCTCCACTTCGTATATGGCTCAATACCCGGCCGAGGCCCCAAATTCCGATCGTCAAGCATCGGATATATGAGCATCTGGTACGCCACCGGAGGCGAAAGTCCTTTGTCGCGTGCCATGATTACCATGCCTGCGGCCAGACCGCCGCCGGCGCTTTCGCCTAGGACCATTATTCGTGCGGGGTCGAGACCTAGAGTGAGGGCGTTTGCTTGTAGATACAAGAGCCCGGCGTAGCAGTCGTTGACTGGAATGGGATGAGGATTTTCGGGCGCGAGACGGTAGTCGACGGAGAATATCGGGAGGCCGTAACTTTCTGCTCGAACTGCGATCGTGGGTGCGAAGGAGGAGACGCTGCCGAGGATCATCCCGCCGCCGTGGACGTGGTAGATTGCTGGCGAGGCGGTTGGGGGTGCGGTTCTTGGGCGGAACTCGTGGAGGGCTATGGTTCTGCCGTCAGAGGTGGGGATTTGGTGGGTTTGGCGGGTGATGTTGGGGGTTGGTGGTGCTGTGGCGAGGGAGGTTTGAATCCGGGCGTTGAAGCGTTCACGACGGCCGGTGATGTCGTTGATTGGGAGGGAGGGGAGGAGGGTTCCTGGAGGGCCGAGATTGGAGAGGGCGAGGGCGTACTCGCGGTCGAGCCTGGTCGTGCGTTGGTGTTCCATGTTTGTGATGATGCAGGATCACAATGGTTGATTGCAGGTCCTCAACGGCCTTGAACGTCTCGAGGCCAAGTTGTTTTGACGTGCTGGGGAACAGTCTGAACTAATATAGCAGGTAGATCGTCGTCCGATTCGATTGGTGGATCACCAATTTTGCGTTGTCCTAGATCGAAGCCAAGTGGATCTAGGTTATCATCAAGACACAGGCTTGTCATGGATTAAGCCTACGAGAGACGTTGGCCGAAAAGATGGTGGAGTTGTGACACAACTACTCCCGGCAATCTCCTACCGGCACCAGGAACATGCAGGGAAAGAGCGCTAAGCGCATAACACAGTACAAAAAGCATCATTATTACCAGTATCTCGCACCTAGCTATCCCTGGGCGTACTCATGCAACTCATGCCAATCACCTGATCTCCTGGACACGCTCTACCTGCGCCTTTTCAGAAGGGAGACGGCCATTCACAGCGTCAGCATGGTGTGCGTCCTCAATGCCCATAACCTTGCCACCCTCGTTCACGTGGTTGGCACCACCGAACAAGTTGTCCATCTCTTCCAACATGACGCCCTTGGTCTCGGGAATGAAGAAGTAGACGAAGATTGCAAGCAATATGTTGATGCCGGCGAACATGTAGAAGGCGTAGAAACCACATTTCTGCGAGACAAGTTAGATGATGCAACTTGCAGAGGAATGGTGTGTAGACTTACTGTGAGGAAGGTTGGGAAGAATTGGTTGACAATGAGATTGGCGATGTTCTGTGTCTGCGAGGCCATTCCGACGGCTTGGGCACGGATGTTCATGGAGAACACCTCGGATGTCCAGATCCAGACGGTAGCGCCCCAAGAGGGCTTGTAGAAGAAGATGAAGAGGAAGAGCAGGAACACGATCGAGATGGCGACGGGATGCGATTTGGCGCCTCCGTCGAGAGTTGGAGTCTGCGTTTCGACTGTAGCAACGACCAGCATGCAGAGCGCCATACCGATGCCACCAATGATGAAGAGGAAGCGACGGCCGAAACGGTCAACTGTCCAGGTGGCGTTGAGCGTGAACAAGATTCCAAACGTTGCGTTGAGGGCGTTGATCAGTGCGATGGTTGAGGCGCTCTTGAAGACCTTCTTGTAGATCTTGGTGGAGTAGCTGTTGAGGGAGCCTTGACCGGTGATCTGCTGGCCGGCGTTGATGACAAGCGCAAGGCCAAAGCGCTTGCGTACGGAGGGGTCTTTCCAGAGGGCAGAGTAGGACGATGAGATGGCTTCTTTCTCGAACTCGATCGCTTCGCGGATCATGAGGAGTTCGTCTGCGACTTCTTGTTCGGTGTCGCGAACGCGGGCGAGCGAGTCGCGTGCGCTCTCGAACTTGCCCTTCTTGACGTACCAGCGTGGGGACTCGGGAATGAATGGTGTTTGCGCGACGATGAGGATGGGGACAAGCAGTTGGAAGATGACGACCATCTTCCAGTCCCATTCGCCGAGGCTTCCGCTACCGGCGATGTTCTTCTGGCAGCCATAGTTGACCCAGACTTGGAGCTATCAGCATTCGCCGTGATGGTTTGTGATGTGTTGATTGTACTTACAGCAAATGAATGAGCCTACACTGTAGAAAGTCTGCCATAGGGACATGATCTTGCCACGAATCTCCTGGGGGGCCAGCTCTCCGATGTAGATAGATCCGGCGGCTACGCGGAACGTTAGATGGGTTTCTGACAGTCTTTAATGGCAATGTCAACTTACTCAAAGCGAGACCTTGGCCAACACCGATGATGATTCTACCCGCCATGAACATGCCGACGTTGCCCTTAGGCGAGAAGGTCTGTAGGATCGTCGAGATGATGACAAGAATGGCGCCGATGCCCATTCCTGCGCGGCGACCAAGGTAATCTGCCACTGGTCCACCGAAGAAGAAACCAGAGATGATGGCACCAACGGTATAGACCGTGTTGATGAGACCAATCATATTGTCGTCGGGGTTGTTGAACCAGTTTTCCCAATTGGTCGAACCTTGCACCGCATTATAGACGGAGGCATCGTAACCGTAGAGCACCATGCAAGAGGCTGCGACGAGAGAGATGTACCTGCATACTTTTGTCAGACACTGTTCAACGTCAGATCGATAGTTGACTTACCAGTTGTAAGCCCGCGTGGGCGACATTCCGAGCATTTTGGCTATGATGCCGAACGCCCTACCGCAGGGGCGTTTTGTCGATTAAGAAAGAGTAGAACGATCGGCGAAGATACTCTGGTGCGTTGCGAGTGGATCTTGTGCGTGTTCACTTGGTTGAAGACTGGGCGACACTTCGAGGAGGCAGTGGGTAATTGTATATAGACCGTGGATCCCTTCCACGTGCCGCACCATCGTGTCAGTAGGGTGGTGGCACCAACCCTATGTCCAGATTCCACCAGTGAGCTTGCAGCCCAGATTCAGCCTTAAAACATACAGGCCAAGGCCAAGCGAGATTGAGAGAGCTTGGTAGACTTGGAATTCGAGTCAAGCCTCGCCACAGCGCCACTATCGTCTTGGGTTGTACCTCCGTACCGTAACACGTTCGGGAACACATTGTGTAGTGATCATCACTGATGCCTTGCCATCTACTGTTAGCAATTCATCATGCTGAACGACTGCGTTGATCCACTCAGCCATGAATGTGATTCGCGGAACAAAGGCAGGGAAGGACCCAGACTAAGTGATTAGTGGCGTTTGCAGCGCCAACACGGATACAGCTTGCCGGAAGTCTCGAATGCTATCTGGCTCCATCGACATGCTTTGGCGACCCGAGCTCGATTTCTCCCCGCACGGAGAAAGAATTCCCCATGGGAACGTAAATTGGTAAGGTGGAGATTTCCAGCCCTTAGCCCTTAGTCTTATCGCAAAACTGTAACCGAAGTCTTTGGGGATGTGGAGAGTAGGAGGTATTGCCACCGCGCAAGAAAGAGCGACCCACAACTTCTTGCCGCTCAATCACCGAAGCATCATCTAGGGCTCTTGGTACGGCCCATATATAAAATGCGGTGCTCAAGAGCATTCTGTACTTGATAGTAGTACTCATCTTCACCGCGAAACTTTGTCGAGCCACAATGTTGAAAACACTAATCCTCGGGCTCCTCCAAGCCACCGGCACCTTTGCCACCTGGACCGCATACCAGGAATATGTCCAAACACACCAGAATGCAAGCGTCAAGGCGCACGAGAGCGACCGACCCTCTCTGGTCTACTCGCCGCAACGTCCGTACAAGAAGATGCACGCTTCGCCAAAACGGACCAAGAAGTGTGTTGTCAAGAGTCACAACGATTTCAAGACAGATGATTCGGACTACATCCTGAAAGCGGTGGAGAAATGTAACGATGGCGGGCACGTCATTTTCCCTGAGGGAACGACGTATGTCATTGGCACTGCTTTGGACCTTACCGGACTGAGGCGCATCGATATCGGTATGTCTTTAGAATTCGCCTTGCAGTTGATACTATGAGCTTCACGAACGCAAGACAGGGGAGCCTTTCGCTGACATAATACTCAGACATCCAAGGATATGTCCAGTTCACCAACGACACAGACTACTGGCAAGCCCACGCCTTCAACCAGACGTTCCAAAACGCCACCACCTTCTTCCAGCTTGGTGGTGAGGATGTGAATGTGTATGGAGGCGGTATGCTCGATGGCAACGGTCAAGCATGGTATGACCTTTACGCCAAGGACATCTACATCCTCCGACCCATCCTCTTTGGTGTCACTGGCGTCAAACACGGTTCGATCTCTGATCTGGTACTCCGCTACTCACCTCAGTACTACAACTGGGTCGCCAACAGCTCCAGCGTCACATTCGACAACATCAACATTGCAGGCACCAGCCAAAGCAAAAGCCCGGCGAAGAACACTGATGGCTGGGATACCTACCGCAGCTCCAACATTGTCATTCAGAACAGTGTGATCAACAACGGCGACGACTGCGTTAGCTTCAAGCCCAACAGCACTGAGATCATTGTCCAGAACTTGTACTGCAACGGAAGCCATGGCATCAGCGTCGGCTCGCTCGGTCAATACAAAGGCGAGACCGACATTGTCGAGAACGTCTTCGTGACCAACATCACCATGGAGAATGCCTCTGATGGCGCGCGCATCAAGGTGTGGCCCGGTGCACCCGCTGCTCTCTCCGGTGACCTCCAAGGCGGTGGAGGTGCCGGCCGCGTCAACAACATCACCTACGACGGCATGTTCATCAAGAACGTCGACTACGCCATCGAGATCACTCAGTGCTACGGCCAGAAGAACCTGACGCTCTGCAACCAGTTCCCTTCGAACCTCACCATCAGCAATGTCAAGATGACGAACTTCAAGGGTACTACTAGCAAGGCGCGCAACCCGTACTCCGGGTATGTCGTTTGCTCGAGCCCGAATGTTTGCAAGAACATCGAGGTCGATGATGTTGATGTTGTGTCGCCGGCTGGTTTCACGAACTCTTTCCAGTGTGGAAATATCGACAAGGGACTTTTGCATGGCATTAACTGCACCAGTATTATTTAGGAGGGTACGATTAGCTCGGGAATGGAGTCGAATAATGTAATAGCAAGGCTCGCTGTGTAAAAACTGCATTTCTCAATGGAACTCTTGTAGCTCATATGGACAAACCAAGCTCATTTCTTCTCAGCGGCATAATGACTGCGATGCAGCTATGTAGGCGTACAAACACTTCTGACTCGTAAGTCTGCCTATCATCCTCATGGTCGTCCTCGTTCTTTATGTCAATTTGGTCAGGGACGAGTATTGGAAATAGGCACCATAGTAATGAGATTACAAGAGAATCGGATGAGTACATCGGTGTCAGCCAGACGTCACTTACTCCGAATGTAGAGAGACTCGAGAGGGAATATCAATGCCGCTCAAACTACATATGTAAGCATGCAGACTTATGACGGCTCGCTGCTTCTTGGCTGTAGAAGCGTCGCCTGCACGAAGTCGTCAGAACTGGTTGCATAGTCGATATCTCTCCCATGGCTGCGCTCTTGTCTGTAAGAATACGTAGTAATGCAACATCCTTTTCAATACCCTCAACATAAACATTTCGATCGTGATTGTGCTTCGCTGCCTGAGGCATGCAGGCCTTGCGATCGGCCATCGCCATCGCCGGCATATCGAAGACCCCCTTTCTCGAAGACCCACTTTCTCACAGCTGCCGGATTGCGTAGTTCTGACTTTGGCCTTGCGAATCCTTCCTCGGGATCTACGCTGCTAATTCAATGGCAGCTACTCTGGAGACGAATGGTTGTGTGCTCGAGCAGACCTTTTGTATAGTTTGTGGATTCCTCTTACTATCGACAGGTATGGGTTTGTTCGGGCATACTCTCGGGCAGTACCCCGATGCTCGTGCAATTTGAGGCTGCATTGGTTGGGGAGAGCTGCGATCGCTGACCCAATCGCGTGAATCGGCGAATGTCGTTGTTGAGCACTATACCTAAGCCTCGGAGCATACCGATCTGCCAGCACCCTCCGTTCCTGACCGCCACATGGCGCAATTTATTCCTCAAGCCCACAGCTATCCATCGCACTCTCCAGCTTCATCAGTTCCTGACATCCTGCCCACGCCATTCAAGGTTGTGCTGCTTGCACAAGGCTGAGAGTATGATCCGCCTCTCATATGTCATGAGGCTCCATATATGTGGCATGCTGACCGATCCCTAGGCACACGCCTTCACACTCTTTGGAAACCACGACCAAAATTACCACCCTGGAACAACTCATCCGACACGCAAGATGCTGTCCTCAAAGGAGATCACCCCGCTCGTGTTGGGCATCCTGATCCTTCGATGGCGCCGGCAGTACTGGTTGTCAGTTTACAGCGACATTGGCGCTTGCTTTGCGTGCCTGATGCTGCATCTTCTCCAATTTCCTGAGCTGTCGCTTGGCCTCGCCGTCGCGTACGTGGCCGGAGTCTTCTACATCAATTAATCACCTGGTTCCCGCGCTCAAGATCGCTTTTCAGCGCCTAGTCGTGTGAGGAGCTGGCTGCTGCGACATGAACGTGCATGCATTGGCAACTCTGGCGCACTAATCAACACTCTTAATACAATGCTCATTTACGACAGCGACATCTTCGCCGCCTTTCCGGCATCTGGGCCACGTCATCCGCAGGATCAGCAATAGTGCATGGCGCTGCAGGAACAATTTGACGACCAAATCGCTACAATATCAGTCTTTTTCTAATCGAGCGTTAGAACCGCCCATTTGCTCGCATCTCCTTTGACCATTTCTATTAAGACTGCTTCGCCCTATCACTGTGATATGCTCTTCTCTTTCGTTTGTAGCAGGCGCTCACGGATTCCTGAACTATTCTCCGAACTACCATGATGCCAGTCCAGTGCATTCTGCCACACGCGGCCATCAATCTCCAATCGCATCTGGTGACGCGTCTGCTGCTGCTCGTATGTATATCTGATCCTGTAATGATGCCAATATCGAGCTCCTATGTTTACCGCTGTCCGTGCACGCCTCTGCTTTTAGCCATCCAATCCCACCTGCGCGATTGAGAGATAGCGTGTGTTATGGGAATCAAGCAACAAAAAATCTCATGCGCTGATCTCTCAAATGTTAGTTGTATGTAGCTGATCTCGATACGACTGTAAGGCACCTTGCGGAGACGGATGGTCCGACAGCTTGGCAAAGTTCGGAATGTTTTGTTGGAGCGGCGGACAAACGCCGCGCTTGTACTGCGGCTCGACGAGCTTTGCCACCGATCAGGCACCGCTGATCGTGCTAACACCTTGTCCTCGTTGTGCCGAGTCATATTGTCATCAGGCAATCTTTGACATGTCGCAGTATGGCAAGATCGACCACGTAGCCTTCTATCGGGCTGTACGTTGCCCGCAGCCCCCGGCCAGGCGGGCAATCTTCAATACTGATTCGCATCGTAGTGCGACTCTTGTCGAGCCCGAAAGGTTGCATGTGATAAAGGCTCCCCTTGCTCCAACTGCAAGAGCAGCGGATCGGGTGAGTTCGACCACTATTCTCGCCTGACGATCGGTGCAAAGAGCTGAGATTCTACAAGCATGTCGTACAAGTCGCAAAGAAGAGAAGGAACCAAAATCAAGAGTTATCATCACGAAAGAATAGTATGTCTGACTGGACTTCATATCATGACGGACGCTGATTCGACCGAGTGAAAACAAAATTGCTCGTATTGACGACCGCTTGGCCGTCATTGAAGAATATCTGAAATGTATACCAGCACTGGGACATGTAGCTACCCCTGTTTCTGTGACTGGGTCTTCTTCAGTGCACAAGAATTCATCAGCTTACACCGAGACCTACGACGCCACGGCAAATACTCACTCTGCTCTCGCCAGTGAAATAATTGAGCGAGCAGTTGGTGAAATCCCTATGGCACACCATAACCCGGCGCTAGCGAATGCTCTTTGTTCGCTCAAAGCTATGCTTAGTGAGACCAACGATGATCCCAAGTTTTCAGAAGCGACAACGCGATGCTGGACGACATGGTCCGCTGACCACAGCCCTGGCCCTCCTTCCCACAACGAGATTTACAGCATCTTGACAGAAGCTGACGGTATGATTATAAGCCCCAAAATCCGCCATCCCTCTGCTAAACTCGTGAGATGCAGACAGTCTTACCTTGTCGTTGTTCCCCCTCAGCAGCATAGCATCCTTGAAGGAGAGAAGTGAGCTCGTTCTTAACCATCCCGAAGACTGCAGCCCAACAAGACGAGTCCTCGTTTACAGTGTGCTTTTCAATCTCTGCATGGAATACAGTGGTCACGATGTAAATGGTGACTCTTCTAAGCGTTATTTGGCACTTGCGAAATGGTTCCTGGGAGGACTGGAGGGCGCAATCGCTGATTTGCGATTGACAATGCCACAAACATCCGAAGCTGTTGAGGCCTTGGTTATAGCTGTCTGAGTTCGCCACATGTGCATGGTAGACGGACATGCTAACATTTCACAGGCGTCGTCAGCAGTTGAACTGTGTCGGCCGTATCTTGCACTGTCTCTGACATCGGCTGCCGCGTCAATGGTTATTGCACTTGGCTGGCACCGCAGCACTTCGGTGGAATTCGACACCGCACACGAACGAGACCGCAAAATCTTCCTCTTTTGGATGGTTTATGTTTTTGATTCTAGCTTCTCAGTTCGCCTCGGCCGTGCGCCAATACTTCGAGACGCCGACATCACAATGCCTGGGATAACTCATGTGGCTACTATTCCTGTATCCGGGATAGAGAGCTTTTGTTACTGGATCAAAATTGTCAAAGTACAATGCCAGGCAGTAGAACAATTGTATTCTCCTACCGCACTACGGCAGCCTCTCGGAGAGCGGTCAAACAGGGCAGCAAAACTCGCCGAACGTCTTGAGCAAGCTTGGAAAGTGAGAGACCGGGTAAGAAATATGTTATGATCGCCTAAGACGCATGGTAGCGTAGTTGACTTACAATCTGTACGATTAGGCTTCACCTCTGGAAGGATTGCACGCGTCTTCATATTCTCTCTTCAAAGAGTCAGACGCTATCATGCACTACAGCACCATGTATGTGAGACTTCAAGACCAAACTCCGATACTTCCACTGATCATTATACTTGCAGGACCCTTCTACAACACTCCACAACGTCGTCTCGCAACGCTGATTCTCCTGCGATCGAAAATGCCAGACATGCGCTTAAGCTGACCATCGAAGCCAGGAAGACTCACAAGGGTCTCCCAGACTATATCTGGTCTGCTCACTGCCATTGGTAAGGTCTCCAATGGGAGTGACGACTATCGCACACAGCTCACCTTTCACAGGACACTCTTTCACGCGCCTTTTACGCCCTTCACCGTGACGTTCTGCCACATCATCGCCAACCCTCTCCAAGGGAACGATGACCTTCGCCTCCTGGCCGAGTTTGTCGCAACGTTGCAATCTCTCGACTACTTGTCAGAAGGCGTCGGAAAGCTCTATCGCCTCTGTGACATCTTCCAGAAGGTTGCTGAACTCTATATCCAAGCCAAGATCCAAGAAGTGGACCGTGGCAATCAGCAACGCGACAGATCCAGTGTGCCGGCCATTGGTAATATCGATGGGTATCTTTCCACTATCGGGTTCGCGCCACCATCTCTGGACACCTTCTCCAGCACGCTCGTGGATGATGCGCAGCTTGACGCGAATCATCTCAGTAACTGGTTCCACGGTAATAACTCTCTAATGGGACTCCTGGAGCAGGACTTGGCGTATATGGGCTGGCCGGATGCAAGTTCAACTGCCAATTACCAATGAGTTTTGCCTCTTCAATTGATCTGAGGTGGACTTGTGCGGGTACATGGCTTTGAGATCTCAGCGATTCCGCTGGTGCGGCTGCGTGAGTCTGTTGGAGAGCACGCGGTTGTGGGAATGATGTACGGCAAGGAAGGACATCGCAGCCGTCAGCCCTCAGACTGATCAATCACATTTGCGCCACATAGATATTGAGGCCGCATGTGCGCCAATGAGACTTTGAAGCAGGATGTTTGAGACACCGGATCCTCGTCGATCAAGCCAAGTGTCATGCGGCCAGCAAGCGAGGGACATGCCCTGGTCCAAGTCGATCGAGATTTGATATCCATTTTACTGCAAAAAGCAGCCACCGACAAAAGATTAGGGCTGGGAAGTTTCGCTTATATCTTTCCCACGGCTCGTGAATCCCGCGGCGCCATAATCCGCAACTTGGTCTGCGGGACAGATAGCATCATCGCTGTTTCGA
Organism: Cladosporium sp. SL-16; assembly: GCA_002921095.1. Classification (NCBI taxonomy): domain Eukaryota; kingdom Fungi; phylum Ascomycota; class Dothideomycetes; order Cladosporiales; family Cladosporiaceae; genus Cladosporium; species Cladosporium sp. SL-16. The sequence goes on from PEGC01000054.1 coordinate 37,045, forward strand.
TTCTGAATATGCCTACGGACGATCATGTCTTACTAGAAGCACTGCCAAGCCGGGTCTACTGGAGGCCGCGTGTGCGAACGACATCAAAGGTGCTTTTCGTAACACTCCCCGATGTCATAGGCAATCTCTCTTGCCGGTTCGGCCCACAACCACTGCCTAGTAGTAACGCATGTATGAGAAACAACTGGCGTTTTCGCAGAGCGAGAACAACCACTTAACGTTCGCCCACAGCTGCTACGCCTTTGAGATAGCCATCCTCAGTAGCCAGAAGCTGCTGATACCTTCATTTGAGCCTACAAGGTGATACGGTGTCCAAGATAAAGAGGGTACTCTTACGCGATCGACTTTTCCAGTTCAGTAATTGGTAGTAAATAAGCTTCTGTAGTAGGCATAGCGAATGACGTTGAAATGCTACATTGGTTCAATGTAGATGACGTTTGTATGCGAAGTGTCACATCTGGATGCAACGTCTTTGGTGATAAATTGAAGTAATTCGAGCTCGATGGGAAAGCACATTCTTGATTCACTTGTTGATTATCAACTTTTTATACCCATATGTAGACTATCTAGTACTTCCATGCTAGACAATCAAGTTCAATCGTAGCTCTACAGTTTGGTACAACTCTAGCGAGTCTCACGTTCAGTAGGTGCAAGAGCTCGTAATGAAGGCAAAAAGACGTATAGGTAGCGTTTGCGTAGAAATTGTACGTTGGTAGTTCATAATATAGATACCTCTCTACTTCCAACTTAGAAACATCAGAATCAGCTTTTGTTATACCAATTCTCAAAACGATCGAGTATACCACAGCTACTAGTGCTTCAACGCCATATCGAAGTCAAAAAGCTTCGAGTGAAATGGGCACTGCTCACATACCCGTTTCGTCTCGAATTCCGCGGAATCCGGCCTCCACATCCAAAGTTTATCCCTCAGAATGGTCGGTGCTTAGCCTCAAGCTCCGTGAGACATCGATTGCACCAGCGTACATGTATAAATTGTTCACATCATTCCGCTTCGTGTCTCGTTCTTCTCTAGCAACTTCGTCGTCGAATCTGCTTCGTACACTCATTTCGGACTGTACTTACTACCTTGTCACGTTTCTTCGATCGTTCATTCTGCTCGTTCTCATTTATTCCATTGAGCCTTGACAGACCAGCGTATCTACAGCGTGAAGTTGTTGCCCCGGCTGTGACAGAGGAACCATTTACCCATTCCCAAGCAACACGGCTGCAAATATGGTTCAACTTACTGCCGCGATGTCCATCCTGCTCCTCTCGAGCACGGTGGCCGCTCTCGATCCTATCATCGTCAAGGTTCGTGCTCTTAACATGGGAAAGAACACTACACATCTATGCATTCGGTATTTTGGTTCTAACGCTTCCACTATACACAGGGCTCGAAGTTTTTCTACGAAAACGGAACTCAGTTCTTCATCAAGGGTATTGCATACCAGAAAGATCCATACGGGCTTGGCGGCGAGAGCAGCGGCGGCGGATACAGTGACCCCTTGGCCGATGAGTCCAGTTGCAGACGCGACATCCCGATCATGGTCGAAGCCGGGACCAACACGATCCGGGCATACTCTGTCGATCCTAAGAAAGACCACGACGCTTGCATGCGCATGCTACAAGACGCTGGTATCTATGTAATCGCCGACCTCAGCGAGCCCTCCCAGTCCATCAACCGTGCTAGTCCCCAGTGGACTGTTGACCTTTTCGATCGTTACAAGGCCGTTATCGACGTCCTCGCCGACTACGACAACACCATTGGCTTCTTCGGCGGCAATGAGGTCACGAACAACATCTCCAACACCGACGCTTCGGCTTTTGTCAAGGCTGCTATTCGCGACTCTAAGAAGTATATCAAAGACAAGAACCAGAGGTGGCTTGGTGTGGGCTACGCCGCCAACGATGACGCCGAGATTCGCAATCTTGCCGCCCACTACTTCAATTGTGGCCCAGAAGAGGAGGCTCTTGACTTCTGGGGCTACAATCTCTACTCATGGTGCGGCGAGAACACCATGTCCGGCTCTGGCTATGATGCACAAGTCGAGTTCTTTTCGAACTACTCGGTTCCTGTCTTCCTCGCCGAGTATGGATGCAACGTCCCCGATGGCGCTGAAGGCCGTCTTTTCGAAGATACTACAGCTTTGTACTCGGACGACATGAGCGGTGTTTTCTCTGGAGGCATCGCCTACATGTACTACCAGGAGGAGAACGACTATGGCCTGGTTCAGGTCAAGGATGGCAAGGCTGAGACCATGGAGAATTATGACATCCCGTCCTCCCGAGTTGCCAAAGCAGCACCCTCCTCCACATCAGCTGGTGACTATGAGCCTACGAACTCGCCCGCCCAATGCCCCGGCCTATCTTCGAACTGGAGAGTCAGCGGTGAGGGTATGCCGCCGACCCCTGACCGTGACCTGTGCGAATGCAAGTACAATTCTTTGTCCTGTGTGCCCTCTTCCGGGCTGAATACGAGCGATTACGGCGAGGTCTTTGGTTTCATCTGCAGCGAGAACCCATCTCTCTGCAGCGAGATCAACACTAACACCACCACTGGTACCTACGGCGCTTACTCCGCTTGCAACGACACCCAAAAGCTTGCTTACGTCATGAACGAATACTACCTTGACCAGGATTCAGCCGCCTCTGCTTGTGATCACGACGGCAAAGCAGAAGTTCGCTCCGCTGCTAGTGCTGCCTCGTCCTGCGAAAGCAAGATCGCACAAGCTACTGCGACTGGTGCTGCTGCTGCGTCTACTGGTACGAACGCTGAAAAGAGTTTCGGACGCGTCAGCCGCAGTGTTCAATCAGTGCCGCTCTTCGGCCACTACTCAGCTGGTTTGTATCTGGTTGCAGCGGTCGGTGTCGGTGCTATCATGGTTGTGCTGTGAAGTGAAGTGGTGTCAGCCAGGCCTTAGCGTCGGCAACACTGGCGCACCCAAAGACGCTGTCGACGCAACACTCATTCACGGCAGCGATAACTTCTACGCCTTTCCAGAAGCGTTATGGTCCGTGTGATTCGCAGGATGGGCGATGCTACAGGGTACCGATGGGCACATCAACGACGACACTATTAGATTGACAATTACGGACTTCTGTATAATCGTAGTTGAACTTCTCTTTTCACTATCACTATCAAAATTCATTGCTCCTTCGCTTTTGAGTACACTCTCTGCTTCGCCTATCGCATACGTGATGTCCATCAACCAACTTTGAACGATCTTATGTCGCACTTCAAGCCGCACTGCTATACTCCGAATAGACCTCCGAAAATCCAAGTATATTACCGGTTGTGACTGTCAGCCACTCTCGAGTACAGGTTGCCCGCATAAGCTCTTCCTTACTATTGGGAGCTTGAACCCAGACCGCAATTGAGCTCTCCAGAGCCGTCGCAGTTTCGGTCACTTATTTTGTGCTAGACTGAGGTGGCGCGTTTGCACAAAGCTCCTTCGGGGTGAGAATGATGCCTTTATATACGTTTGGAAGTCCACTGCTGACTTCCTCTGTTCGTGTCTAACTCTGCTTGAAGGTCGTTCGCGTCCATCTGTGCGGTTACAGAGTGGCGACTGTCTCTTCTTGCTGGCATGCCGAAGAACTGAACATGACCAGGCCGATCCATGCTGGATAGCACGAAGAGCAAACTTGTTGTTGCGCCACCTCCCTGTATTGAAAGAATATGCAAGCTCCGCTGGAGGATTGCATACCACGTGGCTAGCGCTCCTGCGGCTCTCAACAACAAAATATCGCCGATCGTTCTATGCGGCTTGGAGCCTACCTTGCAACCTACTGTGAGAATCTCTGCACAGAGCCCGACAGCGTGCTGGGCTCCGTTGTTCTGAGGCAAGACAGAATCTGATATTGTGTGTATAGATTGCATCACTCCTGCACCAGCGGGTCTCAAGGGGCGCGGATCACTCTTCGAGACTGCGCATTGGACTGCTGTGCGTTTGATGATCTTGTGCCAATCTGGTTGCATATGCCACAACCAAGCGAGAAAGGAGCAAATACGCTGCCTTTTTGTTAAAGCCTATCGACACACAAACGACGATTTGGTACATCGAGCGTCAAAAAGATTCACATGCTGACTCTATATTATATCACTGCGGCAGACAAACGAAGATCAGGAACGCCGGACTTAAGTTGTTCGAAAAATCTCCGGCTTAAATTAATTAGTGATACGAATCAGCCCCAGCCTCACCTGAAAGGCCCTACCATCGTAGAACATCTGTGTACTATTCCAGCAATACCCCTGCGCCAGGCGACCGAGGCCAGCCCAATCAAACACGCGTCTCAAAAATGTCCATCAAACATGATCATACAGAATACGAAGATGCAGCTGAGCGAACAGCGGCACGCAGCCACGCTCCTGTAGGGCCTTCCAAGAACCTATGGCCAGGTAAATTGAAACATGTCAGTTTTCAATTTTGCTGATTGTTCTACAGTCAAATTTTTGCAAGATCTTATCCATTCCAAACAGCATGAGGATCTCAAATCGTCAATTGCTAATAACTTCCGCGCTTGTGCTCACGACATTTAGCGCGGAGCTTACCGATAACACGAGCTCAAGTCTGAGCGCTACCAGTCTAGCGAACATAGGCGACTATATCGCTATCGGACTCGGTCTCGAGAAAGTGGAGACTAATACGGTATCTTCATGTTCATACATCTCCTCTAATGCAACATCGACTGCCTCCTCGCTTTCGCTGGCAACGGGAGGCACTGGTTCGCTTGCCACTGCCTACGCGAACAGCAGCCTGGGAAGTGCGAAGACTACAACTGGCTCTTCGAATGAACCTTCGCTATCGCTCGCTACGGGTGGAACATCTTCAAAGTCCGATACGCCCTCAGATGCAGAACTGACTGCGCCATTGCTATTGCTGGCCACGAGTGAAACACTGCCAAACTTCACCACATCCTCGAATGCAGCCTCAAATGCGTCCTTGCTCTCGGTTGGCACGATTGGAGCACTCTTCCCAAACACATTCAAAGCAAACAATACCTCAAGAGGCGGAAACACTGTGACAGTAACATCAACAAGCTTGATCACTTCTTGTCGACCCTCATCGACCGACTCGCGTGGTCAGGTTTGGTCCGATTGCGACGCCAACCAAACACTGGTGACTAAAACCTTCACAAACAGAACATGGGCTTCTGCTACCGACGCGGATGCTTGTTGGACAGACTGGGTCAGCTATTGGTCGATACATGAGCCTTCGCCAGCTACGATCTCCTATTTCACGAACTACTTGCCCGAGACCGCAGAAATAGTCACACGTGTCGAAACTCTTGGCTGCATCGTTACTGATGAGACTATCACATCAACCATCCTATCGTCAGCTCCGACGGAGGCGGATAATGGCGGCTTCACTACAACAACGTCCCAGGTTGTGGTAACTTATGTCACGGTGCTTACCTCCTTCTCGGCAACATCCACGTCTACTTCTCTCAGCAAGTTCACCTATACACTGCAAGAATATGGTTACATTTCGGTTGGTGCATGGAATGATCCTGATTAGCCACCTGCTAGTTGTACCTTGCTGGCTGTTTACCCGGATTGCCAGTCGCAGTAGGAAGACTACGCAACTCACAACGCAGCCTTGGCCCCGCAGCCTTTGGCTACAAAGTAAGAATAGCACCTCATATGCCTGCATCACTGCCTGCTGATCTTGACACAGATGCGATTTAAAAGTTATGAACATGTCGATGTCTGCGCCGGCATGTTATACCAACGTACAAGCTTCTTGGGCCTCCTGGTAGTCTCACGTTAAACTAGCAACTTCGCCGATCTGTTCACAAGCGTCGATCACTGGTGCTCTTTGCACATCCTTGAAAGACGCATATGTACTAGGATACAACGATGAACTGGATCCTATGCTTCCTTATAGCGCCGGCGCTACTTTCTCCAGCGGCTCTTACAGCTTTATGAATCCTCAGTACACTGGATAGACCTGGCCTGCCTTCCAACCGTTCGCTCCTGGCTGTATTCTCAGATGTGGCCGTCGTGCTGTCACGGGAGGCAGCATTGAGCTCCTCTACTTTCCACCTGGAATGACACCGCATGCAGCGACCGCACCAGTCGTTGCGACAACACTAGGTACGGTTCTGATCAGCCCTACGTACTATATCTCTTTCGCGAGCATATATGTTAGTGACGCTTGTAGCGGCGTTGGCACCACTTTAACGTCGCTGATCCTTCCCATTCCTACGGATGAGCCATTATCAACGCTTTTCGCAACGACACCACCTTATGACGCCCACTGCAAGAACTGCCCATGGCTGAACCAGATCGCTATTAGTACAGACGCTATGGACGTATCAGACCTGATACACGAGTCAGTCCCGTATAGCATCTATACCTCTCAGCCCTACTGTGCCAGTCAAATGGTGTCGTCAGACTGCGAAGCTGCCGCGTTTCCTACGACATTGCCTTGCAGACCATTGATTGTCCTGTCCAGTCAACTGCTCAATACTCTTGACTCAGCATGGGCAAGCTGCTCATTGGATCTCCGCAGTCTGTACGATCCTCCGATCGCCTTGCAGCCAGCTACTGCTATCGTAGTCCCGACCATGGCAGGCCCGTCGCTCACGACATCTGCAACACCAGCTGATCATCCTGCTGGCGCGACTCCGAGTCCCACAGCTTTGCCTCAGCAGGGCGATCCCACGCCGAGCCAAGCTACAGACAACACTCTAGAGCCGACTTCGCCGTCTGCTGAGGCACCCAAGCCAACGCCGAATGATCTGCCGCCTGTTGCAGGCCAAACTCTAGAAGACCCTCCAACACCCGCTTCTCCATCCGCTCAGGTATCGAAAACGACGCCGGATGATCCACCGCTGAACACAAGTCATCGCACCTCAGCTGATCCAGCCGGGGCCATTATCTCACTGATTAGAGAGCTGACCAGCCTGGCACCGGCAACCAACGCAGAGACTCCGGCCCCTAGCGGTACCTTAATCCAGCCTCCGATAGGCCAGAACTCAGCGAGACCGCCAATAGAAGCATCTGGTAGCCCCGCGAGTTCCCCAAGTCTTGGCAACCAATCTGACCTCTGAGTCGCTTACATAACTGACCAATCCAATCCTTACCTTCTGGTTGGTCAGGTCGGTCAAGGGAGTGAGGTAGTAGTAGATTTTGGGTTCATCATTGTGAGTAAAGTATCCTATCTCATCTTTTTTGGGACCCCAACCCTGACCCTAAACCTCTTCGGAGTAGATCTAGCCAATCAGCGTGCGTTCTCGCTGCATACATATGACTTCGAGACCTCCGAGACCTCCGCTATTAGGCAAATCCTCATTTGGTGAGAATCACGCTCTCCTGGCTTCAAGCCGATATTATCTTTACCATTTTATCTAACCACCAACCAACGCAGTATGGCTTCTGAGAATTGCACAGAGTTATCTTTAAGTACTAAACCAGACAATCTGTCAGAGCTACATCAAATATCTGGCCTACCTACCGAGCACCGTTCGCGCTATACTAAAACTAGCTTTGTAATCAGAGAAAGCCGACTTCCTAGCTGTGTAACACTCCCGGCTCGCAAAACACCACACAGATCATGGATATGGGATCAAGGCTACTCTATTGGACGTCCTAATAGTATAGGCAAACCTATAAAGCACTAGCTATGTAGCAGTTGCTATAACAAGGAGCGCCTACTAAGATTATCGACTTACCTTCTGAATACTACTAATAACACTACAAAGATCATCGATCATCTTAAGGATCTTCATCAGTTCGACAGATTTGGTAATAAACTATACCAAGCCGTGTCTAAGAAGCGAAAGTACGGGAGTCTCGACTTATAGGGCTAACAGCAAATCGTCAATAATACGATTTTCGATAAGGAAGGATGGCAAGCTACCTATACCAAGTAGGTAGTTACAAGTGGTATATCCCTTCGTCAGGCTATATTAGATAAACTCAAGGACCTTTTATGCTTTCAAAATCCCCGTATGATAGAGCTGATACCTCAATCTCATGATACGACGAGAAAATAGATTATAGACGAATTTTCGAAGAATCACTCCAAAATCGTTAAATCTATCGCTAAGGTAAAGAGCAAAGTCATGATCTCTTTTGATAGATAGAAGGCCAACAACAATGTTCTTAACCTCCTTAGGGTTGTTGTGTACTACCTTAGGGACGACTATAGGCTCCACAATGTCGTCCTTGCTATGTATGATACCCTAGGGAGTCATACTGGCGCCAACATTGTAGACTATCTGTTCGACGTCCTAAAGGATTATCAGATAAGCAGTAACTAGATTGCGTACTTCGCAGCAGATAACGCTTCTAACAACGATAAAGCCCTATAGCTACTCTTAAAGTGTGTTACGCTTAATCCAATCGAGTCAAGACTTCGCTATGCTAGCCATATATTCAACCTCGTATACACTGCTATCCTTTTCGGAGTCAATAGTACTATAATCGACGATGTGCAGTATGACTTCTTATAGCTATAAGACGACTCTAAGTAAGTACTTGCTAACTTAGATCACACCTTATGCATCGGCTTAGAAAAAGAACAACATCGCTTATAGCAGAAGCAAGGCCCTATTAGGAAGCTTTATAATCTCGTTACGCATATTAAGGCCAACAACTTACGCATCAGCCTACTTAAGAGCAAACAGTATAAGGTCGATGAGGTCGAGAAGATCTTAAGAGTAGTTACTAACAGCAGCATCCGATGGAACAGTACTTACCTTATGATTGAGCGTAGCATCCGACTTAAGGATGCCCTTATGCTCTACCAAAACCACGAGGATTTCGCAATCGATAAAGATGACTACCTTACTAACAAGGATTGGCACGAGCTCTGCTAGTTCAGAGATCTCCTTAAGCTAATCCAAGAAGTGTCTCTGCTCGTATAGAGTATTAGTACGATAGCTAGAGCACTTCACAATATCCTCATATCGATGGATTATCTCCTACACCACCTTGAAGAACGACGGAGTCAGCCCAGGAGCACCTACTTCATAACATGCCTTAACGTTAGCTGGTTGAAGCTGAAGAAGTATTACGAGATTACTGACCTTAATCCGGCTTATATTATGGCCATGTTTCTTAATCCTCACTACTGCCAAATCTGGTTCGAAGAACACCAGTCACAAACACCTAAGTTTGTGAAGATTGCGTAAACTACAGTCGAACAGCAATACGCTATTGCAAAGCGTACCTACAACACTGATGCTTCTGAGCGATCATCGACCTCACTATAGGCTTATCGAAAGGAGTTATCAGGGTTTGCTGCCTATAACCAAAAGCGCTCTCGTCGCCCTACTGCACCTCAAGATGAACTCGAACGGTATAGGAACATTGCTGACCTACCAGAAGCATAAGATCCATTAGATTAGTGGCGCCTTAACCAAGACTAGTACCCTGTTCTCAAACACCTCGCGTCTACTATATTAGCAGCGCCAGCATCTACTGTGACCGACGAGCGCCTATTCAGCATTACTAGCAATGTTGTGAATGAGGAGCGACCTCACACAAAGCAGGACCTTGTCGAGAAGTCGCAGTACTTACGCTCGTAGCACCATAAAGGTCTAATTAGATGACTCCGAGCGAGCCGCTGTTACCTTACCTCACGACCTTATAAACACGACCTATAACTCCACTGTTACCCTATACCACGCGACTCTGAGTGCACGAGCCAACGTCACTTCGCTTACAAACACGACTCCGATAGCGTACCCCTTTAAAAGGGCAAGGAAGGCAAGATCTACTACGAAAATTGGTAAGGAGCGTGCTTCAGAGGCTGAAACACCTATAAGGACCTCAGGAGCAGCTATACTATGAACATACAGCATTGCGCAAGATCGGCAACTTTCACAATGGTACTACTCTGTCGCCTGGCGGATCGGCCATCACTGTGGATGGCACGGAGCTCAGCGTAGGTACTACTGGTCTCGTTATTGGAGGCACAAGGACAGTGTCTCTCGAGACCACAATAGACGGCTCTCGAGCGACTGAAGGAGCTGGCACAGGCGCTCCTGACGCTCCGACTGCAACGAATCCGGGTAGCGCTTCAGACTCAGCGCAGTCAGGTGGCCGACGCGTTTTCCGTTCACAGGGAGAGTGGCTATTAGTTCTGAGTTTTGGGTTGTGCACGCTATTGGGCGTTGCGTGGGCCTGATGGCTTGAGGTGACCTCACTTCGCACGGTACCGCCATAGTATCTTTCTAGATTACACGTTCTCGTATCGGAGGTTTCACAGCAACTTTTTCATTGAAAGCGTTTAGTGATTGATAAGATTGATCGGGTCATATTGTGGACTTTTCTTGCCAGATATGACATCGACGGCTTCTCGGACTCCTTCCGCAGCGCTCTGCGAACGTGCCCGCTTCAGACCCAAGGGATACTACAATACCAGGAGAAATTGTCGCGTGGAGTCCAACCGGAGTATCTGTACGCATTGGTCATCACTGCCGTACCAATCTTGCACGATGTCTACCAACGATGGCAGCACCACTAAGCCAATTCCCATGCATGTCCTCAACCTCTCCTTCCCCAAGAACGGCACGCTCTCCATAGCCACAGCCCTCAGCATCCTCCTCAAAGCCCCAGTAATGCACAGCCGCGACCGAACCTCCAACCCCCTCGTGTCCGGCAATTTCTTCCTCCCGCATCTCTGCCACCAGTACAATCTGCCCGGCGGCCGCGCTTACTGTCACACAGACTGGGAAACTGGCCTGGCCGGCTACGTCGGCATCTGCGACATCGCGGCGACGTATCTTTGGCAGCAGCTCATGGACGCCTACCCCGATACCAAAGTCATACTGGTTCAGCGTCCGGTGGAGAAGTGGCTCGTCAGCTGGACAGCCAACATCCTCGACTCGGGAAGTTTCCACCCTGTTTGCTCCACCGTGCTCTGGCTCGAGAAGGTGTTCGGTCTGACAGGCGCTACGACATTCTGTCGCGTCGACACGGTGCAGTATTTCGGTACGGACACGCGGCGTGTATGCCGAGCACTACGAAGCAGTGAGAGATAGGTCCAAACGGGATGGTAAGAATTATTAGAGTACCAGCTCGGCGACGGGTGGGAACCTCTGAGCTACTTTCTTCGAAATGCCTATTCCAGATGAGCCTTTACCGCACCTGAATAAGCGGGAAGAGATACGTAAGTTTCAGCGAGATGTTATGCGGAAAGAACTGAAGCAAGGTATACAGATCGCTATATATTACATATTGTCTATTGTAGTGATAGTCTTCGCTACTATAATCCTAAGCAGACAGTACTGACTCTAGCTAAATTTTCGCTATATGAGGGTACCTCATATCATGAATTCACTCCCACTCTAATTTTCACTCTAGATCTTATGAGATAGACTTCCGCAGTGGTACAGAAAACGATCATGCAACGCGCTCTGCTAACATTCTATCCACCCAGACCTCTAAGGACTATCAAATCAAACTGCTTAGCAAGCGCCGCCGCACGCGCCGACCAGGGGTCCTTTGTAGCCAGCCCAAAATCCACCACGAATGATCCTTCCAAAATACTGGTTCGCAACGAGTTCTCTTGAAATCGCTGCTGTAGACACATCGCCATCGAATCTGTGATGATGCCTTTGGCCTGCAGCGGCGAGCAGGCCGCGAATGATCACCTTCATGATAGGGAAGCTGGCAGACAGCTTGTGGTAGCTGATCAGGCAGAGGAGGAAAAAGAATTGCGATTCCGGATCTTTAGGTGCTTCCAAGCTGGCGTTGGCGACGTGGAGGAGGCCGGTGTGCCAGAAGATAGAGTAAGCCGCAGACTTATGCACAAGCGGGTGGTACAGTATGAGCTGACAGAGCTGGCGGACTGAAGCCCAGTATATTTCGCTCGGTTTGCACTTGTCTAAGCCAAATGTCCATAGGGTTTCGCCTGTGCTTAGAAATGGCCGGAAGATATCTAGGATTGCATTGTGGTAGTTTATACTGCCAATTGTCAGTCTTGGCTTAGCGCAAGATACGGAGACAAACAAAATGCACAACCTACCGAAAGACGTTCTCGTGATGTGAGGTCTCATTTCAAGCGACTTCACTATCACCCAACCCGTCCACCGACTGCAGGAGCTGCCGTTATTTGGCCTCGGCGAATTCCAGAGGAAATTAGGGTTGGTTCGTACCACCCTACCGATCTAGTGCATAGTAAGATAGTGCAATCTCATTGACTATTTGCCAAAGCTTGCGCGACTTTGTGAAGGTCTGGCCCATATAGTGTGGAAGGTCGTGGCGAATGTCAACGTTCGAGCTTTTACCGATCAGAAGATTGCTACCCGGAACGACGAACTTGGTACTCGATGTCATGGCAAATTCACGGTATGCGAAGGCCCGCAGCCTGGAAGGTTATCAGTAAGAAAGTTGAGAGAACTCAAGGGAAGGAGCGCGTACGTCACGAAATCAATCCTAGAGGTGCAACCGAGACGAATTATGGGTTTGAGAGATTGGCTGTAAAGAATGTTTTGGCAGTATTGACAGGGCAGGAGACTTTGAAGCCGGTTGATAAGCACCTTCTTGCTTAAGCGTAATTCGCACTTCGCGTTATTGCGTGTCTAGTCTGTGATCATCCTCGAAAAGTGGCCACCATGATTTTACAGTGAAGTCTACTTACCTGATCAACTTCGATCCAGTTGGGCATCTATGAGATCACGTACGATCTCTTCTACTCTTCGCTCGACAAGGCATGCACCACGAACTCGGAGTGACTTGCTGTCTCCGACAGCATCGAATAATCTCTCTTTCCCGGTGCAACATCTGATCCCGCAAAGTTATCACATATGCGTTCAGAGACCGAGGTAGGGCTGTTCCAGTCTCGTCAGGCCGAAACTGTTTACAAGATCCACAGCTCCCGTCCTAGCAGTCCTCCTCCCATCCGCCCGTACGCCAGCCGCTCCTCATACAGTACATAGTGCCGAATAACTACCTAAACTCACGCATCTTGCACGGACTAGGTCACCCTAAAGAGAACCTATCACCCGAAGCCCCGCAACCTAGCAGCACGCATACGATCATGCGGTCTGCAAGCCTTACAAACGCCGTCAGCTCTAGCAGTGCTTGTAATTTATACAGGTAGGGCTGATCATCACGATTGTGCACGTGCAGCGTCGATCGCTCCCCACGTCCCATCTTCGCCTGTTCCCAGGGTGCAGTGTTTATTCGAATTTGCAATCAGAAACCCAATCAGAATTCGGAAAGCAACCACAGAAGCACCGCGATACCTAAATGCTGGCTGACAGTATTATTTGAAGGATCAACTATGAGTTTACATCTCTGTCCTGCACTTTGCGCATTGTCTTTGAGCTTGTGAGCTGCATATCTGGGCGGTCCTTAAGCAGCTTGGTTGTCGCGATCTACGTGCTCTTTGCCATGTCTGGTCATGCCCCGAGAGCCAATATTGTTGCGAGTGATGCACTAAGGCTACAACTACAGCTTCGAAGCTTTCAATAGCTTTGGATGCGCTCGAGCCTCGGCTCGTTCGTTGCTAACGGGTATCACACACTATGGATCAAGGATTAATGTTACAATGTCTGATTACGCGACTAGCGGCCGTTTGCAATACATAAATACAAGAAGGCAAAGATAGTCGCTATGTCTCTGTCTGACACTTCAATTCGTCGCAATCTTTCGTTGCTGTGGGCAGTCGCAAGGTCTTTTGCTCATTTGGAGGACTGCATAGCTACCAGAACAAAAGAATTCTGGTCTTGCCCGTCATGTTGGCCTTCAAGCACTTCGCCTCACTACTCACGCTCGTAGCCTTCTTCGTCGGCTCCGGCAGTGGTCAGTTGGTCACTCCACCACTGCTGCCTAGTGTTGATCCATTCTATACACCGCCTTATGGCTTCGAGAACCAGGCTCCAGGAAGCATATTGCGCTCCAGGAAAACAGCAACCGCCTACTTCGGCCTGATTCTCAACCCTGTGCAAGCATGGCAGCTATTATATCGGACCACTGCGATTGATGGTTCCGCCATTGCGACTGTTACCACCGTCTTCAAGCCTCTCAACGCGAAGAAAGATCGATTCGTCTCTTTCCACACCGCTTACGACGGTGCCGCAAGAAGTGGTGTTTGCGACCCTAGTTACAACTACCAGTTCCTTGCACCACAGATCGATCTGATCTCGTCCGTCGAGTTCTTGTTGCTCCAGGCTTTTATTCTCGACGGCAACATTGTCTCATCGCCTGACTACGAAGGTCCCGACGCAGCCTTCGGTGCCGGACGCCTTGCGGGCACTGGCGTTCTAGATTCTATGCGCGCTGTAAAGAATTTCAAGTCGACTCTTGGATTTAGTAGCGACAATCCAGCCGTAGTTGGTTACGGCTACTCTGGTGGTGGAATTGCCACAGGCTGGGCCGCGTCTCTACAGCCAAATTACGCACCGGAGCTTTCTATCAAGGGTTGGGCTACTGGTGGTACCCCTGCCAACCTCACAGGAACCGCTACATTCATTGATGGCACTGCATTTGCAGGCTTCCTTCCTCAATCTCTCGCTGGTCTCAGTGCGCCAAGCGCCTATGGTGCAAAGCTTGAGCCTGTCTTCAACGAGATACTCACACCTTATGGGCAGACTGTCCTCAATGCCGCTAAGCAAATATGTGGTGTGCAGAATATCTTCACATTCGCATTCCAGGAGGTTCAGTCAACCAAAGTCCAAACATTGGGCAAGCAGGTGCTCTATGAGCCCACATTCGCTGCGATACTACAACAGAACGTCATGGGCCAGAGCGCAGGAGAGACTCCCAAGGCACCAGTGTATATGTTCCATGCACCACAAGACGAGATCATTCCTTATGCCAATGCTACCACTCTGCGCGACGAGTGGTGCGGCTACGGCGCCAGCGTTCAATTTGTGACTGTCCAGAACGGTGGCCACGCTACTACGGAGATTATCGGCTTCCCGGGTGCTTTCAACTTTGTCAAAGCGGCTTTCGCTGGGACTGTAGGCAGTGGATGCTCACGAAAGACGATTTTAGACGACTCGCTGAACCCTCTTGCGTTGGGCGTATCGCTTGAGCCAATCCTCGTGGGCCTGCTCAACGGTCTTGCTGTTGCTGGCAGGAAGGATGCGAACATCATCGCCGATCCTGGGACTTTGAAGAAGACGGCTACGTAGCGTATCGTATAGACGTATTGAACATCCGCCGGATGGGCACCGTCGTAACCAATGCAAGCACAACAGCAGATGTCCTGGAAGAAGTCCAACGTCGCCAAGACAAGCTGGGTGACCGTGTCGATGTGCGATTAGTCATGAAAGTTCTTATTCCATACCAGCTTTGCTGTTTTTTGATCCTAGCTGCTTTGTTGTGTGACGTACACCATCTAGACAATCTCCGGCACAAGTTCTCAATCGGCGCAAGAGAGGACATTCGCGCATCAAGCCGACTTTGCTTCGCTTTGCTCCCATATACCTGGTACGGGCATCTGCAAGCCGAACTTAGTTCCGGATATGACAAGGCTCTCGTCACTACTGTAATAGGGTGTACTCGGGATAGGAGACAAACGAGGTACTAAGGGTTTCAGGGTAAGGAAGACTGGTCTGAGTAGCACACTGATCAAGTTGCGTTATGAACAATGACTCCAAGTTAGTTACTTAAGTTAAGCACGAGGCTCCTAAGAAAGATGGAAACTCTACTATCCTATATAGCAAGGAGACTCGTGTGGTATGTAACCTACTCTGTGTCTATAGAGCATATAGAGCAGCAGAGCAACAGAGCAACAGAGCACTCTGCAGGTCACGTGACACAACGCCCTGCTGTCTTGGCAGCTGGTCGCGACGAACGTCGTCGCTATCTGACCCTCTGCCTGAGGCCTTATTACAACTACCCACTTGGTACATTCGATCCCTCCTTTGGCGAATCCCCATTCGGCAGTCGTAAGTTCCAGCTGTAGTGCCTCTATAGCTTCTTCTCTTACCATATACGAAGACGATTGTACACTTCGACACATGTCCATAGGTACAAGTTTGCAAGTCCAGTAGTACATCCTTAGCCTCCTGCGGACCACCTTGACCCAGCTCTGTTGAAGTGTTAATTAAAGCGCCACCTGGAAGCCATAGCACTGCTCACGACTTAATTGTCACGAGAAAGCAGAGAAGTCCTTCGGTAGGAACGTTATAGTAATCCTACCTATAGAAGTTAAAGGTTTAGAGTCGAAACCTTTAATAGTATAAAATTAGGATTTAGGGTAAGTATTATTAAGTCGAAATCTTTGCTTTTCTCGAGCCGAGACCTTTACTTAAACGAACTCGAAATCAATTAAGATTAGAATAGTAATATATAAGGATATAATTCTCTCTACTTAAGTAGTTTTATTTATCTTACTATAGTAATAGTATAATAGTATA